>OY735223.1:45547025-45659525 GCA_963457665.1 Thysanoteuthis rhombus
GATATAGTGGACACAGGTCAATAACTACGGGGACCACACCTTCGAAAGGCTGTATAAAATCATTTCACGGCATGATGGATTTGATTACGAATATACTGGGTCATCTTGCTACTATAACGTCTTGATTGAAAGAACCATGAATACTCACAAATTATTTTGATGTCAGAATATCCAAACCATCAGTCGACCACAATACTGACGTTTGTATATAATCCAAATAATTAAATGGAAGCAAACATTTGATTTACAACATAGACGCCTTCATTGCTGTTGTAGAGATTTTCTCTCTGTGTTTTATCGTAAAGTGTCAAGAAGACATGATGGCAAGTACATGGAGCTCAATCGGGAGATTAGCTCTCAAACTAGGAACACAGGAGAAAATCATATCAAACATCACATGGGGAGATAACAAGAGAATACATTAGATTAGAATAAACCATTTAGAAGATCAAATCGCTATAGGAAAGCCACGTTACAAGATTTTCAGACAACTGCTGGGTGTCACAACTCACAACGTGCCCCCATCCCCAAGATCATATGCGAAATTCTTGCTGGCTAAAAAATAAAATGCTGTGATGATCTCGATAATTTCAGAAGAAATTGGCACCAAGGCATCCCAGAATGAGAAAATAGTCAGAACTTAGAGATGATCTATCGAACAAAAGACGCCAAAAAGTTGATGACGATTTCTCACGATTAGTGATTATGTTAAGCGATGGCAATCCATTTCTCGAGTTGAATTACTGTTCATTTATTTTTATTGTTATACAAGTGAAACGAATCTGAATGTTATTCAGCTCAAAACAGCCTCTCATAGCAACAAGACGACTTCAACCAAAACAGTAATAACGCTATGATATTTCATTTACCGTCAGTAGTATAAATTACCTCGATGGAGAAACCAATCATTCTTTGCTATCACGCCGAGACTTCCGTTCTGTAAATGAAAATATCAAGTTTTCACTCTGATTTTTTTTTCTGTATATGTAATTTTCTGTAGGTATGAGAATAATTGTTTCCCATAAAGAAAAACACATTTTTGGCTTACATGACATTTTCCCCATCTTTCCAGTAACTGATATTTTTCCATTACCGAATGTAATTATTCTGGAAAAAAAACTTTGTTATTTTCTTATGATTGAGTCTTGCTTTATTGTTGTAAACTAAATAATAGTCCAAATAAAAAAATAAAAAACACCAATATCACATATAAGTAAAAGGATTGTCACAGTATTTCAATGGCATATCAGAACGAACAGAAACGCCATTATTACAATATCATTATTAATAATATTGATAGGAAAAATAAATATTTTGAGTCGTTCGTATTGTAATGAAATGATGATACGAGCAAAAGTATGATGTTACATCAAATCTAAACATTTCATTGTTTTCTTTTGAGGACACTTAATACAAGAATTGAATTCGATTCTTTACATAATTTCATTTTGTTAAAGCTTTCTTGAAATGACAGAACACTCATGAGGGAAAAAGGAAGTACAGGAATGTTATGGAAACTTGCTATCCCTTGACTACTTTAAACTCCCATACCTTGAAATAGAAATCAGTAGGATGTGGTGCCTCAGGACCAAAAGCCTATTATTGTTGGGGCCTTCGGACTACCCCGAAAATGGACCAGTGGACTTGCAGACAACATACCTGGAAAACCCAACATATATGAAAAATTGTGAATAGATCTTGTGCATATGTGTGTTGGGGGAAGTGCTGTATTATTTGTAGATGTAAAGGCCTGTCCATTCATTTTATTCTCTCTCCAAAGCCTGGAATATCATAACTTTGAAGGATGTCAGGCTCGGGTTGAAACCCAGCTGGTGACTTATGCGAACCGAAATCAAAGACGACATCATCATCATCATCATCATCATCATCATCATCATCATCATCACCACCACCACCACCACCATCATCATCATCATCAACTTATATAGATACCATTGTCATTTTAACATTCTTTCCGCTCAGCTCAAACGTTTAGGCTGAACGAAACATACTTCTTGTAGGAAATGCATTAAAATAATGTCTACAAATTTTTGCGTCATAAATGGAGAGATTTTTCGTATGATTATCCCAGAATTGTGTGCCTGTGTTATATCTACTTATATTCATGCGTCTGTGTGTGTGCCGAGATTATTGCAAAATTTTAAATGAGACTTAAGGAAGATATCCGATGTCATCCAACACCATAACCATACAATTTAAATTGTTCTTTGCAAATGGGGACAAGAGTAGACTGACGAACAGTCAGACAGATGCACACACACACTTGCAAGCTGACACAGACACAATCACACCTTAATCATGAAGCAGTAATAAGCTTTTTATCATACGTTTCTTTAGTTTATAGCAAATCATCACGAAGAAAAGAAACTTGCTTGTTGTGTTACAAAATTAATAGGCAAATCAAAATTTCTTTGTTGTGGTCCCAAATGGTTTAAAATTACATGACGTTTGTGTTCCCTATATCTTAGTACTAACGTCTATCTATCATGTGTCATTCGGTTTAGGTTCATTTCATGGATATCTCATGGCTCATGGGTTTTTTTATTCATGGTATTTTCTATATGCCTGGTGAACCTTTTGCTTTTTGCTGCCAGTATTTCCGTCCTATGTATGCAAAAAAGATTTGATAGCTTTTCCTTTGCTAATCGGATATTTTTATATTTCATCAAGCAACTATACTTTTGTAAGTACTTTATGGCAATGATTGGCCATTTTCCCAACCATTGGCTAAGTTGAAAATAAAGGTTTACCACATTTTCCGAAAATTATAACTTGAGGAATGAGCTCTCATTTTTATGATATTTCAAAAGTCACATTCTTTTCTCAATGTAAACGTGTAGAGAAACTTGGATAAAGGTCAGAGTCCAGTTTGTCAACACATTTTTGCTATATTTTATGGTAAGAATAATATTAATCTTGGCCTTGGTTGATGCAACAAATTATATACGATTGTTTTTTTCACAGTTAAGCAGCTGGATTCAGTGGCCTGGAACTTTTTTTGATATCTCCATGAGAAGATGATCAGTAATCAATGTAATATGCTAACGGCAAACTGGACTTGTCTGCTCAGTTGAAAGATTATATTTAGTTGGAAAAATTGTGAAAGCCACGAAAACCTGAGGGAAGATCTCACACCACATTCAATAGTCAGGGAAGAGTTGCTAGGGTTGGCAGGTGAATATATTGGCCTTCTCACCTCATCAAGGGTGTGGCAAGTTTAGAATCGCACGTCAAAGTGTTAGTAAGACCCATTTCCTGCTTGCCGGGCCTTTCGAAACTTATCGATCATACTTGCCGGAAGTAAAAATGTTTAATTCGTCAAAGCTGAACGGTCAATCAATGTCAAGACAGAATTTACAACCAATCACTTGAAAAAAGCATTTAACCGATGTCGGTGTGGCTGTAAAAATACTTAAAAAGAGATTAATTGTTCATCCCAGAGCCAATACTTTCTGAACTTGTCTAGTTTGTCTCTCCATCTTGTATTCCGCCGGTCTTGATTTTTCTTGGGAATCCATCTTTTGGGTCGTGATGTCCATTGGTTGTCTTTCATTCTTACAATATGACCAGCTCATTTGCATCTGAGTTTTCTAATGGATTCTATGTTGTGTCAGACTCCTATTTTCTCCTGATGTATTGTGCTGTCTTGTGATCTCTCCATATAAAGGTTGAGCATAATCCTTCCATATGCACGTCGTATGGTTCTCAGTATTGGTTTCGCTGCGACCATGATGGATAGGTCTGGCGTATCTCGGGGGGGGGGTTAATATTCAAAGACTGACGATAAAAAGCCAATGATGATGATGATGATGATTGTTTATTGCAGAAGTGATGAATCCATGGTGTAGTTCACTATCCCTCGATTATTTTGAAGGAAGTGGATCTCAACAAAAAAACATTCATCCATTTGATCAAGATTCGAATAATCACCTCGTCTTGTCTTGGAGCAGTGGTTAGCGAGCGTGCAGCAAGTCTTAACATTTACTACCACAGCGAGTTTGATACTCAACGTGTGCCGTAGAGTTGTTACCTTGTGCCAGCCTAAACTAAGATGAGTATTTAGCTATTTGAACACCGAGCGAGAAAAAAAGCAATAAAAAAACAAACGAAGTCACATGCAATCTAGGAGAAGATATATTTGATAAAAAAACTGGGAACTTTCCCAGGTGGGGTCAGTAGTTCAGCGAAAATTGCATTCAGGGTTGACTGGATGCAATGGAATTAATTTAAAAGTGCAAAGTTGTTGAAATATCGAATGCCGAGAAAAGACCAATATTAATTGCCGATACTGTAATTTAGAATATCGATTTTTTCGCCAAAGAATTCAAGATACTTTGATCCGAAAAAACAGAATCAATACGATACCTTTAGAAGAAACCGTGGAAATTCTAGGCACATCTTTGTAATTCAGGAATTGAACACAGAATTTGTTCGTTGGACTAATGACTCGAGTGTATGTGTGCGCGCATACATGTGTGCATGTGTGTGTGGGTGTGTATATACATGTGTATGGAACAATTAGGCACGATATACGAATATTTTTTTATCCATATGTAGGTGTTTATTTCTTCACTCTTTGGCTCAACTATTTCCCTTTGAACTCTTTTGTCTTTTTAAACGTATTGCTTTTCCCACATCTCTTTGATCCGTCGGCAAATTCTTAAGAAAACTTTCACTCTACACTGTTCTATTTCTTTTAAGATCCATTCATCGATCTCATTCTTAGATCAGTTTTCTTAAATGAATAATGATTTCTATATTGAACCTTTAGTAACTCAAAATCGATTAAAAAAATACCACTTTCATGAAAAGTTTCACAAGAGAATCTATGAGCATTCATGAACTATTTTGACATTTTTACATCTCTACAAAAAATATATATCTAATTTGAAAATTATTATATAGAGTTTCTTTTCATTTTCATGAAAATGGTCAAATTGGATATTGAAATAGCTGATCGGGAATCTTATTTAGGAGATAGATATAATCAAATCTTCGAGGATACCATCAATCAGCCTACGGAAAGAAATAGCGCACATACATCACCATTACTCATGTGAACTGAGAGTAATTTCAGAATAGTGATATCAGCAGAAAAGAGTGCAAATAAATGAAGGAAATGGCATAATTATTTACCAAAGTATTACGCTGTCAAAGTATAATGCTTGACAGCTGTCTCGAAAACCTCTAATTTGTAAACATCATGGCATGTCATACAATGTCGAGTATGATCCTTTCATATTCAATTTCAGTACGCAATTTTTAACATGAAATCAAATTTTTGTCAGTGATTAGATTTTAAATCTGAAGCAATAAGTATGTATAAAGTTTAACAACAATCAATGATTCTGCCGTGGGTTTAACTTCTAAATCCTTAAAAAGGTGTTAAATGGGTCTTTATTTGTCAATGAACATCCATATATCTACAAACAACAATACAAATATACATATCTATCTATCTATCTATCTATCAATCTATCTATCTATTTATCTCTCTCTCTATCTATCTATCTATCTATCTATCTATCTATCTATATATTTATATATATATATATATATATATATATATATATATATATATATATATATATATATCTATATATATATATATATATACATATATATATATATTTATACTTAGGCACGTGCGTTTGCTCACATTAACGTCTGATAGCATATATCAAAAGCAAGTCAACACATTACGAATGAGAAAAGGCAATATCATCTTCCTCAAAACTGAAAAAATAAAAATACAAAAATGACACCAATAGATATTTAAATGTTTATGACCCAGTTTACCTCTCATAAGAATGAAAAGACCGACGAATAACCGTTTGATAACATAATCCATGAAAGTGATAAACGATTTCTTATGTATTCCTGATAGCATCATATTTCTATATAAACTCATTGAAAGTCACAGTTATATAATATAACGTCCTCGAAACGAAAATGTTGTCAACTTATGGTTGAAATAGGATCGAACAGCTCTCGCCTCAATAAGAGGGACTTCTTGAAAGAATCAATTTAATCTATGAACGTTACTGAATCAAATTACTTTGCATATATATCTTGAACAAATGCGTAATCGTCTACAGTTGGTGAGCAGCAAATAATTATTACTCTGGGAAGGAAAGAAAGAAACACCTGCAGCAACGGATATATGTAACCACATCTTATTTCAAGGAATACTTCGTTGAACAAAGATAACTATTATGGAAGGTTGATAGCGACAAAGAGACGTACAGAGGATTATGAATTTACTACTTCATGTGTGAAGCAGGCAATATCAATTTCCCTGGAATTTTATTTAATAGAAGGGATACAACTACTTATATTATCTTGCTGTAATGTAAAATGGTATCAGGTGTTATACATTCTGCAACACTTCCAAATTAAATTAAGTGTTTGAGAAAATCTAGCGGAGTTATAACGAGGATTGTTACTTTCTTGCAAATTTCATAGGCTTTTAGAATTTGTGGAGAAAAAAAGTGCACTTCCGTATACGTTTCAGGAAAGAAAGAGAAATACCAATCTATCTTTCAAGCTATCAATCTTTTTCTTCTCTCATCGATAATAAACCTTGGTGATAAAAAAAAAACTTGCAGTGTAGCTGCTGATGAAAATGTTGGACCGAAACTGTCGGAAAAGGTAAGAAAGTAACTAATATAATTGAAATAATTGTTCCGAGTTTTTAACCTTGATAAAATGTGAGATACACACATACTGACATTTATATTCACACACACACACACACACACACACACACACACATATATATATATATATATATACAGACATATATAAATATGTATATATATATATATATATATATATATATATATATATATATATATATATATATATATATAACAGAGAAAAAGGGGAGAGATAGGGGAGAGTTGCAAAACGAATGTTGATATTGTGCTGTACAAAAATGTATTCCCATTTTGGAACTTTAATGATATTCTTTGATAAAAGGAAAAAAAATCCTTCCTTTAGATTAGTTTTGGACTTTTAGAATTGCTCTGAAGAATCGAGAGAAATACCATCCTTTAATGCTGCTCATTTTCCGCTTTGCAGTATCGAACCCTTTGTAGGAAATGGTCCATGTCAAGTCGTAATGCATTTGGATTCGATGCACCAATTTTATACATCTAAATGTTTCTACCTCAGTTTATATCATTGGCACATTTAAGGTGGTTTTCGTTTATTTATATGTCTACATCTTGATGCATATCCAACAACAGTAAGAGTCGTCGAGTGTCTTATTCATTGTCCTCACAAGGACTTATGCATGGAATAGTATGCAAACTTTCCCTCGATCTCGTCTCCTCGACAAGTGCCTAATTACTCGCACGTGTTGTACAGATAAACGAGTGCAAATGATTTGTTCATTTACAGTGAATTTCAGAAAAGATGTATATGTCTTTTTGACGATTTGTTTTTATCCGTTTTGTAGTTTGAAATATCTTTAATGGCATTAAATTACAAAAGAACCACAAAAAGATGCTGATTGCACATGCGTTACCCATAGACTTCGAAAGTAATTTCCTTCAACGTGGACGCAGGTTCAAACCTGATCCATTCCATTAACGTTCCATTTAATTTGAGAAAAAAAAAGACATAGAAATTGATGCTCGAACGAAGCCAGTTCATAATGAAATCATCATCATCATCATCATCAGTCTTTTAAGTTCTGTCGTTGGACATAGACCTTCCCCAGGATTTGCCACTATTCTCAATTATGGGCGACACAGAGCCAGTATTTTCTTAATTTTTATAGTTTATCTCGTATTCTGTTGGCCTAGGTTTCGCATTTGATCCCTGGGGATCCATGTTGTGAATCATGATGTCCATCGGTTGACTGTAATGCTTGCAATAGATGCAATCATCCGTGCTCCAAAATACTGCTGTTTCTGAGCTCAGTGTTTTCATATGACCAATATTGTGACGTAAAATTTACGAGTAAATTCTCATTTCCAGTATCAAGTCCTTGATCAAATATCCTGCATCACTTTGGCGGTGTAAAGTAAGGAAATAACGAGAAATTTTCCGAACGATTTTCTCGTTAATTAGAAAATGACAGCTTCAACATTATTGAAACAACAGCAGATTACTTACAAACTCGTATATATTCTTTATATCACATCCTTCGACACGCACATCTCCTTTCATCTCATAAAACAATATGGCAGCTTCTTGCCGTAAATAAACGCTCGTAACATTGAACAAACGCCCTTTGATCTAAGGAACAGCTGTTTGACCAACTGTCAGAATACATTTTATTTAGATTTTTCTTCCAATCCATCTTCAGATTTCTCAACATCATTTGACTGTCAGAGGAAAAGTAACTGATACGGACTTTGTATGTAGATGATTGAAGAATTTGTAATCAAAAGGGAAATGTATGTGGTTATTCCAGTTCTAATCAACGCATGCAACGGCATGAGAACAGCGGCGGACATTCATTTGATCTTCATCAACGGCTCAAGTGGATCGGCAGAGTAAAAAAAACAAAACCTACCCTGATAGGTAGATCAAAGATAATAATTTTCCGCCTTTCGCTCCATCCGTCTCAGAAGCCATAAAGGTATATAAAACATTTTCATACATAAAACAGATTTCTATAATGAAATGTTTGCACTCTGAGGGTGCAGAAAAAGTCACGAATATGAAGGAAATGAACGACAAACAAAGCGAAAAAAATATAATGAAACATGTCTGATTACGCTTTTCAGTATATATTTTAATGACATGCCAAATCAAAGAAAATTCAGCTATTCATATCCTATATTTGTTAAACGGGTGAAAATATGCCGGATTCATTCTTGTATCAACTTTTCCCTTCACCTCATCGATAGTTACATGTAGTAGAACATAACACGCTCGTTATATGAAATAACGAAAATACGAAATTAGTATTGGTTCTTATTGTTTATGAAGCCGCCATTTTGAGGAAAATAGATTTTTGCATTCTTGTAAACAAGATAACTCCACTTGATCGTAATTATTTTCACGAAGTAAACGTTTTCGTTGGAACTTTTCAGATAAAACAATGTTATTGATTTTTTTCTAGGTTTCTTTTCCATCTTATCTTGTTGCCTTTTTTCATTGTAAAGCACAAGTAGTTTACAACCCATGAACATCAAAGGAGCAACATAAACCAGAAATAATGAATTAACTTCCGAAGACATTTGAACTTATGTCTGTAATTCATTTTCCGGACAAAGCATCTCTTGTTTTTAGATAAGGTTATGCTATTTTCTATTTTTCTTATCTGTTGGTCAAGAAACCACTCAACTTTTTTTCACGTAAAATCTATGCAGTTCTTCTGTACTTCACCATACGAGACCACTTTTTTTAAACGTATGTTATATTTCTTTTTTTTTCTATTTTCAGTGTCAGTGTCGGAAAGCGATTGCTCCCCAAACAGTTTCCTGGTTCTCTTTTTCCCAAACCTTATTGTTTATATTTTCTTTCACCCTAAGTTTTTGCAAAAGCCATATTCTTTTCCGAGTGTCCATTCTTTTGTTTTCGTTTCTCTTTGTATTTTTAACCATTTGTTATGATATTTACGGGACGTTATTTTCTATTAACTCTGCTCAAGCAAGTTTTCTAATCTTCTACATTCGATATTTCTATGACATCGATTATCATTTCCTTATATATATATATATATATATATATATATATATATATATATATATATATATATATATATATATATATATATATATGTATATTTTGCTAATTAACTAGTAACTGTTCCATGTTCTGATATCGGTATGTCCGTAGACCGTGGAAAAAAGCAGTGAAAAAGAATTAAAGATAAAAAAGAAATAGAAAAAATCACATGAAGATGTATTCAGATCAGGTTTTGAAATTGCAGTTTCGGGAATCCAAATTCCAGGATCCTGAAAGTTTTCTTACTTTTTAAGGGGGTTGGATGATAATCAAATTTTTTAGAAAAATGCATTTCTCTTTATTGAAGATGAGACAAATGGGGCAAGTTGATCTTTGTGACACAAGGTCAGCCATGATGCAATCTGAGATAAATGTTACAATAGTTTTGCCTTCTATTTATATTACATATTTAGGCAAAATATGGACGCTTAGTTTAAAGCATCTAAGATTCTTCTGGATTCATCAAAATATCCTCCACATTGTTTAGAGTACACAAAAAGTTCAACAAGCCTTGATCTCCCCTATGTAGAAAAACGTAATATTCATTTGAAAATAACTTCTTTTACAAAACGATAAAATACTTTCACTGTACTGTATAATAATGACAAGACAATCGAAAGAAAATAGTTTAAATCCATCTCATTGTTCATTCTTGAAAACTAGTGACTGAATACACAGTTGAAAACCGTTTTTCGTTGGAAACTTTAGTACTCACCAAATGGTTTTCTGCTAAAATCTATTTTAAAAATTACATATTCATGTTCATCAGTTTGTATATGTGTATGTTTGCAGCTACAGAAGCATAAACACAAAATACATATTTGTTCATATATATGTTCTGACATGTATTGACTGTCTCCACTCAGTTTGTACAATGAAACGTCCAACATTCATGTCCAAGAATGTAGAGATCCTTGGAGGCCAAACCGTCAGCATCTCCATCTCGATATTACAAATATTATCCAGAGGAAAGCAGATAACAATATTTCCGCTTGGCTGTAGGAATTGCAATTAGGACGTCCGATTGGGCCTCAAAACGTATGTAATCATGTGTTTCTAATTCTAATCCACACACACACACACACACATATATATGTATGCATATATATATATATACATATATGTATATGTATATGTATATATATGTGCTCTAACATCAACAAATATGCGGACGAATATGTTCATTTACGTAATGAGACTAACTGCTTAATGCTTAGGCATTCACGTCCATTTAGAGGTCGCATTTAATTACTATTCTTCTGTAATATGTCTCTTATTTTGGCCAACTTGGTGTTCTGGAAAATGTTGGCGTTATATATATATATATATATATATATATATATATATATATATATATATATATATATATATATATATACCCATCAAGTATGCATATTTCAACCCCACAAGATAAACAATGGCGTTCGTAGCACTTATAATTTCAATTTTGGGTTTATGGATCATATCATATTTGGGGTGATTATAATGGTCGTTTTTGCATAGATTTGCCGAACCAGATTTTGTTTAGTACACAAAATTCGAATACAAATGTCAGACCCGTATGCGTAGAACCAACGAAGCACCTGAGAGTGTCTGGGGCTTTTCCTTTAGCTGCTGGAATCATTGATGATTGAGAGGGAGCAGTATAGAAAGTAATGTCAATTACACGTGGAAGAGTAACTCGTAGATGCAGTCTGTGAATCGATGACTCAAAAAGTTGGTTGGCTTAAAGGTTTCTAGAAGATCAGCTGAAATTCACAAGAGGCAATTTGAGACAAAGAAACAAAGGCACTTTATGGATCAGTTGGTTGAGAATGACATTTGCAAGAGACAAAATGAAAGTAAGTGTTTTTTCATGTTCCCCGTCATCATATGAATAGATTCATGTCTGTTTTGATAATGACTTCTGGCAATTGACTTCTACACCACTCTTTTTATCAATGCCATTCTCTCCCCTTCCCCCTCTCTCTCTCTCTCTCTCTATATATATATATATATATTATTGTGTCATCCACAGACAGCTGTTTCGTTATATTACAACTCTTTAGTGTGGCTAGAGACAATCCATTATCCCACCCTGTACCACGAGGCAGGATTGAAACCTTTTACTTTGTCAGTATCCTTCCGCTGAACCATGGAACTGGACAGTCAGTAAAGCTGAATTTAAGCGATATATTTATTTAGCTTAAATTCACCATCCACCAGAGTGCTCAATTCCTATGGAAAAGCATAGCATAAGCTCACAATGAACGATGTACCTCACTTGAAGAGTTCTCAACCATGAATATAGGAGTGTTACTAATCTTTTCTTGCTGCCAAATTATACATATATATATATGTATATATATATGTGTATGTGTGTGTGTGTGTGTGTGTATATAAATTAAAAATACATTGTTAAAAATAACGGAAAACCTCTGTTTGTTTGATTATTTTGTAAATTTTTCTACTATGCGTGCAATGCTTTTATTAGTATACTTTTAAAAAAAGTTCTGAAGTTGGTACTTCAGGATTATCTGACCATCCCTGGCCATTATCAAGAGATTGTGATAGTGGTATTTCGAGGATAATTAGTATCAAATCAAAATTCAAAAATTCAAAAAAAAAAAAAAAAGAACGTGGGGATATAATGCAAGTTTTTTTTCATCTCTTGCGCTTTCATCAAAGTGCAAATACCTAATAATGACATACACACATCCGGTTATACAGTTTTTTTGTTCTTATGTATTTCATATTTAGCGCAAATTCAAGTCATAGTTCGAATATAGCAAGGGAAATCCTTCACAGAGAATAGATAAATAACGGTAGAAGACATTAGAAATAGTGGCTGTGATAGATTCACGAAACCGAGTCAAGAGACAGATCTGCAAATTGAGAACCATGCAATGTGCACATGAAAAAATTATGCTTGGTCTCATGCGGAGAAACTGCAAGGCAGCACAGTTCACCCAGATGGAGAAAGGAACCATGGATATCATGGAATCCATTAAAAATCTCAAATGTCAGTGGGCTGGCCATGTTGCAAAGATGGCGGAAAACTGATGGACATCGTGACCCACAACATGGATCCTCAGAGATCACATGCGCAACCGAGGCCGGCAGAATATTCGATGGAGAGACGAGCTAGATTAATTCAGAAAGTACTGGCTCTGCGACACCCACGATAGGGAAGTATGGCGAATCCTAGGGAAGGTCCATGTGTAATGACGGACGTTAAAGACTGATGATGATGATGATGATGATGACGATGATTGATGGAATTGACAAGCAATGACTTACAATAAAGTTTTGATTGTAAAAATCTATGACAGATGCCGACGACAAGAGAATAGAGACAGAAAAAATTCTGCAATACTTTTTCTCATTTATAATTGGCGTTTCCAAATAGCCCCGTACCCCAGTTTCACCCCTGACATTCCATTGTGTGCCTGTTACACCTGAATCAAGAAGTAACGGTACGCAGAACAATACAGCTTTTTAGTCTCAACCAATAAACATGTATTGAACCGAATATAATTTGAGACTTGTGAGTACATCAGTTTTCGCGTAAGGATGGATGTCTGGGTATTCCATGATGACTATTGTTCAAAATATCCATAAATGTTCAGGAAGATTCAGAATGAATTAAAGATACAAATGTGAAGGAAACGGTTAAAAATAGAGAGTTACTAACAGAACGGCTCTTTTTAAGGCAAGAACTAGTTAGCTTTGTAATTACTCATAGTAAGTAGTGCCCCTATATTGACAACGGCCTCAGCCATCCATGCTTAGACTCTGCAAATCCCAATTCTACTTATTCAGCCCATTTGTCATATGTTGATCAGACTCGGAGATGACAAACGACAGAGACCCATCACCAACTTTACACTGCAACAAACAGAAAAAAACAGCTCTAGAACTTGATACCAGGTTGCCCTTCTCTTTCAATAATGGTAAAAAAAACCTAAAGCAGTTTTAACTAAAATTGACTTTGATGCCACTTTAATGTTTCAAAAACTACCAAAATATTCCTATGATTATGATTCTCATGGGTCATAAAAGTTAAGAGATTTAATTTGCAGAAAAGATATATGATCAAGTTTCGCCAATAACGAACGTGAAATAAAACGAACGAGCCTCTGGGTGGATTTATCGGTCTTTTTCAGAAGGTTCCGCTTGGTTTCAGAATTTTATTTCTGTTGACAGCTTGGCCTTTATTGGCCTCCAACCAGTATTTTCTAGCTCAACGAACAGACAAATTCGATTTTGCCAGTATACTTAGGCATTGCTGGAGTATTGGAGCGTAAACATGAAAAAAAGGTATTAGTCCTTGGGTTTGATTTGTAGTGTTTTCTTTATTAGTATTTGAAATGAACTAATAGAAAAACCTACAATGGCTGTACTTCACACAACCTGAAGACATGATTTCCTTTTTTGTTGGTATTGTTATTTTAAGCTCTTTAACGCCAGAGTACGAAATAATGAATGAAAAAAAAACGAGTGAGAAAGAAATGAATAGAAAAAGAATGACTAAAAAAATTGAATGAAAAGAAAAGAGAATGAAAAATGCATACAAGTAATGAATGGAGAAAAAATGGATAAAATGGATGAATAAAAAGAATAATGAATAGAGAAGAATGAATAAAAAAGAATGAATGAAGGGAAATGAATTAAAAAAGAATGAGTGAAAAGAATGAATTAAAAGGAAAGAATGAAAAGAATGAAGAAAAAATGAACGAAGAAGAAGGAATGAAAAAGGGATGATTAGAAAAACGATCATTAGAAAAGAATGAACATAAAAGAATGAATAAAGAAAAATGAATAAAGAAAAATGAATGGGAAATGAATGAATAAAAAAACGATGGATAAAAAGTGGACGATTAACAAAAGGTCATTAAGAAAAATGAATAAATTTGAATGAAAAAGAATGTGAAAAAACAATGAATAAATAAATGAATAGAAAATAAACGATATAAAAGAGAACGAATGAAAAAATGAAAAGGAAACAACGAATAAAAAAAATTGTAAATGGCAATCAAATGGAGATAGAATTGTTTCTATGACCCCAGAGATGGAGGTATTGCCTTTTTGATTCCTAGGAAAATTGAATGCTCATTGGCTGAAGACTTTACGAACCTGTTTTTTTATTGTTTTTTTGCGAAATGTGACCCACAAGATAACTTTCACTCAAGGGTCAAGTCACTGAAAATTGGTTCGTATGGACTCTTTGGAGAGCAGTAAATTGACCAATAGTGAAATTCTTCTACAAACTCGTTTATATATATATGATGGATAGGAGTGGAAAATACGGATATAATTCAAGGAGAAAAACTCTTCTATAGCACCATGTCGTCTTTCGGTTTTCAGAAAATTTAACTACCTCAGATTTTCAAAATTCGATTCCACACAGGATGCCTGTCCCTCGCTGGCTACATTTCCACCTGTCCAAGCATAATGATTATTTCATCAGGCAGGATAAACAGTCAATGTACTCTAAAATATGCTATATATCAGAGAATGTAATTCGTCACTGAGAAAAGTGTTTGGGAAATACTTATACTCGCTACAGAGCAAACATAAGATTGTTTGTTTGTAAAATATCTTTGTAAAATCAGCGTAATCAATAGCTATTCAAAACCAGCCAAGTCTGCTCTTCCAGACATATCTCTCTTTCTATCACTCTATCCTTCTCTGCAAAAAGGTTATTACCACAATGTGATTTTTTAGCAAAACTTCCGTTCAATTAACTCACAAATTATCTTTTTGGAAAATCGATATTGGCAAAAGGGGGCTCTCATTCTTAGACGTACATTTTTTCTAATTACGTTCTGAGAATTGAATAATAATCCATCCGTGTGTTGCGAAGTTTTACGACAAAATTCAAGTATATATAATGTTCCATCTATTAGATGATTTATACAAGGATAATTATCATATACTTAACGACATGGTCAGTTTTCATATACATATAATCGCAAATTGGGGCAACTGCTTCGTATTTCAACGAAAGATTGTTTAACGCCGAAAATGAAATGTCAGAAACATTAATATAATTAAAATATTCTTATTTCAAGCATTTATTATTCTCGGCAGCAAAAGCAAACGTGGAAGCTTCCCTTTTCATATTTTTGCAATAAACAAATCATGCAAATTCTGCTGCTGCGCATTTACTCACTAGTCTCCTTATACAGCTAGTCAAAATATCATCGATAACATCTAAAAAAAAAGGACAGATAAAATGGCATCGATGAAATTATATTACATACACAGGTATTGGTGGATTAGGTTATCACAGTTTGTTTAAAAGTGACCATAAGATTGTGATTGATTTTCCTATGTATATTGAAAAAAAAATCTACACAAACTTGTATAGTATAAAACTTTTGAATAGATAGACAAAATGCTATTTTCCTTAATGTAGTCACTACGATTCAGCCAAATCATTTCGACGACCAACGCTAGGTATAAAATGAAATATCCGTACGCGAAGTCTACTGATTTTTTCTCCGTTGATTGAAAGCAAAAATCGACCAGATCGTCGAGTCAACATCGAATATGAGTTGTATTTAAATCGCCCGAAAAAAATTGGTATGTTAATGACCTAAAATGATAGACTATATATAGATTAGATATCGTTTTAAATTATTCTAATTTGCTATCTTCACGGATTGTATCTTCAAATAATTACTTGTGTGTATGTCAATAGCTTTGTGGGACATTTTGTTTGAGAAGATTAATCGGCGCTTTCCGATGGCTATTTAGTAAGCTTAATTTACCTTAGCATAAGACAGTGAAATGGAATTCTTCGTGAAAAATTGAACTCACTATCATAGAATCAAGTTGCTAACCAATACTCCAATATATATATATATATATATATATATATATATATATATATGTGTGTGTGTGTGTGTGTGTTTGTGTACATAAATGTGTGTGTGTATGTGTGTGCGTGTGTATTTGTATGTGTGCGTGTTTCACTGTATTACAATATGTATATCATTCATTTCGTATGCGTGTATTTGCGTTTGTGAACAGAGTTGCATCGGTTGCAAGGATTTTGAGATTGAGGAAATCCGATGTAATTGGAAATCATTCAGTTAGAAGCAGCCGATAAGGATGAATCTTCAGACTGTACAATGAATTCTCTTCCAGTCTGCAGTCGAATGCTCAGTCCTCCTTCGAACACTGACTGAATGAGCAGGCGAGAGCATCATTCAAGAACTTGATTGAAGTACATCAAAATCGTAATCTATCAATTATACGAGATTCAGGAACATAATGAGTTAAATTCCCAAACTTGCAACTGATTTTGTTTCAGGTTTTTTTGTGATTCTGGCTGGCGGGCTTACTTTTGATATATACATGTCACGCGTACTGGTCAGACCAATGAAACTAGAGGGCTGAAAATCATAACATTTACTACTTATTATGTATAGAATGCTAAAGGTTGGATCTGCTTACTTTTCACTGATTTTTTGTGTTAAAAAAATGACAAAATAAGTGATTTATTCATTGATCAAGCCTTTTCTCAATTCCCAATTGATCGCCCAACGACACAGCATGCTGCCAAAAGACATTGGTCACGTGAAAGTTTAAATTGAGTGACTGAACAAACCTTTTAGTTCAATTCTATATAATCTTGAGAGCAAAATAGCCCAAGTATGGAATACCATTCTTCTCATACCGGCTAAAATCAAAATGCAACGAAAAATAAATTGCCGAGAACCATTTTTCAGTTTTAGTGGTGAGATATATATTCATGTCTAATAATTTTGACCAATTGAGTCTTCTTTTCTTCAGATTTCAAGTTGGCCAATATAACATTACTTTGTGGCTACAATGAAAATTTTCCAAGTTATTTGCTGATTCATTTTGAAATAATTTTGATACACTTTAGCAGTAATTCTGATTCCAGAATGTCATCAGTAATGTTCTGGAGACGATTGAATCTATTTTACGCTCTCAGATTCGTTCAACATAGTGCCGGGCAATTACTATAGATTTTTTTCATTGGAAAAAAAACCAATGGAGTATTTTAAGTCTGCATTAATCTTAATATATTCACATGTTTCAGATATGTTTCCTGTCAATCGGTTGTACAATATACACTAGCTTCTAGCACAATTTAATGGTACATTTCCCATGCCAGAATTGATTTTGTTTTAGTAAAGTAAACTAATACAAACTCTTACACTCGTGCACACTTATATCTATATCTATCTATCTATCTATCTATCTATATATATATATATATATATATATATATATATATATATATATATATATATATATATATATATATATATACTTGAATAAACTGCTCAGGCACTATTCATCATCATAATCAGGCGTTATAAAGTCAATATATTCTGAACTTGTCTAGTTTGTCACGCCATGGTTTTGCATATGATCTCTGGCGATCCATGTTGTGAGTTGTGATTTCCAGCAGTTGTCCGACATTCTGGTAAAATGAACAGCCCATTGTCATTTGGGTATTCTAATGGTTTCTATGATAGAGTAAATTTAATTTTGTACTTTATTTATGTGTCAGATTTTGTTTAATCCAATGCTCTTCTCAGTATTTTGCGTCCAAAAAGGAAAAAAAGAAACTTTCTTTGTTAAAACTCATGCTAAGTTGAAATATCAAAAATCTTATCAGTAATCTCTTGCATAGAATCCAGAACTGGAACTTCAATCTACCCAGCTTAGCTTGACGTCGGAATACTCATTCCAGGGTGAAATAGACTTCTATATCTAGGAGGAGACAAAAATTCAGATATGAGTTCAGACAAAAATTCAGACAAGAGTTCAGACAAGAATTCAGAAAAAAACCTACGACTAGGAGGCACACGGTATGTAAACCTTCAGTTTGAAGGGTTAGGAGCTATACGCACATGCAGCACTTTTTCAAACTTCACGAGTGCATGTCAAGAAACTACTCAACGCTTTTTGTATATGCCTTTCTGACCACTTGAATGTCAGTTACACGTCCTCCAATATTTCTATTTGCAAAACAAACCATGATGAATACAGGTCGGTATGAATGGACACGGTTATCATTTTAGAAATGCATCATATCCACATATAGTCCAAGGCAATGTTTAATTAAATTACGATGTTGTATTCGTGGCAGTTTTCAATTTTCGGATATTGTTGTATGTAACGCCGTATGTAACGCTCCAGGCAAAGAAAGTACGAGTTGTATTTCAAAATTTGCCAATTTTTCATACTTGAACTGAAAATGTAACATTGTTTTATGAGAAAATCTATTTTTTTCTTTAAAGTGAAAATCAGAGCTCAATATGCAGCACATCCTTACGGATAATCTATTCTGGGGTAGAAAAAAATTGAACCAAATTATTAAAGAATAATTTGAGAATACTGTAATATTGTAAAATAAAAATACAACTTGTTCAGAAATGGACAGCTTGGAATAGATTAGTATAATCATTAACAAAGCAATCGATAACTTTTTCCTTCACACTTTCACGTCAAAACGTACTTTTTGTATTTTTTTTATCATTCATAAAATACACAATACCGTGTTCTCAAGAATAGAAATAATTTCGAGTTATATCTTTTCCATCTTTTTTTCAATTATTTTTCTCACCTTGTTTTCACTCCATTTCCGATCAAATAATGAAAAATTTCGATTATGTTTTCGTCATTGTTTTTGAACTCGAAAAAACTAAATAATTTTGACACGTTTCTTGTAATGACATTAGTTGGTTAAGGCATTCAAAGAATTTGCAGCTCTCCATCTGTATTTAAATCCTGTTATTCACATGCAAACGTCGTTAATGGACTTCCGATATAATTCCATAGCAGCAACGTTTTTATCGGACTTTGTTCTAACTGTTTCACTGTATTCTTTTTCAAAAATCTCTGTTCTTTGAGTGCACCATTAATTTTACTAATGTGCAAGTCACTGTTTTGTTATCAATGTTTCGGTCTGCGACTAAAAAATACTTTTTTTAAGTTTAGATATTAAAGCATGAGTTTTTTTGCAAAGTAAACCTTTTTGCAATAAGCAATTTTGTAGTTAAGGGTACAAAAACATAAATTATTTATATATTATATATATATATATATATATATATATATATATATATATACATATATATATATATATATATATATATATATATATATATATATATATATATATATATATATATATATATGTGTGTGTGTGTGTGTCTGTGTGTACCCACAGGGAACATTCTTTGAATATGTTTTGTGTCTTTTTAACAAATATGTGAGCATATATTTAGTGTGTGCAAAAGTTTCCAACGCACTCTCTCTATTAACACTGAATGAAAACACAGTGTTGCTGGGAAATTTGGCACAAAACTAATTTATATATCACAGTAAGATTGTTCAACCAGTGATTTCCACGGGGAATTAGTTGAATTCCTTAACTTTTTACTATTTCATGTAACCCCCCCCCCAGTTTCACAACGTGTTTGATTTTCTAACTAGGTTTGCTCCTACTGTGCAAAACCGACTTATAAATTGTACATATCAAGTATGTTTTATCTTAGAATAAAAATATCCTCAGTATTGCATCTTTAAAAATGACGAATAGTTTTCGAGTGGAAGGGGGACAATTGAGCATAAACACACTTTTAAATTGAATCTGCCACTAAAAACTAATTGTGATGATTATTTTCCAAAAACAAAAAAAGTTTTTTCACCAGACATAGCAAAGTGTAAATGCTTTCAGAATCTTAACTGCTACCTTTGTGCGTCCTGTACACACGATACATCCATAGCTAGTAAGTCAAACCAACTTAAAAACTGAAGAAATCTTTGTTGAAAGTTTAGGTGACGGTTTGTATTGACGGTTCCTAGCTGCAACGATGTTTATACGCCTGCTGTTTTATAAAAGAAAAATATAAATCAGGATGAACATGATATATCGTAAAGAATTCGATGATTAATCGATGGAAAAGCAGCTGTCTACACCATTGATATAATCACCAATAAAAGAACATATGTTGAACAATAAAGCCTACACAGTTTTATCGATGGTATGTTTATATTGATAAATATTAAGGCTTTAACTTATTTATCATTCATATTAATTCAACCTATTGAACTCAAATATAAACAACTGAAAAGTGTACAAGTTCTGCAGAACCAAGACAAAATAAAATATATAACGGATAACCGTTCTCCAATCTACTTCAGACGGATAATATATATTATGTCAGTTGGTACCACAATGTTGTATTTCGTCTTGTGTCAGATGATAAAACCTTTGAAATACAAATCGAACAATATGTAATAAATACATTAACAGTGGAATCTGCCACACATAAAAAGCTTATATAGGAGGGGTAAGTTTATAATTTTGTCCTATCCAACATAAATCATTTACTTTTAAAAGAAAAGAAATATCATATTTTGCCATGTAGCTCTGGAACAAATCATTCCTAAAATTAAGAGAACGCCTTCATATTTTTTTCGTACGATACAAAGAAAATATTTAATTATCATGAGCTGATAATAATGCTGCTTCTCTCTGTGCAATCATAAAGTATTAATATTTCCAAATAAATCGTATTTAAAAGTTTGGAGTATGCTATCAATACATAAGTGTTGAGTCTGGAGCATAAATGCAGATAAATATTAAACAAATTGAGACTGAGATGTCTATAACTTGTTAGCTTCAATTTCTATGAAGTGACGTTCAGTATACGGATATGATAAAGGATATTCATTGCTAAGCTCACAAAAGAATGGAAAGCTACGTGTTTAACTTTTAAATTAACATATATAGACAAACTAAATACTTTCATCAGAAGTTATTCCACTTAATTAAAGTAACTTCTTTTCCACTTTTAAGTATTCAAAAAACAAAAAAGAAACAAAAAAAACAACAAAAAAACAAAACAAAAACATTTTATCCCTTTCTCAAAATGTTCCATCCAAAATTCTATTTTTTGGAGAGTTCCACTGTTTTTAGAATAGTTCCAAGTGGTTCCTGAATTTAGGAATTCAAGTTTTAACATATTCTTGTGGGAAAATTTAGATAAATGATTATCGTTAAGAATACATCAATAGTAATTATAATATCTGATGTACATTCAAAACCATATTTATGTACTGAAATTGACAAATAATTAAGAGCTGTAAGCTCTGAAAATTTTTCTCTTAGCATCTGATACTATATTGGATTCAATGATTGATGTGTATTTGGTCGGAAGCGTCAGTAGGTTCTCTTTAATTCTCCTATAACATTTTGATCACAGTCTACAGCATATCTTTTTCTCTCTTTCTTGTCTTATTCGTCAGAATAATCTATCCGTGAGTGGAAATCGACACTTCTGACCACTTACTGTTAGCCAGCGGTCATATACACTAAACTTGTCTAAGATTGGTTAGTTTCAATTTCAATGAAGTAACGTAAGCGTATGCACAATAATAGAGGATTGTCTCCCTTGCTCGTGCCTTTCGAAAAGAGACCAACACCTGTGACCATTCATTGTTAGCCAGCGGCCACATTGTCTGGTAATACAGAACTTTGCTCTTCTCAATGCACTTCCGACTGTTGAATAGAGATCATATAGTAGACAATAAAATTTCAGTTTCTTTTGTGTTGAATTATTGATGTGTGTTGCTTTAAAACAAATAACTCTCAAAATTGGAAAACAAATTCATATTTTATGAGTATGACACCAAGAAAAGGACAAATTATCATGAGTTGGTAATGACGTTGTTCTCTTTTGTGCAACCATAGAATATGAACATTTTCAAATAGATATTATTAAAGACCTCTGAGTATGCTATCAACACATGAAGGTGATGCTTGAAGTATAAATATTGATTCATTCTAATTGAGACTAAATATGTCTATAATTGGTTACCTTCAATTTCTATGAATCGATCTTCAGTGTGCAGATATAGTAGAGGGTATTCATTGCTAATTTTACAATTGGCCAAACAGTTACATATTGAAATAAAGTCCCCCAGAGAATGCATTAGTTGAAGGGATATCTTTAAAATGATTTCAATAGTAATAATAATATTCAACGAGTTTTCACAAAACCTAACATATTCATGTACTGAGATTGACTCGTAAAAAAGAGCTCTAAGCTTTTGAAATTCTCTATATTCTTTCACCACGTAACACTATATTTGATTCAATGATATATATATATGTACTTGTTTGGGAACATTAGTAAATCGTCTTTATTTCTCTTCAATACTTCATTCAATGGCAACAATCTTCTTCTCTCTTCCTTGCCAGATTCTTTGAAAGTCCATCGTTTGTGTCGTCCACCGGAGATCAACACCTGTGCACATCTGTTGCCTGCCAGTGGCCGTATTATCTAGTAATATAGCGATCTGCTCTGATAATACACTTCTGATCATGATTTATCCGGATATCATTTGGCAGACAGTATATTTTCTGTTTAGTCTAGGTAAGATTATTGATTTTGGATACCTGGCTTTTGTCCTCTCTTTGACTCTTTAAAATTTAGTAATCCTGCCAATAACAGATTTCTGGTGTAATTTTTGACAAGTATTTCTCCTATACCTTTCACAGCCTGCGTAGAGATGATCTTCAGTTGACTAGACTGGGAGAGTATAGGAATGATAATAGACGGCAAGTATCTGAGCAACTTTAGATTTACGGATGACAATGCCATTTTCGCAGAGAACCTACACGATATCCTTTTAATGATTGATGAACTAAATGAAAAGAGAAAGAAAGTCAGCCTACGCATGAACTTCATTTGAAGCTTTGCTTTTCGAGCTGAAATATGGGACCTAACCAAGAGACGGATCCGCAAATTGAGAACCATGCAACGTGCACATGAAAAAATTATGCTTGGCCTCACATGGAATAACCACAAGACAACACAGTACATCTGGAAGAAGACAGTGACATCATAGAATCCAGTAAAAATTTCAAATGGCAGTGGGCTGGCCATGTTGCAAGAATGGTAGACAACCGATTGACATCGTGATTTACGACATGGATCCCCTGAGATCGCATGCGCAACCAAGGCCGGCAGAGTATTGGATGAAGAGACGAGCTAGACAAATTCAGAAAGTACTGGCTCTGCGACGCCCAAGATAGAGAAGTGTGGCGAATCCTGGTGAAGGTCAATGTCCAGCGACGGACGTTAAAAGACTGATGATGATGATGATTATGATGATGATCTCTCTCATTCTTTTTTTAGTTGCTCCTCATTGCTCAACTCAAACTCAATTTCCTAATTCTCTTGAAGTTTGTCTATAATTAACAGAATAATCAATAAGCAAACAAATAATGCTATGGATACATATAAACAACAGAAATTATGCTGGAAATGCACGGGCAAGGGAATTAGTGAATAAGTTTTTTGGATAGCTTTGATCTTCTCCAGCTGTTAGCTCTGTTGTAGCGACAGAATAGCTGGAATAATAAGATGGGATTCTTTAGACAGAACGAATGCAACTTTGAGTCTGGCGAATGTGTTGTTCCTGTCGTCGAATGACAGTGTGAGTAGTTGCCATAAAAAGCAACTGAGGTTGAGATTAAAGAAATATTAGTCAGGAGTTACAAATTCCAGACTGTGATATTGTGTAAAAAGCAACTGAGACTAGATCCACTTTTACTTCTATTGCAACTGACGGTGATTACTTTTTAATTGTATTATCACAGTAAGGAAAATTACAATATTCATATATCTGTTTTGAGGTGACATGATTGGCGAAAGGCGAAATGTTTACTCCTCTAAATTTGAGGAAGATTATTTCTTTTCCGGGGGGATATCAATTTGAATCTAACTTCGACTGGAGACTGACAATATTTGCCTCGATCAAAATTCATCCAGCCTTCATCAAAATTTTAGGCCAGCATCCATTATAAAACAAGAAAATCCTGGGTGTAAACTTTTGCTGTTCAGATGTTGCTGCAATATTGTCTCTACCCATTTGCCATTCGATCTGAAGTCTGTAAGTTGCTACAGTAAAAACAACGACGGAAATTAAAGACTGACTTCTACTCGAAAATAAATTTCCTGAGATATACCTCGTATGGTGTTGCTGGAATACATGTTTTTAGATGTTTCACAACTTTAACCGGACATAATATCATTGATACAAATATATCATGATTTTAGGCATAAAGACGTGCAAGTATACAAAAAAACAACAACTAAAAACACACGCACTCAGATGTATATGTGAATAATAATAATAATAATAATAATAATAATAATAATAATAATGATAATAATAATGACATCCATGGACAGTTGTTTCGTTGTATTACAACTCTTTAGTGTGACTATAGACTATCCTTTATCCCATCCAATACCATGATGTACGATTGAACCGTTCGCTTCATATTACCAGCTTTTACCTTCAAACATACACTAAATGATAATTATAATAATAAATTAAACATCTGCAGGAATGACTCCTATATGGAGTTCAAACCCCTTTGACAAAATGAGTATCCCCACACCACCCACTACCATACTCACAACATTCTCAATGAGTAGACACCCCAAAAACATAGACAATCAATCGCCTGAAGAGGCCCAAAGAGGGCTGAATCATGAATTAGTTTGTGTAGCGAATCCACAACCTACTATTTATTTCCAGCTCTACTCCAAAACAATTCAACTCCATTTGTAAAATGTTGCATGTATCGAGCACTCAATGAAATAAATCCAATACATTTTAGAAGTGGCTTTATATCATTGATATATAATTATATTATGCTTTACTACAAGCATGATTTGTACCACATATACTATATATATATATATATATATATATATATATATATATATATAAACACGCTGATGTTTCTTCCCTTGGTGTTTCTCCTGGTGAATGATTCGATTCATGGAAAGTCGGACGATGTATACGAAAGTCAGACCATGTATACGTTAGTTCTTTTCTTGGGGTCTGAAGGGAACCTTTCGATCCTACCTTGTGGTACTGGATGGGATATTGGATTGTCTATAGCCACACTGAAGAGTTGTAATACAACGAAACAGCTGTCAGTGGATAACTCAATTATTAATCATTATCATATTTAACGCTCCCTCTTTCAGGTAATCGTTCATTATAAGCTATAATAGCAATGCTCTTCCAACTCTGGAATTGACCACTTTTGTGGATGGGGAATTGTGTGTAAGTAAATATATTGTTTAAATCCAGCTTTACTGATTGTCTACGTTCTGCGTGGGGCAGGGGTGAGATGCCAGCCTCTGGATCTGAAGCGAACGTTTCGATCCTACTGGATAACGGTGTCTAGAGCCACACTGGAGAGTCGCAATATAACAGAACAGCTATCTGTGGATGACTCATATATATCATATATATATCATAAGAAATGTATTACGTATTGTATATAAATCAAATTTGACTTTATCGACAGGTTTCTAAGACCAATTTTCTCGTCTACGTTGATTTCTCAACTATTTTCAATACATTGGAAGGTTCTATTTCAGAGTGTCTTTGTATTCGGCTGATAGCCTGTCGTGTTCGAAATTGACAAGTTATCTCATCTGTACGTTCCCTCTTTTCTCTCTCTCTTACTCTCTCTCTCCCCCTATCTCTTTCTCATTCCTTCTCTCAACCTATTCACATACATCTGTATTTCCATTATCTATCTATCCATTTTTATATGTCAGGCTGCTCAATATTTACACAGATGATAAGGCGTCTGGTATGAATCGATAGATTATCAAGAGCCTGGTATGAATACGATAATGATGAAAAGTCAGCTATAGATAGATGAGGAAAACTTTGGTATGGATGGAAAAATGATGGATAGATTGATGAATATAGATTGATATAGAGATATAAGAGATAAATGCATTATGACGACATCACGACGTCACAATCCAATTTGACAAGTTATCACTTGGGAAAAAAAAAAAACTTTGAAAAAGGTAACTATAGGAAAAAAAGAAAACCAATCTAGACGAAAAAAGGCGAAGGATCAAGCGTAAAAACCTGTTTAATTATTTTAATGCTAATGCAAAAAATGTTTTTGGATAATTTAAAAAGGGTTAATTCAGAAAAGGATGGGTTAATGTAAAAAGGTAGACTGCAATGATGTAAAAGGGGCTAATGTAAAAATGGAAACTGGGATAATGTGAAAAGTGGTACTACGATAATGCAAAAAGGGTAAATGTAAAAATTGGGAATGAGTTGTAAAAAAAAAGCGGCTAGGATAATGTAAAGAGCGGCTAATGGAAAAGAAGAGAGTTGGGGTAAATGTTACCGATGGGGATCAGAGTTAATATCAATATAGGAGTCATAAGGTGTCTTTAATTAAAAACGGAGGTTAATGCTAGAAAAATAGTCTAATTTAAAAAATGAAGAGGCTGATGTTAAAATTTTAAAAGTGAGGGTGTAATGTTAAGACAAAGGTGACTAATAAAAAAATGGATGGTGATATTATAAAAAGGTGCAAATAATAAAGAAGAGCTTTTGGGGTGGTCGGTAATGTAGAAAAGTGGGGCAAAAATCAAATAAATGGAGCTAATGTTAACAAGTGGGTCTAATGTCTAAAAGGGGGATATCTTCAAGATGGAAAATGTTTACCCTTGCTTTCGACCAATAAAAGAAAGGAAATTTCACATTCCGATTTTGACGTAAAAAAAGCAAAGAAAGTTTCTCCTCGATCTTGATCACTAAAAATGAAAACGAAATTCACACTTGATTGTGACCTTACAAGTTGAAAAAATCCCCAACGATGTCAACTCCTAAAAAAAAAATTTCCATCTTAATTTTGCTCTGAAAGTAAAAAAAAGTTCTCTTTAATTTCAAACCCTATAAGAGAAAAATACTCCCCAGTTTATTTTGACACTTAAAAATGGAAACCCCCCCAAGTTATCCCCTGATGTAAAAATAGATTTCCAACCACTAAAATGTATTACTAAAGTACAATCGAGTTTGACTCTTAAAATCCAAAATTCCAAATCGATTTAAAACCTAAAAGGTGAAAATGAAAGTTCCTCTTCGATAATGTACCTAACAATTGGATAAAAACGTCCCTACTGATATCAACCTTACAAATGAAAAAATAACTTTATTTTGACCCTTGAAAATGAAAATGAAAGATTCCACCCGATTTTGACCCCTAAAAGAGAGAAAAAATTCCCCTCATCGATTTCGACCAATATAAATGAAAAAAAATTATCCTTGATTTAGTTACCCAACGATATATCCTGGGCTTACAGAAAAATTCATGGTTTTAAATCGAGTAGTTCAGGCAGTTGACTAGTACATACATATAAACAGGTGGACGGACATTTGGCGAATCATGATAAGATATTGACCCTTCTGGATTGCCACATGCGAGGCAATATTCAATTTGAACAAATGTTCATTTATTTTCTTCCTACCATGAGCGATGTTTTATGCTCATATTCACTCTTAAGATGCATGGAGAGTTCAACAGGCGACTGGAGGACTGTTTTTTTTTTATTTTATCAATTCTAGCGTCAAATCAATCCACCGAAAATAGTTTCAACGGCGGATCTTTCTAGACAATAGGTATACCATGAAAAACGATCGATCACATATCAGTGACATTTCCATTCGTAAAGTCGGCGACTCGTCAAGGATATCGCAGTCTTTCGAGATTTTCCCTGGAAGAAAAATGACTGCAATCACATCTATAAGCACTCTGAAATGTGAATAGACAAGGAGAAAAAAGAATTTATCTTCCATCCAGATGTAGATTTCTTGTGGTATTGTTAAAACACAAAGAAGTGTTGTGCATATGAAAAGTATGGGATACTTCCCCCAACAGCTAGGACTCGATGTAAAGAAACGACGTGTCACTCACCTGTGACATGGTAGCCACCCATCTCGTGACAATATTGTTAAATATGGTTTCCAATGAACCAATGTCGCGAGTGAGGAGAATTTTTGATCAAGATATTTTTTATGCTCTTTTTGTTTTACAATAAAAGAAAGAAAACATGATTTGTTACGGTGCATGAGGATAGTGAAGGTCAGTCCCTAAAGAAAAGGCACAATAACCTTTGATGCACTGACGGTTATTTTGATATATTGTCTGGGAAGGGAATGAGAATATTCTAGAAATAAAATTGCCTACATCTATCCATCTATCTATCGAACGTTATATATGCGTTATATAATTAGGCGGTTTGCTTACAAGGAAAGTAGTCAGTCTTGGAGTCAAGAGATAACCTCGTTCTGATCGATAGAAAAACGATGTCCATTTATATCCCAAGAATCCAAGCTCACGAAAAATGAATGCAAGAAAAGAACAAAAAAAAAAAAATAATAAGAACAAAAACAAACAAACAAAAACAAATAACAAATTGATCAAGAATGGGAAACATGTCAATCATCTTCGGAAGTGCTTTCTATATAGAAAAAAGACCCACTAAAACACACACACACGTGATATGATTGTATCTGTATGTCAACCCCCAAAAGACATCTACTTACGTGTATATGTTTATGGATACATGAGAAATAAAAATGAATTCCTGCATACTTTTAATTGTAAATGTGTTTATGATATCAAGATAGCAGCAACGATGCATATTAATGACTCGTACGAGTTGCAATCGGAAATTCATCTTTTCCTGAAAAAGAAATAAAAAATATCTATCGATGTATTGCCAGGCTTCAACAACGCAAATTTTATAGAAACACTGTGTAGAAAATAGTTCTAAAAGTTTTCCAGATCCAGTAGCCTGTTTGGTTAGTACCTTTTCTTTCTTTTCTCTTTGCAAATTAATCGGAGAATTATCGTTGCAAGATGGAGCAGAGCCTCGAGCAACGGAATTCCTAGATCGGAATCAATTCTCGGTGGAAAAGATTCGAGGCTGTTTTGTTATCAAAGCTTTTCATTCTTTCATCGAATCACGTGAATCTCGACCATACGTGACACTGGAAATGTCTGCCTTTTGATTCAACATCGACACTCCGTTGGAAGATCTTCAAAAGAATTTACTTAGGGAGCTCAAAGTATTTAAGATCATCATTTCACAATTGCTCAGGTGAGGTCAATAGATCTTTCCCATCAAGAAAGCATGAATTGAATTGAATATATATATATATATATATATATATATATATATATATATATATACATTCTGTCAGATATAAATGGTATATATATATATATATATATATATATATATATATATACATTCTGTCAGATATATATATATATATATATATATATATATATATATATATATATATATATATATATATATATATATATATATATATATATATATATATATATATATATATACCATTTATATCTGACAGAATGTGATAATTCATTAAGAACTACTTGCTCGGTATTGATTTCACTCGGTAGCTAAGATTCAAGCTTACATTGCGTAACACGTAAATACATGAACAATGTTGCCGCCAAGATGGATGCTGGTTCGATCCTTGCACAACGTCCATTTCTTTTTTTATTAACTATAATGTGCATAATAGAGAAAATATATCAATTAAGTGCGTTGCAAAGTGAATATTTACTACTCACTCAAACTGTTACCTTTCAAATCAAAGTTAAAGTATTTTTCTGATTTATAGGGATAACTTGAAAGCTTAATTTATCTGATAAGCTGGAAACAGTGAGACGGATATTAACCATTGTTATAAACCAAATTTCTGCATTTAATCGATATATATATATATATATATATATATATATATATATATATATATATATATATATATATATATATTGTAAGGAAACTGTGAGACACAATCTATTACACTCTAAAATAAATGAACTTGGCTGAAATATGCATGTTAACCAGATAGAGAATAAGTGCTGATTTTCTCAAGATCAAATCAAGTCTTTAGCTCTGTACTTCGTGGATATGACAGATTTCTTTCAAAATAACTATACAGCTGTTTACTTTTTGAAAATTCAAAAAACTCTAAAACGAAATAAACCAATAACAAAATCCAAACTGTAAATTAACACTGAACGAAACAGTCCTCTCACTTTGGAGAGGATTTTGATACTTCAACTCAGGACTGCAATTATATAGCGCTGAATTGATGTCCATCCATCTAAATTTCAATGCAAAATCAATGTACATTCATTAGTGAAGATATTTAAAAAAATTGATATTCATATTTAACTTAGTTTAAAGCTAGGTAGTGGAATTTGCCATTTAAGAAATAATTAGTAAATTTGATGAAAGAAAAATCACAATTTAAAAATAAAAATTTAAACCTTAGTGTATAGTTATTTGTTTAAATGAATGCATATACCTTTTTTAGCTATAAAGTTATCTGAAAATTCGAAAGTATAGCCAATTTTAGCCATTTTAAAGCGATAACAGCTACAAATTACACACTATACTTAGCATCGCTTTTCAAAGTATATCAGTTGAATTTAAAAGTTTTGAATAAGTTTTCCCGTTGATTTATTTAGATGTGTCAAAAACTTTCAGGAAAACTTGATTTATGCAACCACTTAATCTTATTAAGAACTGCAGGCATAAATCGAATGGAACGAGCGATTGATCTTAGATTCTTTTGATAGAATAGGTAAAAAGAAAATGCATACAAACAAGTACTGACATCAATCTTAGGTCAGGCAACAATACTTGAACGGCTCAAAGTACTTGTTCAACTCTGACGCTATCCTACCCAATGAAGGGAATTAGTTGATTAAATTGATTAGATTTCATGTATTCTTGTCAGTGTTTTGAACAAGCCATGTCTGCTGGGTAAATCTTGTTATAAGAAGCAACAAAGATAACAGACGAGCCCAATGATGAAAAGCGGTAAGATCAATTCCTAACTCGCGGTCAAGATCAGAAACTGTTCGGCTTTTGATTCTTGAGATAGTAACTTGAAGTGAAGTGCATATGATGGAGTAGGTGTGCTTGTGTGTATTTACAGTTGTGCGTAAATCTCACAGTATGGAGAAAGGAAGGAACAAAGTATTGTGCTCTCAAAGGGGTTAATTGTACTAAAGATCAAGTCAACCCTAAAAAATGACTCGGTTTGGTTTTTGACCGACCAGAATACAGGGATAGCGAGATGGAGCCAACTGACCAATCAGCAGAGCGTATTTGGAGAGTCCAATTCTTTTCAAATTGTTTATCTGTAGGTCAGTGCGGGTGTGGCAGCAGAGGAGACGATACCTTGCTGAAATCAAGCGACGTCGGTGTTACCCGTTGGATGTGGGAGAGGATGGAAGATGAAAGAGGAGGGAAAGAAGAAACAGGGACTAACTAAGAGGAGACAGTAGTTTCATTGAACGAGGATTCGTACTTCTTGGATCTGCAAACTTGTTCCTGAATCACCGATGTATTTTTGATCAGAATAAAACGAATACCTTTTTGTTTCCTGTAGACAACAGGACTTCTCCTTATTGATTCCTCTCTAAAACAGAGGGAACTTTTCCTGTATGAATCCATTCATCATACAGCAGATTTTCAATCTGTGTTTTGGCATTTGAAATCTACCTATTCTTCCAAGTGAGTATTGATATATATATATATATATATATATATATATATATATATATATATTCGTAATTCCAGCAGGGAGAAGACATTGCGGAAAACGCAATTATGCATTTCGAAACTTGCATATCACGTGTCACCAGCTATGTTACATTATACTCGACAACGGATAGTTAAAAGATAAGTGAATTGAGTTTGGGTACCTCCTGGAATTATATCCAAATGCATCAAGGGCAAAAGAAACAAGCATTTCATCAATATAGTTTGACAAGATTAGTCCTTTGAAATATATTACTCACGGGAAACGCCGACATACGAAAGCGTATCATGATCAGAAAAATGTTGAACCAAAGAAATTAAAAAGTGTATTGTTTTCCTCTGATTATGTGCACCACCTGTTTGCTCCCTGGTGAAAATAGATTTATCACTATTGAAATGCTACTTGACTCAGACTCAATCTTTTGAGAAAAAAATATTTCGGTAACTTGCTAGTTATATACTTATATTATTATCAAATTTTATACGTGGTTTCTTTTAATTAGTTCATAGCAATCCTTATTAAGAATCATATTTTCATACTCTACAATTCAATGTATGTTTGGTCATGAAATTAAAGATTAAGCTCCCCTAAGTTTAGGAGTAATTAGATTTATTGGAATATTCTGATAAAGACAACGTTTTCATCCTCGACATCATTCATTTTCCCCTTTTCAACAACTATTTAATTGTTAACTTAAAACACGTTGATTTAACAATAAACCTGAAAAGGTCAGCAAGGGTTAATAATAGATTATGTATTATTAATTCGAGAAAAATGCCAAAACTTTACTATACCGATCGTCCAAATAACAAACTAGATTGAACCATATTTGACATTGGGAAATGTTACTTCAATCCATTTTTAGAAGCTTTAATGTTATTGAAGTATGGTCGCAGCCAAAATGAACGATCCAAGATAAATCATTTCGAAGGCAAAAGTATGTAGCTACATGCCTAAAAATTCAACAAAGGGTGTTTGAACTAAGTGTTGCTGTGTTGGAAAATTTGTTCATTTGTTTCTGCAAAAAATCAAGAAATTAAGTTGACAGTAAGAACGAAATCTACATTGAACATCTGTTAACATGTATATTTGTCAAAGTTGAGATATTTTATTCACTCATCCTGATTTTTTTCTTCAACTTTAAGGGAATTCTGTTTTTCCTGCTTGATTGTTTAGAGGGTTAACAAATCAGTCAGAGATGGGGGCAATTTATAAACTCAGGGTAACTACGTCTAAAGAATTTTAGGGAAGGTCTACGTCCAATGACAGACGCTGAAATGCTGCTCCTGCTACTGCTGCTGTTGCTGCTGCTGCTGCTGCTGCTGATTTTTTATGTTATTCAAAAAATCCTTCAAGGTAGGGATTATCGATTTTTTATCACCCCCCCCCCGCCAAAAAAAAAAATGTTGACGCAAAAATTAAAAACATAAACATTGATTCTTGAGGAATTTTCTAAAGAATCTCTTGAAAGTTTTCCTGAATTGAAGAGTAGTTGCGAAATTGCCCAGACGGATGCCTGGTGTTAAAGATGAGCCAAAATTCAATTTCTTCATTTCGTTGAAATGTAAACGCGTCTTCAAATGTTCATACACTGTGACGTTTGGTCGAGTTTTTTTTTCTAAATAGCTTTTTGAAAACGCTCAATCTTCACGGAGGGCAAATATTGGCTCTGATAATGTCTACAACGAAGATCTTCCGTCTCCTTGTAATTTATATGCATTCATGAACGAGTCTGAAAGATATACATTGAAAAAAAACTAGTGTATTCTTATTCCATAGTAAAAACTTTATCCGTGGCATTCGCAAATGTGGTTGTGTGTGTGTGTATGAAAATGTTTTTAAGCGTGTGTGTATGTGCGTTTATGAATGTTTGAACCTGAGAGTGTGTTTGTGTGCGTTTATAAATGTGTGAACGTGAGTGTGTGTTTTTGCAGTCGGTCGTGCGTCTGAGTTATTAATCTGTAATGATGTTCTGCTGTATGAAAGACGTACTTTTTTACGATATTTTTTCTGTCGTAATTCAGTCTCCCCTGCACCAGTCAATCGCTGTTTAGATGTTAGACGGACACTTTGAATGAATGTATCGAGACGGAACTTTTTGAGGAGACGTTTCTGAAAAGATAACACCTGCAACATTTCCTTACAAAAAGCTGCAAAAGTGGTTCTCTCTTATACGTAATATCGTTATCTTCCTGAAGAGAAGATCCTTCATAAAACGACTTGCAAGACATCCTGTTACTCGAACAGACTCACTGGAGATCTCTTCCAACAAAATATCATGATCTAATCATGACAAAAACAAATAAACATTAACATCAATGTAAACAGGGTGAACAAAAATGAAACTTGAACCTTATTAACATACAAACCTGATTTTTGGGTGTCTTAAACAAATTTGATTACTTCTTTTCCAGTTATCTTCTTCAGCCCAGCCTGTCATTCGATCCTTGTTTAAATTGGATAAAGGGATCTGTGGTATTGATCTCGACACGTCACTACGCCGCATCATCCATCAGAATCAGGATAACTTCTAGGCCGTGGTTATCCAAGGATTACCCTGTTTACACAGGGTAAAATTGAATTTCATAGAAAGAAAATCCAATATATCTGCCTGTGCACACCGTTGTGAGCTCATCTAGGTAAGCTGGTTCCAGCGCGTGTTGAATCATTAAAGAAAGTGAAATAGATTTAGCAAATTGGATTTACTTGGATACATCTTATGTAATAAGTGATTGAAAACGCATTTATTGGAGGTATGAACAGAAGAATCAATATTGTACACATATTCTCAACACTGATAACAGTATTTCTGCTTCGGTAAGATGTTGGATCGATATTTCTCATTCTTACTGGTATCGAAAATTTTGACATCCGTTCATTTAGTGAGTATGGATTCTGATCTAAAATAAATATATATATTTGCTAAGCATAGATTAATATGGTACTAGACCACGATAATTACGCACGCAGTTGGGAAAAAATTATTATTTTACAAATGGCCAGTATTCAGTAGAAGCATCATAATATCGGAAATTCAAACGAACAGGATGAACATTGGATAGCTGGAACTGACCTAAGTATCACTAAGTCAATTTTAGGTTAAAGCAGCTATTTCCGTCCAAACTGTAAAAAGGGGTTTCTTTTCACATTGAACTGCATAGAATTGCTCTATTGTGGGCATCTACGGAACCTAAGCAAGTGATAACCTCTCAACCAAGAGCCATGCAATGTGCACATGAAAAAATCATGCTTGATATCCCATTGAAATATCACAAGACAGCGCAGTATGTTCAAGAAAAAAATCAGATATATCATAGAATCCATGAGAAAACTCAAATGGCAATGGGTTGGTTATATAGCAAGGATGATAGACGGCCGATTGACATCATGACATAACGGGGATCCTTCAGGATCATATGTAGAACTGCAGAAAGTGAGATTGCATGACAAACTAGACAAAGTATTAGCTCCATGATGCCCACGATAGAGAGTTTTGGCAAATTTTGTTTGAAACAAACATTTGATTCATGTCCAACTTTAACCAACTTAATATGTGTTCATTTTTTTATCGATTTCTTTGGAAAAGAGATGAATAGTAGTGAATAATGCAATGGACCATCGTTCATTAAAAAGAATTATCAAGCAGTAATTGTGTAATGAGATGCAATATTTGGAAAAGAAAGATTTCCCCCGAAACTGCAGAAAGAATCGTAGTATAAGAATTCTGTTCAAGGTTATACATTTATTTATTTAGGTTCATGTTTTTGCAAATCTTCTTGCAGTCTTAAAAATCAAATAAAGCTCACGGTAAGCGTATTGAAACCTCAATAACAATTACATTGTAACACGGACCTCGAGATTAATCAAAGTCAATTGAGAAGCCAGGAAATAACACCTTTAGAACCAGCCTTATCCATTCATTATGATAATTTTGATTCGCACTATCAAATTGTAAATGATATTCGTTGAACCTGCATTAGATTATTTGTTAAAATAAAACTATTTATTTGAAGATATTTTCTTTTACTTTTTAAATACTTTTCCCCTTTCCATTGTGCTTTTCGAACAAAGGGATTACACTGAGATTACTGCAGCTATATTCGAAAGTTAATCAGTGACTGTTTCGTCATACAAGGTAGCTCGTTATCTAATAGGAGGATTTTTAAAGAGAACGCTATTCCTATTTTTGTTACATTTAAGTGTTTACACAACTTTTGATACATATATAACGATCTTTTCTCACCCTTTTATTCTACATATAAGCTATGTCTGGGTTTCTTACTATAATGATACGATGTATCTTGTCGTACAGCGGAGAAATCTGTATTTTACATTTTATACTGAGTATAAATTAATATCGTTTTGAAATTCTCAAAATTTTATCCTTCACAAATTGTTCAGTACTTATCTTTTATGATTATAGGGGATGGTAAGTAGAAAGCATGCTGAGCCGATCATTGAATGGTTTGGGCTTTATGAATGTATGACTTTTCAGGAAGTTTCAGTAACATACCAGAAAACTGTTAAACTAATGGCCAACATTCTAGGCATTTAGGTAACTGGAGATATATCTGTGTATTTCAAAATGAATGTTTGTAAAAATGTAAGGACACATGGAATGCATAATATTCGGAAGCAAGCGTATCAGTACATTGTTAGCTTAAATAAAGTAACGGGGTTCACTCGAATATTATAATAGTTTGCTCTTCTGCTTCACAAGCAGAAGGTCCCAGTTTCGATCCCCGAAAAGAATGAAGAGTGCTGGAACCTCAGCAGCTAATTGAGTACACTTTAGGCTGTGTGATTACGGTGGCAGTAGCCCTTCGATGGTCTTGCATCCTGCTAAAGGGTTGGTCATAAAAACTTGTAGCTATAAGCAGAAAAACCGACGGGTCATACTCCAACGGAAATTGTCTTTACGCTTTACTTTCACATCAGTACATCGTTATATTTACTCATGTCGAGACATACAGAGTCCTGCTGAACGTACACATGATTTATAAATAGATATAACTCACGTTATTGGACACAAAACGAACCAATAGTAATGAAATTGATAGGAATCAGAGATTATCTCATTCTTCATCTCGTGATATTAATACGTTATTAGTTCTATCGAAATTGCATGGTATGCAGACATTATGGATTCCACCAGCACTGAAGCTTATTAAAAGCCTTAGAGATTTCAGACACTGCAACAATGGAAGTAAGAAAAATATAAGCCAGGGAGAGACACAGTCATTTGGGGAATACGTAAAATGATATTCGCAACAGTCATAAAATCAAGTTCCCAGGACAATGAGAAGGAGCATAAAAATGTATCAAGGGACTACGAAGAGGGTAAACGACAAATATACGAAGAAGAACTCTAAGCACAAATAGAAAGCTAAGAAAAAATCAGGAAATGTATATCTCTGTCAATGCCCGGCACAACTAAAACTGAATTAAGATACAATATTAAGAAAAACAAGGGAGAGTAGTCTTAAAGTGCAAATATGAACTTGCTTCCCTCGAAATCTAAATCTTGCGTTTATAGTAAGTGTCTACTTTTAACCTCATCTACATATAATAATGATGAAAATGACCATCATTTGAACAGAAAACTCCTGAAACCGTCCCAAGATTTGATTTATTCGTCCGTAGCAGAGTGGGGGTTGTACAGACAAAAACGCAAATAACAATGTTAGGCGTAATTAAGGGTTATAAAGAAGCAACAATGAATAGGAAAGAATAATAAAAGATATGTAATTAATTAACGAAAAAAATTATACATATTATAAATTTTAACTGAAACTGAATGACACATGAAATTTATGGAACAGGTTCGTTTAACCAACGGATGTTTTGAGGACTGTTTGTGGAGTTCATCTGGGTAATTTAGAGAGGCTACCTTTCAGGCTGATGAAGATAATTGCCGTTTCTGATGTATATGTGGACTACTTTGAATATAATGCATGGATAAATCTTTGATAAGTATCCCTCTGTATAAACTTAAATTATATCTAATCTTAAATAAGAATGTGTACATTGGTTTTTGAAGATAATTTTGTATCAGTCTTATGCTTTGTTCGGTACAAATACATGGATTTCTAAAGTCAGTTTAGAGATTATTTATTCTTTAGAGATGTAGCTGGATTCAGGAATTGGTGTCAAAACTGTTACTTCATGGGAAAACGCTTACACATATATTTATGTCATTCAGTAGACATCATTCAATTGTTCACTTTCCACATTCGAATCTCATAAGCCCCAGTCACATAAAATTTCATTAAAACCAAACAGCAGCTGTAGTTCATTCACATTTCTTCTTGGTTAATAATATCCACACGTAAGCGTTTTCTGTCTAGGATTCCAGATATTTCTAATACTTCATTTGCACGCCAGGCTGCCACAGTTGTATAGAGTCGTTTTAACCAGTTGCCGATCAGTCTCTGTTCGATATGATGTTTTTTCTAGAATGATTCATCAAAGGTTTTTGACATAAGTTGACAACAGATTAGAAATAATTTTTATTCTGGGATTCGAACCCTAGTTTTGTGAGCGTTGATTTATTTTTGTTTTTTTGGTGATCGCCAACGAGCAAACAGGCAAAGAGAACACTTTCTCATAAATAGCGATATTGGAAGTCGAACTGAGGATTGAACAGAGAAAGTTGAATGGGGAAAATCACTTGAACTTTTACTTTAACCGAAAGCTGTCAAAAGCAAAATACACACTTTTGAAAAATCTTAAATTAAATGTATTCTTATTACTTAAACGAGTTTTTAGAAAATATATTTCCACACAAAAAATCTCGCATGACAAGTTTTCTCACATTGAATTGCGCCAAAGTAATCGTTCGAGGATATGAAAATACTTAAATTCAGTTGGTTGTTATTTTCAATCTTCATTCTTATAATAGATCAACTATTTTTTTATAATCAGCACCAACCCAAAGTACTATCAATATTTTAATTGACTCCCCACTGGGTGCCTCCACGAAATCCAACCTAGATTTGAATGAAGAGAATTCGCTTTTGAATATTTATTTCAATCCTTTCGAACATTGCCAGTCACCTATTTCAAAGTTTGCCAAAAATGCTGCTGCTCTTCGGGAAAGGCCAAAAAGACATTTTCTACGAGTAACCACATGATGGCACCAAGATTCTCAATGGGATTGAGGGTAGGTGAATTCTTTAGACGTTTGCCAAATCAATCTTATCGGAAGAATCAAATTTTGTGCATGGCTACCAGAGCAGCACGTGTGGACCGTTTTCTCACCAATGAGTTTGCCACAACACACTACAACCAATGAGTTATCCACGATACACTTTAACAAGAAGTACATTATTATGTGCACTCGCATCCACTACATAATGGACATCTGAGACAAACACGTGTAAGATTATTGATATAGTCAGATCCCATCGGATAGAGTAGATACATTTCTTTCGGAGTGAAACATCCAATTGAAAAAGAAGACGGTTTTACTATGAAGCACACTTTCTTTGTTGAACTTGTTACTTTCCTGGAGTCAAAACTCTTTATTCTAAGAAATAGAATTTGACAAACTAAATTTCTAGATAGTAGGTTTCCTGAGTTCTAATATTATGATTATAGTACATTTTATCCGATATTCCCAAATACTGACATCATATTTTATGGAAAGTATCCCTAAAAATACTTGACAACCAACAGCACTCTACGCATGCTACTAAGGGACGTGGAATAACAGATAATATACAGATATGACACTAAGAGTGTAAAAGATTTTACTAGCATATACAATTTACGTTGGCATCCCAAGTTGAAATAAATGACAGCGGAAAGATTTGGTGATTCTGCACATTTTCACAATTAGATAGTAAAGGGGAAAACATTTATTGCAGCATTTTACTCCGAGAGTATATTCGTCCAATTTTGACTTGCCGCTGTAAAAAACCTTTTTATTCCATTAATATGTCAAGTTTTTGGAGATGAGGGGATTGAATTGTGAAGAAGACTAGAGGTAGGACTTCGTGCACACACAAACACACTCAAACACACACACACACAATGCTCTGTTAAACTTTTTGCCAACAAATGTTTATTCCGTCTTTGAGGTTGTCAATAACATTAATGACTTTGTTTTGTGACTGAACAAGCCCCACTTAGGGGACTTTAATCCAACTTCTCTAACACCCCTTCTGCTGATCTTTGAACACAACGTGGGCGTAGAAGGTGTTGGTGGATTGACAGTGGCTAGACAGGGGATTCGAGATTTGGCACACTTAGCTTACATAGAATGCATATTCGCAGTGATTGCTTCGTTCAAACAAAGTAGGTGCGTAAATGTTGCATATTATTGGTTTTTTAGACGGAATGAAATAAATATACCCTGATTTTTCGTAGGTTGGAAATTTTCCCAATTTCTTTTTCGTTCATAATTTAGGTAGTACTTTTTTATTTAGGTCATTATTTAATATATTAAAGTAATGAATACATATCATAATTATTAATGAAAACTTGCCTATATAATGGATTAATTTGGCACCGATTTCGTTTAGGGAGTTTCCTCTAGGAACATGTCCCCCGGCTTGAAATCTAGATAGCCTGTATTTTGTTTTACTTTTTACCTGCCATTATCATTAAATTTCCTATCTCCACTCATTTCTTGAATTCAAAAACTTTGCTCTTAAATGTAAACGTTTAAGTGTCCATTATTTCAAAACCGATTCATAATTTTGGAGTGCTTTTTGAGTTCTTTCATACGTCCATTCTAAATAGATATATATATCCTGCAATTTAAAATACATTTGCAGAAGCTACATTGTTGTGTTTTTTATTTCAATCTCTCCATCATCCACCGAGCCAATTTGAAGTCTCTTCAGAAAATGGTTATCCATTAATATATAATGTTTTGTTTAGAAAATAATGGATTCAAAAATTACTGATATGCATGAATTTATGATTGCCTGTATTTATGTCTGTCCATATGTATAGATGTATGTATTCTAAAATAGCTATTGTGAAAGAAATATGAAAGATATATAGTAATGTTGTATAAATAAATGTTCTGTTTTACAACTTCTTATTTAATGAATTCAATTATGTTTATTGTGTTCGTACAAGTTTTTCGTATAAATGTAAGTTAACAAAAACTACAGAGAACTGAGAGTGGAAGGCATTATAGACTTCTCATCTTATATATATATATATATATATATATATATATATATATATATAGAGAGAGAGAGAGAGAGAGAGAGAGAGAGAGGAATGAAATGTAGAGGGAGAGAGAAATATGGAAAAATAGATTGATAGTCAAGCAGAGTGTGAGAGAGTATTTACTGAAAAATAATGAATTGATGGATTTTAAATATTTTTGTTTAATAGCAATCATCTTTATCCATATGTCTAACATTACTTGGATAATTACTTCACGGAGAAACATATATACGTCAGCCCTTTAATAAGCTCTTTTTTATATTCAATAAGCTATTTATGTTTTCATTTTACATTTGATATATTAACACAATTAGCTAATATTAACTAATTATAACTACTAATAACTATCAACCCAAAATGCATTTATATCGTAATAAAACTTCGCTAATTTGATATGCCTTTTAAGAGCTGAAAATGAATGTGTTCCAATCGAGCTGAAATCTTTTGAGCAATTCTATTTAGTTCATTATATACGTTTGTTAGCATTCGAATTAATACTCAAAATAAGAAGATGATCATTGCACGGGAGTTTTGTGCATTCTACCAATTTCAAAGTTTTGCACGTTCCACCATTATCTTAGTTTTGCACGCTGTATCGATATCAAAGTTTTGCACCAATAATAAAGCTTTTTACATCTTACCAATATCTTTGTTTCGCACGTCTACCCATATCAATGTTTTACACATTCTACCAATTTGAAATTTTGAACATCTTACCTATATTGAAGATTTGTGCATTTTACCAGTGTCTAAGTTTAGCACATACTATCAATGTCGAAGTTTTGCACATCCAACTAATATCAAAGTTTTACACATTCTACTGACATCGAAGTTTTGTATATTCTACCAATATATCAGTTTTGCACATTCTATTGATATGAAAGTTTTTCACATCCTACCAACATGGAAGTTTTGCACATCTCACTAATATCAGTCTTCCATATTTTACAAATATCAAAGTCTTTTACATCCTATCAAAATCGAATTCTACCAATTGAGTAATAATTCATTAAATAGTACATCTGAAGGTTGTGGACTGAGAGCACCTGTTTACTTCTAGATTGATTGGACTATATATTGCTAAGGTTAACCGCTATCCTTCTTATTATAGTTTTAATTACCTCATATACTAAAAGGAGAATTCGATGTATCATACAATTTAAGAAGTTTCATTTATGAAAACCCTTATTTTTAGAGCTGTGGCATGTTTTCTACCTTCTTGTGTGTTAAGCATTTATTTTACACTCTCGAACAATATCTAATCCTTACTGTTATATATCTCATCATCATCAAGGATACTCGTTTAAGCGCCGCCTTCGATGTCTATTGAGCACTACGTAAAGAAAGCTTTTTATATAGAATCTATATTTTCCGCTCCTTCTGGAAGCATTAACCCCTTTCCTAATCCGTATTTTCATCCTTTTTTTTGCCATTCTCCCCGATAACTATTTAGGTGGAAAGTATTTCAAAGGTATAGCGCTTACAAAACCATTACATGGCGTTTTCCTGTGTTACAGTAAGATATATACTCAAAAACAGAAATCGTATCAGTATGATATAAATGAATATATAATGAAAAAGAAAGATAAGCATTTTAGCTGAATATTACATGTATCAGCAATGATGTACTTTTGAAAAAATCGTGTTTGTTATAAAAGTTTACATGATGATTTCCTCAGACAATGTTGATATCTGATCCCGTTTATCCCTGTGACTTTTTAAAAAAGTATTCGAAAAAGAAGCTTCATATGGACACAATATCAATACAATATATAGACTTATAAAATCCCTGATACTAATAAACTAAATTGATGTTTACTTTCATATGTTCTCACTGAAGTGATCAGTCAATCTAAAAAGAAAGGCCTGAAACACCTGTTAAATAATATACGTCAGCAGTTGAGTATATTTATTTGGATCAATTAATTCATCAAGTAGAGTTGAGCGATATTAAAAGTTGGTATCGTCTAGGATCTTTAAATCGTGAAAACATAACTAATAAAGAGTTTCATTTTAATTTCATTTAGTTTCCTTTTTATAATCACTCAGATTTCCCGAGACTACCGACCCCAAAAGATTTAACACATTCTCAGCCTTTCTATTCAAAATACAATGGAAAAGACTATATTTTGATTATTGATTGATTGGTAAAGATAATGAATAAATACGTTTATTTTTCTCTTCATGTCTGACCAAGCGACTAACGTGAATAGAGAGGGGAAGCCCCGTCAGATGGACGCGAAACGAAGCAAAGTGATTCATAGAGATTTGTGATGAAGTCAAGCGTTTACATTACAACAGAGCACACCTGGTAATTCAATGGTATACATATGTAAACATCTACATCTGTTACATCTTACATTTTGTTTGCATTTTTATATTTCATGTGATCAGTTCAATAACAGTAAACTCCAGTGTGTATTTGACCTTTTTGCATATGTCCATGATAATTTTTCATAATTTTATTTCATTGCTCTAATATAAAATTTTAGCGGTTTTTATACATAAAATATTTCCAAACGAAGAATCTCGACAAACATCATTTGAATCTATTGTAAATATAAAAACTAAATGAAAATACCCACCCTCCGGGCAATTATTACCGAATACGAAGTGCTTAAAGTTGTGTTTTGAGTATTGTAAAATAATTTACTTGTATAATATAACTATGTATTTCATTGAAAAATTATTATAGATGCTGAAATTCATACTTATGCTCATCACTTGATTCCCCCGTTTCAGCTTTAACAGAACAATCTGTATATATAAAAATATTTGGTCAAGATGAGCAGTTGTGTTGTAAAGAAAACCTGGTAGAAGGAAATTGAGTCCGTTTAATGTTAGGGCGCAAAATATATTTCATTCCAATATTCAGATATGATTTTTGGTTTCGTATACAAAATATGAAATGTATATTTGGTGAACAGAGCTGTTATTTAGACCAAATGTATTCGGTTGTGTGTTGGGGCTCTGTATGCAAAATATGGGAGTTGTAGTCTGAACAGACATTGAAATTGACCGAATTAGCGTCACAAAGCCACGAATAGAAAGGAATGCAACTGATGTGAAAAAATGCATAACTATAGCAACTTGCCTGGTGCTATTTATGTTAACAAAGAACTTCCGATAGGAAAATAATAGTCGCTTGCAGTTTCCATACTTTGAAATTAGATGCGTTAACTTTTGTTACGCTCTTGGAATGCATTTTGGTGCTTTAAAAATCATGGCAATTTCAGGAAATCATAGCCTATAACTATCTACAGTAAAATATCTAAAGCCAACCACTGTTCTGGAAAGAAAGTCGATTGTCAAGTAGATACAACGTGAGAAATAAGTTGAGTAAATTTTTTTTTTATCATCAAGCGCCTATCAAAATAAATGCAACGAATATAGAAAAAAATTGCACGATTATTGCTACGCATTTGGTGCTGGTTGAGTAAACAAAAAGTTCCCGATAGGAAGATTAAAGATTCGAAGATCTATTTTGGCATATGTCTGTTTAGTTACAATGCTTAGTCTGACTGCCAAATCCGGTTGTCGTCTGTTAACGCAATAGACGGTTTGAAATATTCCTGTGCTACCAATGAATAACAAAAAAAAAAAGGGAAGAACTGTAAATCCTGTCATGTCGTAATACCGACACGGAAATAGAAATATCAATGATTGTCATATTGAGACACACTCCCGAGACGAAATGAAATTCTTTTGAAATACCAGCAAGTAAGCTGTCGAGACCAAGTGCAGACACCAGAATAAAAATACAATGACAAACATCACGGTTGATATGACAGGAAGACAACTTGATAGCAAAAAAAATCCTTCGAAGCGACAATGCCTGGATTCCAGAGATGAAGAAAAGTGGAAAAATGTGATGAATATCAATTTAGAATAATCCTCATGGAGATTTAGTGAGTAAATATGATGCACATAGTTGTGCGTGTATCTCGAAGTTGTTCACTGTTTTTTGTTTCTTGTATATTTGACTCGTGTTCTGCTAGTGAGTTCAGGTTGTTGATAACGATTTTTTACAAGTTTTTACTGGCGTTTCTGTCAGTGTTCTTTAGATATCTTGTTCTTCTGACTTCTGTTCATTGTAGAAATTTTCAGCTGGAATGTTTCCTTTTATTATTGCCTCTTCCCCAATACTCCTTTCTTCTAGTATTGTTTGATTTAGTTCACGAAATATTTCCTCACATGGGAAATTTGTAAATTCAGCGGCCATTTTGTTGCTCATCTTCGTATATTTTCTATCTCTCTGATATCCTTTTGTGGTTTGAACCATGCTTGAAATGAGTACTTCAAGTGTGGTTTAGTACTAGCTGTTTATTGCATCTTATGAATTTTTGTATCTAAGTAATTGAATCTGGCTCCTACTGTACTGAAATAATTATTTTATAATTTTTGATTTCTGATTTTATATTTAGAGAATAGAAGATAAAATTTTACTGACACCATCTACAGTTTTCTTGGTTTTTTGTTTTGCATTGTTCATTTAAAACAAATTTTAGTTTTCTTTTCTACCTGTATTATTTATTTTGTACATGGAAAAATAGTTCCAACGTTTTCTATTTTCCAAAGTTTTCCGTGTCTTCGCTAGTTTTACATTTATGAGGATATATACTTCCGTATAATCTGCAGGAATTCTGCATTTTTAGATTATACTGTGAGTTAAGTCGTTCATATGCGAAATGAAAAGCATAAGTCCTAATACTGATAAGTGTGATACACCTCTATTCAGATCCTCCTTGCCTGAATTTTTTTCTTTTTATTGTTGCACATAGTTTTCTTTCAGTAAAGAAATCTCCCTACCCTGTTGATATTTCCTTTTGATGGTAAACTAGTTTTTTATGATAACTTCGTTTGTGACACTGAGTCGAAGACCTTACAGAAATTTTGATAGATGACATCGATTGGTCTCCTCATTCTTTTTGCATTGTTAATATATTTGGTGAAAATGATCTTCCTGGCATTAATCCGTGTGGTGCGTCTGTTATAACGTTATAGGTATAGATTTGTCAGATTTTACTAACTAACAGAAAAATACGCGTACAGTGGCAAGCAGGAAAATACGGCAAACAAAAATAACAAAAAATAAAATGATAACCATGAAAAAGAGAGAAAAAGATGCCGAATTCAAAAGACATTTCAAGTTGGTTCTCTTTTGATATTTGAGTGAATCGTTTAATTAACGGCCATTAGACGAACTCAAAGAGTTCACATCAACACTAATGCCTGATACGCATGACAGGTTTATTTGCTAAGACTTTTGAGACTCATAAGTCTAAAGCGTTTGATATTTAAACTCAATCAAGCCGGAAGTGAATTATGGGAGTTTGCTCAAGTACAATAAAGGAGAGTGGAAGCAAATCGACAAAAGTAATTAGATCGCAATCTCCATCTCCTCATTACACCTAAAGTATAAGTGGAAGATGGAAAAAAATCACTTTTAAAATGAATTAAAAACAATTTGAAGTTCACTGAGTGGTTTCACAGACTAATGATTGCAGTCAAGCCGATGCAAACATTTTATATGTTGTCTTTTGAATCATTTTGACGTCTTTTTGAAGTGCTTTTTCTCCTTTATTTTTTCTGGTAAGGAGTCAGCTTATAGACACCAAAAAAACTCCGTATTTATTAAAAATTACTTAATCAAAAAGAAGATCTATGCTGTATAAAAGCTTAACCCCCAAAATGATCTACGAACTAAGTAGTGTAAACATTAACTCGAGAATGAAAAGTAAGTTACCTCTCAACATGGGACAGTTTCAAATTCCTTGCTTCAGATAAAGTGTTTGATGTGAAAATCTTAAGAGTCATGGAGAATGATGAACATCTCATATATCTACGATATCAAGATATATATTAGTTCAGAGCTAATTATAAACATTGGATGAAACTTGATTTAAACAATTCTGTGTCTTTTTGTCTCAGAATCACCAATTAGTCTGTTATCGTGGCACCAGCAAATTCAGTTCTTATTGTTTTCTTGTGATACAATTTACACGCCATGTTGTTTGAACAAAATATCCCGAACGGTCATTTCAAGTACGATTTATGTATGAAAATGATGAAATTTTAAGAAATCTGAATGCCTAATGGTCCTCCTTTAAAACACATTACTAAAAAATTCTTTAATACTGCAGTGAGAACTGATGGTTAGATTTCAAGCATAGCCATCTACTTATGAAATCAAGAGTGGAACTATGGTCAAATGTCACATTGATCTTCTGAGAGTATTCAATAGTGTCACCAGGGGTTTGATCTAACCTAAACTAAACCAATTAAGTTAAGAAACAGACTGACACGAAAACAACGAAGGCTATGTTAAAGATCAGGAAAATCATATTAAAAGTTGGAAACAGAGAAACTTCCAGTCTAAATCAATTTAGTTACTGCAAGGAATCGAATAATAAACACTTCCGATGGAAGGCAGAGATTGTGGATTCTCAATTCTTATTTCAAGCCGATTGAGATTAGATCAAAGTTTGTTTATTAAATTCGAATAAACAGAACTCACAAAAGGTCAAAGAAGTCAGGAAAGGTGAAAGAAAATCAATAAGTCCTCTAGTATCTTCTCATGTAAACAGTTCTACCATGTCAGATTGCCAGCAATCTAAACTGAATTCTGATATAGAAAAAGGTGGATGGTGATATGCCTAGCCCAATTTTATGTACGTCTTTTTTGCTGTCTCCATAATTATTATTTTCAAAGTAAAAGTGTGTGATGATAACATATACGTTTAAATAATCACACGCTATGTGCGTAAGTGTGATGCATATAAATAAGTTTTAAAAATCACAGACACGCAAACGTGTGCGTACACACACACACACATGCAAACTCATACTCACATCCACACACCTCCACATACACAAGAACATCTATGTGGATAATGAATTAATGATAAAGTCAGTAACCACATTGTTGATGTCACTCACTTTCCATCTACTAAGCAACGTAAATATTGCCAAAAATTCAAAGGAATAAATAAGATTCGGGTGAATAACAAAAAATTACAACTAAGTCCAAAAGTATAACTAAAATCTGAATAAGTTATATTGTGAAGCTTTTAAAAACATCCAAAATTATTTTTAAATCTTCGATGTCCAAAAGCAGAAATTAAAACCGATGGCTATGGTTCTAATCTATCTTGGCAGTTATATACTTTAAAAAGATCAAGCGAAGAATCACTCTAGGATGGCAAACCTTTGGCAGAGCATGCTTAGCTTTCAAAAACAAGTCGATCAAAATAATCCGAAAGAGATGAGTATACAACCAAAGAACCCCCCCCAATAGTCATTTATGTAACTAAAACATGGAACATAACCGAGGAACAGACTCAAAAACTTAAAAGCATGCAACGTGCACACGAGAGAATCATGCTAAATCTCTAATGGAGAGCTCACGAGACAGCACAGTATATAAAGAAGAAAACAGGAGTCAGAGAAATCATCAGATCTATCAGAAAACTTATATGGCAATGGGCAGGCTATTTTGCAAGAATGATAGACAAAGGATGGACATCACGACTCACAACATGGATCCCCAGAGATCACATGCAAGAACGTGGCCGACAGAATACAAGATGGAGAGATGATCTAAACAAATTAAGAAAATATTGGCTCTACAACGCCCATGAGAAAGAATTGTGGCGAATCCTGGGGACGGTCTATGTCTAACAACGGACATTCAGAGACATGATGATGATGATGATGATTTAAATTGAATATCGAATATACATACCTTTTGAAGAATAACAATAATCCTGTAGTTGCGAATGGAGAGAAGAAACCTGTAATTTGTCCAACTGTTCATTTTCTTGACGATTGTTATAAGGAGTATTGCTGTTTTGATTGATCAAAATTATGTTGGTAAATACTTGATGTTTGTGCGCTGTATCAACACATTATAAATATCCGACGAGAAACTTATCACATCTGACATTTTTAGTAAGTTTTATCCTCACTTGATATTGGTAATTAGTTTAAGCTACTCTATCACAGAGCTATAACAGAAACTATATCTTCAGTGTAAATAACTAAACACCTATCCTGTCTGGACACAGTAGTAGAATACACATTCGAAGTAAACACCCTTGAGTTCAGATGGTCAAAGTAATCTGGAAATATTCCTAAGGACTAAAAATGAATGGTAGACTTTGTTTTTTTCAAGTCGTTGCATATGCTACATAACGGGAGAGTCTGGTTTGACTTATTTTTTCGCAGAAATTCTAATTTTTAAACAAACAATTTGAATTAAATCATAGAAGATTTTTTCACTAAATGAACTATCACAGTGGTCAGAGGGCAGATCAAAATGTTTTTTTAAATATCTTACTTGTAGTACTTTCCTTCCGGCTAAATTTTGAAGATAACGTTGGAATATAATTTCATATATGTATTCGATATATAATTATGGACCAGAATCTATAGGATTTTTTTTATTCATTTCATTATATAGCGATCTTTTGTTTATCAGTGATAGAATAAAAAGCAAATACTTCCGTCAAAAAATGAATATTTCATGTTTAGAGATATTTAAATGAATATCAAAGAATCATGCATATTATTAAAATTCATAACAATTTCTTTGATTATCAATTATCATGTATTGATTAATGATATTCACAGCTTGATCCAAATATTTGAATATAGTAAGAACTAGTACCGCAATCATCGTTAACGTTATCTTACTTTTCTCATAGCAACTTTCGTATACATTAGTGTGTAAAATCCTCAAGAAGCAACCATCAAAGTGAACTCTTCTCATTCACAACGATCAAAAAGTTCGGCATTTTTTTGCTAGGATTCAATACGTGATTATTTCAGACGAAATTTTTTTATATAGCAAAGGGAATATCATAGCAAAACTTGGCCAAAACACAGATAAAAATGAAGAAATGACGATAATATTAAGTCAAGAGGAATAAGAAATGAACCTTTTGTAACTAAGAAACAAATAATATTTTGCAGCTCTATTGTCCGGTGTTTTCATTAATGTCAGACATGTTTTAATTCGTGTCAAATACTCTTACCCTCACAAAGAAATCGTTGCCATATAATCTGACAACTTTCTTGCATATTTCATTGGCCTGAATTCAAAAGGTGCATTGTTTAAGTGTACAAATATTATCGTCGAGCGTAATTCACCAGCGAATCTTCTATTGTTGTGTTTAGGAGCATGCTCTGATGCCTTGACTAGTCAATAAATCGGAATGCAAAGCTGTAAGTGATTCATTAAAGATGGAGTATTGTATTGACCGAGTTTCATTTCCTGGAACAGTCCTCGTGCTAGCCATCATTGCTCGGTGCTAATTGTCTCAAATTAACTGGCGAAATTGCATTGTTCTATTCACATTCGTTCTGTATTGATTGAGTGAAATGACCTTATTGGAACTCGGATTGTTGGCAGGATTTGCATAATCTCTTGTACAGACTCAATTAGTTCTGTAATGAGAATTTATTGAAGAGAAGCCAATACTGAAAGTAAAAATGAAAGCCTCCCTCTTCGACATTTGGCTCCAAAATAGAGGAAAGAAGCAATCTCACGATTTCTTCCTAGAATCTGATCCCTAATATATAAAGAAGTCTGAATTTTTTTCCATTTTAGGGGTCCAAATCTGGAAGTAAATTTTTCTATTTTTGGGGGGGTCAAAATATGGGGGAAATTTTTTCACTTTAAAGGTTCAATATAGAAGGGTAATTTTTTTTTCACATCTTGGTGTCAAAATCGGTGGATGGAATCACAGGTTCGAATCCAGAAGTTTTTTTAATTCTCTTGCGGGTCAAAATCAAGGAGGCAGATTGTTAATCTTCTTCAGGAAAAAAAATCATTTTTCAGTTTTAGGCGTCAAAATTGTAGGAAGAATTCATTTCACTCTTAATGGCCAAAATAAAAAGGGCCTTTTTTTTTACTTTGTCGGGGGTAGAAGTCCAAGTGAATCTCCTTTTACTTTTAAGGGTCAGAATCGAGGGTGGGGGGTTCAGAATCGAGAGAGGACGTTAGATTTCATTTATTAGTCAAAATCAAGTGGAATTCATTCTTCACTTCAAAGAATCAAAATAGTTGCGTTAAATTTTTGAATACTTTTTTCCGGATCGGAAATGTTCACTTCCATTTTTCGGGGAGAAAATTAATTGAGAAGAAATTGAAAGCGAAATTGTCTGGTTTTTGGGTAACTTTTTGTCAGTTCTCAGGTCAAAATTACGAGTAAATTTGTTTTTTTTTTCCATTTTGGGTAGTCAGAATCAAAACTATATATATTTTTCAAATCGTCAAAATCATCACCGATCGGGAGAAGCTTTTGACTGGGGTGTCAATTTCTCCACTTTTACGGTTCAAAGATTTTTCTCCACTTTTAGAGGTTGAAATTCAAAGGATTTTTTAAAACTTTTTTTTCTTTTCTTGTGGTCAGAATTGAAGATGGAGAATTTTTTCCACTTTTTGGGGTTAAAATCGAGGGGAATACTTTTTCCTCTGTTTATTTTTGGGTCGGAATCCAAGTTATATATATATATATATTCTCATTTTTAATGTGTCAGAATTGGGGATGATGGTACCTCTCGTTGGGTCTAAATTAATGGGGGCAATTTTTTTCCTATTTTGGGGGTTAAGGTTTTTTCCAGCTTTAGGGTATCAAAATCCAAAGGAATTCTTCTTTTACTTTTAGGAGTCAAAATTGGGTTGGGGGGAATCAGACATTCTCGATCATGACCATCAAGTGTGAACGTTTATTTTCTTTTTCAGAGGTCAAAATCAAAAGAGAATTTTCAAAATCACCAGATGAAATTTTTCCTCATTTTTGGGGATTCAGAATTGAGAGGGAGTTTTTACATTTATTCTAACAATGGTTCACTTTTTATTCGCATCATTTCTTTTTTTCTTCAACATTAAACTCCAATCTTCATCACTATCTTCTTCAGTCATTTTTTAACATGATCTCTCTTTTCTTTAAATCAGCCTGCCTCTTTTTGGAGATCAACCTTATTTTCTTTCTTGAATTTACGCCAATTCAACTCCCCTGAGACCCCTTTTCTCAATTTCAACTCTCTTTTTAAAGAAGTATTAACCCCCTTTTCTTATTTTTTAATCAATTTGAACCCCTCAAACTCTTTCAACATTAGCATTGCTTTGTTTAACTGTGTTAAAAGTGGTATGAAAGGAGTTTTCAAAACATTTGAGTTCGCTTGTCTGTCCGTCTACTATAACTGTTATATTATCTTTATATATCCATCAACAAAAAGAATTATGAACATGACATCTTGTGTTTATGTATTAAACAATCTGTTGTATTACTGCCTCTATTAGAAACGATAAAATTAAACCCCCAATTACTTATACCTGAGGGAGTCGGTTGGATCCAATGACAGCATGTGAGTCGGTGCTCGTTTGTGCTCTAGGATGGAATATATCTGAGGAAGCCAGAAAAATGTAACAACTATTCTAGAAATATTTATAAAATATCCCCCAAAAGACCTTAAAAATGATATTGAAATAATTAGAAAGGGATGCAATTGCCGTTGTTTATACTGTTTGGATTGATTTTCCTGGCGCTGAGGCGGAAGTTCACCAATGAGCTCCTCAGTGATCATCAACAATTATTTTTCTGTATACGTCGTCTTTTGTTTTGATATCTATTAGATTAAGTATGAAAATTAAAATCGATATCGTCTACAGCTTAATCCTCTTACCAGACAACATAAATAAATGGACAATTTCTTCTCAAGTTTTGAATACGGAAATCGAGTAATCACATTTACATTTCGTATCAGATTAGGAAATACTAAACAAGATGTTGGTTGAAGAGGACATTAAATCATAGTAAGCGATATAAGTGGACTATTCTCCTCGTCTATGTTGCCTATCTTTACGCAAGGTTCCGGCTGTGTAACTTAGTATGTCTCTTGAAACAATCAATCATATCATTTGATAAAGTTTACATATGATTTCGATGTTTTGAACAAAGTAGATACAATAAAGTATTAATAAAAAATGGAAATCAAAAAGTTTGGGTTTTTACGTCTATTCTGAAGTTAATCGGATTTGCAGAAATTTTGTCTAATAAAGAAATCAAATACAAAATTTAATAGAAAGTAAACTTGTTTACCCATAATATTTGTCTTCCTTCTGTCACAGACGAAATTTATGATATACCATAAAAAGAACTCTGGGATATGTCGGCTTAATACAAACTGATTGATCAGCTTGGATATCTTATTTTTCATGTTTTCCGAACATTTGCCTAAGGTGAATTATAGATAAAAAGAATAGTGTTCGCTTTATAATTCATTTGTTGTTTGTTGGTTATGTGGAGAAGACCATGTAAGTAAATATGTACACAGATTTATATGGGTTTATATAAACACACACACACACACACACACACACACACATATACAATTGATAATTGTGTCATCCACACACAGCTGTCTCATTCTATAACAACTCTCCAGCGTTGCTAGTGACTATCCTGTATCCAATTCCGCCGAGTAGGGTCGAAACTTTCGCTTCAGACCCTAAAGCAGATGCTCAGCCCCTGCCCTAAACATAACTGGACAGTCTGTAGGACCGAATCAAGCGATATATTTAATTAAGAATAATTTCCCATCTACCAGCGTGCTCCATTCCAGACTTGGAAGACCATTTTATATATATATATATATATGTGCGTGCGTGTTTCATCCATTAGGAAAATCATGCAAAAAATCTGTTCATGATATGCTGTACCATAGATTGGACGTATTACTACTGTATCACATAGATTAATTCTAAGACCATTTCAATATCCATATCCATAATATGGAAATCAGAGATCCCTCAGTTGATTATGATCCTGATACCAGTTGCAAAAACTTATAATTATTTCTATAATATGTGCATAATGGTGAAATGAAATATCAAAACTTTTTTATAAAAGATACTTTGATCTCCGAAACTCCAAAAGTTAGAAGATGGATAGATAATTGATTGCATTTATGTTTTAATTCATAAATTCCAAAACCAAATTAGCAACAATGTGCTGTTTATTTAAACGTTTTTCTAGCGCCATTGCCTTTCATGTAATAACATTTTCAAAAGCTTAAAAGATCTTTGAAATATTAGTGTTTAATAGTTGGAGGTAAAAATAAATCTGCGGTGGTTATTGGTTTAAAAACATTTGGCTTATTTAATATCCAATCACACCGAACGTTCAGACAAGCTGGCGACCATGTTCTCATTAGAGAATCAAAAGATTCTTTGAAAGAAAAAATATATAATCATTATTATCGTGCAATAACCATCATTGAGGCATATTAGGAGAATGCTCATTAATTCTATCCGACTTTGTTTAATTATACTTTATTCATGCATTATCTCATAAACTCAAAATATGAGTAAAAATTTATAAGGGACTGGTCCAAAACCGAAGTTACAGCTGTAACTTACATGTTTCCTTAGTAAACTACAGGAATTTTTTTCTAAGGATATGAATGTACATATCATATCGACGTCCCATTGATAAATCACAGCTACATTTCCTTAATATAAAAATGTACAAATTACATCTTCGCATTGTTGATAAATCACACCTACGTTTTCTCAATACAAATGTATATTTTACATCTTTCCTTTCTCGATGAATTACATCTATGTCTTTCCAATGCGTAAATGCTGATTTGAAATTGTATTTTGAGCTGTTGAATTTTTGCATTTTTAAACAGAGAAATAAGATAAATCCAACGGAAACTCTACTCTGACTGGGGTTTGTACGTTGTAAAAATATTGTGATTCCTGGAAGATATTGAGATATTTTTCTGATTGAATTACATGGAAATATGCATAATTCTAGATATAATTAAAAGCATTCGATATAATGACTGGAAACTAGCGTCCATAGTTTTTTAAATTCTTTTTCTCAAGCATCTTTTCGTCGTCTCTCTCTCTCTTTGTTTGTTTGTTTCTTTCTTTCTTATTCACGTTCTCATTTGCCTTCTTCTTTTCTCTTTTACGTCGATAAATAACGGAGGAACAGAACCAATCTCTTTCTCTTTCCCATTCTCTCTCCATCCATCATTTTGAAATGTTCACTTTTTGGTCTTAGTCGGATGTCTGAAATTGTCATTGTTGTTACGTATGGACAATAAAGCCAGAACTCATAAGCAGTCTGACGATAAAAACTATCAGAGCATAAAAAAGAAGAAATTGGGAACAGAAAAATGACATCGATTTGATCTCAGTTTAAAAGACCCAGGAAGAAGACTCTGCCTAGCTCAGCACTCTTTAGTAAGACCAGCGCACTGAACCATAACAATCAAGTTCAAATATAAAATTGCTACCTCGAGTAAGACATAAACTTGAGTAGAAATAGTAAAGAAGAAAGAGTTTCCCATAACAATGAATTAAATGAGTGTAAAACGCTTGTTGAATCACGCTAGAGTTTCTTTTCCTCAATTGACCTTCAGAAAACAGTAGAATGGATAGAAAAAAAAAACTTTGGCAGATATGGTGCAAGGCTGGAGCTTATTCTGGTAAAATAATATGTAGATATCGGATTTCCCAGGGATTATTCTGCTTTTATTTCATATCAGAGAGTCAGACTGTTGCCAGGAATCTATGTATCTAAACGTATTCATTATACCATCTTATGAAACAAAGAGATTGATTCATATGGAATTAATAAAAAAACAAAAACAAAAAAAAACAACGATATTTTACAGAAGGCAGAAACACTTTTGGCAAAGGATGTGGTTTTGGAGATTGGTTTTGAAGACTCGTCGTACAACTTCTGTGTACGAAGGTAGGTTATTAACATAAGGCAAAATAGGTGAATATATGAACAAGAACACAGAAAATAATCAAAATGACTGATTGATTGATTATTCTGTTATCTGTTTGGTAGGCCAGCATGTAAGTAATGATTTTCGACCGTAATGAACCTAATAACTTAATTAGTGTCCGTAATGAACTAAAAATCAAAAGAAATAAGGAATGATTGCAGCATCGATCAGGTGACTGGAATGATATTCCTTTGCAAATGTATTTTTATCATTTCATCCCCCGATGATGTTGACTATGGTTCTCTCTCCATCTCTCTCACAGAATCCCTCCCAATCTATCGACCAATCAATCTATCTATCTATCTATGTATCCATCCATCTATCTATCTATCTATCTATCTATCGATCTATCTATCTATCTATCTATCTATCTATTTGTTTATTTGTGTGTGTGTGTGTTCATGCACGTGCAAAACGAGAATGCAACTAACTACTTTTGTTCCTCCTCAGACGCATCTTCCTCAAGATTACAATTCCCAGATGAAAATGTCCTTTACCTACCACAGAATGCATATGTGTGCGTTTGTATAAATGTTCTTATTTGACCACTCTTTAAGTGAGGTAACTCATCCATCGTAAGCTTATGCAATGCTCTTCCATAGGAACAGAGCACTCTGATAGATGAGGAATTTCTGTGTAAATAGATATATCCCTTAAATTTAGCCTCACTGAACATCCAGTTCTGTAGTCCAGAAGTAGGATATCCCCTTCCAGGTCCGAAGTGAAGGTTTCAATTTTGCCTCGCGGCACTGGATAGGATAATGGAAAGTCTATAGCCACTGAAGAGATGTAATACATCGAAAAAGCTGTCTGTGAATGGCACAATAATATATATATATATATATGAATGGCACAATAATATATATATATATATATATATATATATATATATATATATATATATATATATATATATATATATATATATATATATATATATATATATATATATATATATATATATATATATATATATATATATATATATATATATATATATATATATATATATATATATATATATATATATATATATATATATATATATATATATGAATGTATTTTCTAAAGAAATTTAAATATATCTATGAAGTTTTTCACGGGGAATAACAAGTCTCTTTACAAACCGCTGCTGACAGCTCTTGAGTTGGTGATTCCTGTAAAGTGTTCTGTTGCCATTATTGATTAATCACTTTCACAAGTGCTTCTTGCTTTTGTGTCATGGCAAGATGAGAGAAACAATTCTCATACAGAGGCATAAATTTGATTGGATTTAAGCGGATTTAAAATCATTTAGGTTTCTGTGGTAGAGATCACTCTTGATTATCAATTGGTCGTTTGTTCTACGGATTAGATAGAAATGTTAGTCAAGTGGATCTACTAACTTAACTGGTGGATTCAAGTTCAATTCCTGAATAAGTTGATATAGAAAAGTCGTAAGTTTTAGTTCAGGCAGAAAGGTGGCGTAACGAATTAACCAGGAGGAATTAACTGATACGAAATTTACTCAGTTATTGGCTGCAAAATGAAATCAATCTACCTTTGTTGATTGGATAAAGGATTCAGTTCAAAACCCCGAGAGCGTTACCAACACCTGGAGGAGCCTAGATTTTACAGCAGCCCAAACATAGTGACTGTAACATTCGAGTTAAGAATGCTAGCAGTAGCAAATCAGTTCGTAATAATAGCTAAGATTATTTTCAAAAGCACAAAAAATGTATTTTCTCTCGTATTACAGAGTCTTTCTTTCTTTCCGAGAGACATCATGTGTTTGTTGATCCTTGTGTAATTATGTATTTCTTTGAACTCTTGCGTTTTTCTATTTGGCCTCTTCTCTGACAGCTTTTCATAACAATAACGCACGTTAAGATTTTTAAATAAATCTGAATTCAGGGATCTGATATGTGTGTAGAGGTGAACCCAGATATCTAATGAAGTCCAGTTACGTGTCAATTGTCAAGGGAACGAATAATGACACTAGCACCCATGATTTTAATTTCAAATCAAATACACGATCAATGCGAAGAATACAAATCATGTTCATTGCAATGAAGGATTGGTCTGAAGCAGAATTTCTACCGAGAGGAATATAAATAAATGAGATAACTTATTCCTGTCAGGAGTTTAGTATCCGAGTAAAGCAACGTCATTTATCATAACATGAAGTAATTAACATTTGAGCCCAAATATCAAATGGTTATATATGTAATATTTTGTTTTTCATTTGCCAAATGTTACAAAACGATAAAAGATGTAATCAACTTTCCTTGGCGTAGATTGGACACAACTTGTTCCCCGTTGGAAAAAGTTGGGTGATTTTAACTGTTACAAGTATATTCCATTTTATGCCAATTCGACGTAACCACAGTGCGTTGTTGAAATTGAAGCATGTTGGAAGGAAAATGCTAAACATTTGATAGAAACCATTGGAAAACTCGAATGACGATGGGCTGGCCATGTTGCAAGACGATCAAACAACCACAGGACATCATAACTCACAACATGGACCCTCATAGATCATATGTGGAAATTTTGCCAGCAAAACATGAGATAGCGTGACGAAATAAACGAATCTGAAAAGAATTGACTCCGCTAGACCTCGCGAATTTTGGGCTCCATGTCCAACAATGGACATTAAAAAACTGATGATAATGATGATGAAAATATTGCAGGAATATTTCAATTTCTATGTTTGATGTTTTTGCATACAATACTGATTTGCTACGGGTTGCACTTGTGCACTAATCAATGCTTGAACTTGTTAAAAGATTATTCGATGTGCTATAGTTTTCTCTCCTATTTCTCGACACAAAACGTAACACATATCAATCTATCTATCAATCTATCTATCATGGATACCCAAATTTGTAAGCAGATTGTTACTTTCATTCCCCAGTGGATTAGAACTAAAGATCCCATCTGCAGAATTTAAAAAGGTCCCTAACTTTGATTAAACTATTACAAAACAGGTAATTTATTGAAATTATCGACACAAAAAAGGTATTTTCTTCTACAACCAATTAATGGATTTCGTAAAAGAATTGCTCTTATATATCGTAAAGCTGATAGAAGACGACATCTTTCCTTCGGTATACTGAAGAAATCCCTTTCACAAATAGCCAATAGTGTTATATCAAAGTGATAGCGTTTAAGACAGTAAAGTTCTAGCCTTGGATTTATCACAGGCTTATCCTCTCGAGGACGGTTATGGGTGATATTTGATGATCTTGTGTTTGAATGGACGGTGAAAAAATGTTTTGTTATTCACAACTTGAGTGTTTATCTGATTTAGATAACAAGTTACGAATGACATAAAATTCTTTTTTGATGATTATACTAAAGCTACCAACTAAATGATATTCATGGAATGCACACAATTAAAAGAACAGAAGGTCAATGTATGTGTGTGTTAGATATTCAAATGAAGACTATTCTCACTACTGTCCTCTACTGTAATTTCTGTTCAACCTATAGTAAATGCGTATGAATGTTCGAGTTACGTCAGTAATGTTCGGATAAGTGAGTGAATTCAGAATTGTTAACGTTACATAATGGAAATCAGGTGGTACGATTAAAGTGACCAGAGGTTGTTTGTTATAAATCGAATGCGAATATGTCATCATCATCATCATCATCATCATCATCATCATCATCATCATTCTTTTGACTTCCAATGTTAGACATAGAACTTCTCCAGGATCCACCACATTTCTCTATCATGGACGTTCCAGTGCCAGTATTCCCTGAATTTGTCTAGTTTATCTCTCTATCTTGTACTTTGTCGGCTTCAGTTTCGCATGTGGTCTCTGGGATCCATGTTGTGAAACGTGATGTCAATTGGTTGTCTTTCATTCTTGCAACATGACCAGCCCATCACCATTTGAGTTTTCTAATGGATTATATGCTGTCTCTGACCCCCGTTTTCTTCCTGATCGATCGTGCTGTCTTATGATCCCGCCATGTAAGGTTGAGCATGATTATCTCATGTGCTCGCTGCATGCTTCACAGTGTCTGGATTTGTCACTTGGTTAGATTCCATGTTTCAGCTCCATAAGTGACTATCAGTTGTATACTCTTATTTGTGGGATTATTGCTAACGACTTGTTTTTGAAGGTTGAGCTTTCTCCTGCCGAGGGCTTGCCATCCTAGGGTAATTCTCCGCTTGATTTCTTCTTTTCTTGTTGGTTTCATAGAGATTCGTCGTTCTTGGTAGACGTATTGGTCTAATTCATCCAGTTTTGCATCTTTGATTTTGAAAGTTATGTCCTTATTCTCAATGTGATAGTTACACTTGACTTTTGTTTTACTGAAGTTCATGTGTAGTCCGACTCATTTGCTTTCTTCATTTAGTTCATCTATCATTAGTTGGAGGTTGTGTATGTTCTCTACGAAAAGGACAATGTTGTCTGAAAATCTGAGGCTGCTCAGATATTCGCCGTCTATTTTGATTCCTCTATTCTCTTAGTCCAGGTTACGGAAGATCATCTTGAGGCTGGCTGTGAAGAGATTGGGAGAGCTGGTATCACCTTGCTTTATTTATTTTTGGAGTTGGAAGAGTTCACAGTCTTTATGTAGCCTAATAAAAGTGTTGTTTTGATTATATATATATATATATATATATATATATATATATATATATATATATATATATATATATATATATATATATATGTTAACCAGTAATGTCTTTTCCTCGCTGCTGAGGGCAGTGCATTATAGTGTTCCCCACGTTATAACATTTAACGACTTGAAAATGAGGAGTTGTGAATACAGAACCGTTTGTTATATAAAAACATTTACTTCCGTCAGATCTTCTAATACGCTAATTTAATTTCTTTGAATATCCAACAGTTTAATAACAAAAAAAATGATTTCATCCGTTTTTCTCTCAAACAACGGACATGATAATTTAATACAAATAGATATAAAACATAATAAAATTATAATAATGTCTTACGTGCGTTCAAACGAAACATACATTCATATGAGAATTAAATCCCTCATCTTATTAGACCACTGTTCGAAGAAAACTTTCCCAATTTATTCAATTCAAATTAATTAGACAGCACTTTGTACATTTGCAATTCATTTGAAACATCTTAATGTATTATGCAGAATATAATCAATTATCAGTCTAAGCAGGACTTCTAGTGATGTTGCAATTATTATTGAATTACAGGAAGTTTTGAATGGCGCGAGCAACAGCCGAGATGTAATAAATAAATAAAATCAAATTAATGCCTCGATGCCCATCAGCGTCAAAGAAAGTTTGCATTTAGTGGAAGACATCTTCATTACGAGAATTACATTTGTAATCAACTGACTCAGAGAAATGAGGACAAATATTTTGTTGTTAACAGGAGTTTAATTATTTATCATTACAATAGACATTAAAATCAAATCACAAAACCTACGCAATATCGATATTCTTCTCGTCTTTAGAATCATTACAATGGATCGGTGCCAATAATGAAATATAGTTTGATATTATTGAAAACCTTAGCCAAACATGTCTACAAAAATTAAAACCTGGCTTTCTTCAGTTTTTCCGTCGGCTCGGGTTGGCTGGCTGGAGGGGGGGGGCGACGTATGGAGGCACGTACAGGTCGCACCAACGCATGTAAAATTCAAACATTTACCTATTATTATTTGTTCAATAAATGATCCCTTACAATAGGTTTCCAGGGGAGAGTTTTGCTGAATTGATCCCTATTTGTGTGTGTGGAATTCACCCTTGTTTTGTTTCCTTAATGATAGCTGTCCAACAAATGTCGAGAGAAGTAACTCATTAATTGATCACCCCTTTTTTTCTAATTTTTTAATGATGCCCGAGGACGTTGACCATATAATGGTTTCTACTGAATGACTAATCAGACATGATTTTTTGTCTGTTTGGGCCATTGATTTCTATTTGATCGATGAAGATTATTCGACATTTTAGAACTTCATGTTATGCACTTCTTTGGATGTCCAAGTAGATGATATAAAGAAAACCCAAACTGATAAATTCCTCATAGACATAAATATAAACATTTGATAATGCCTTAATGAATGGTGAGAAGATTGCCTTTAAAATAGGTGCTTGATGCATAGAATGTAGAAAGTATTTAATCAATGATTGCATACTCATCGTGAAAACATACAAATGATAATGGTGATGTATAAAAAATAAAAGTTACGACTTTGGTTTGTAGATTACATACATATTAATTCTTCACCTCTATCAGATTCACATATAATTTTTAATGGTGTTTGGTCTGAAGATGAACTCTTTAGCAAGGTGAAAACAAAAATCTAATTTTCCTAACTGTTAAAAAAAATTCCAAAACTTGTACCAAGGAGAAATCAAACCAAATACATACAACTGAATTTGTTGTATTCTTAAAATCTATTTAACTCATTTGTTCCTTCATCCAGCTTTGTTTCAAATATGTTGCTTGATTGTTACAATGTTTGCTCTCTCCACTTAATTTTCAATCTCTTCTCCTAACTTCTAAGTGTATGCGACATTGGGACTCTAACATTTCTAGGTCTAGAGCAATACTTAACATCAATTTATTATTCTTCAAGAAGTGCAGATCTGAAGAGTATGCTTATGAAGATGAATATGTAGCGCCGAATCAAGGTAATGGCCTGATTGGCCAAATTTCCTTCTCTTAGCTCTGAGCTCTAAATATGCTAAGTATCAAATCACACTGGTTTCTAAACATGTAAACATTGTCTGCTCGAGACCCTGGAGGGAAAGAGACGAATAAAAATCGATAAAATGACAAAAAAAAACTTACAATCATTTTTAATTCATTATAAACTGGCTGTCCTATATTTACAAACAATGCCAAACTTTCGACGTAATGACGAAAGATTTGGCGAAGATAAAATAAACTGTGATTTTTTCTATGTTATTCCAATACAAACTGAAACCTGGTGCACGCTTATGACGTCACCACTTTGCTACACTATTGACTGCAGTTACTGATCACCAACTGTTGCCTTCAATAGGTTTCTCTTCAATTACACACATTTCCATCATAGGGAATAATTGTTTGATACCATTGTTTTGATTAAATAAACCTTGTATCAAATCAGAATTACTCATTTACTTTTTTTGTGAGACGGTTTGATTTGACAAAATTTGTATTGTATAAATAGTTGTTTCATGTTTTTTATGACCAAATAACAAAAAAACAAAACCTACTTATGTAATCGTCGTTTGTAGAAAAAAGTTGGAGTTTCACCAATCACACACTTCCACTGATTCAGTATAATACGTATTGCAATGATAATCGCATATATAGGGACACACAATTATGCATTAATTATTTTGTATTTTGCTGGTTTGTACCCCCCCCCCCAAATGAAATGAGTTACAGTGTTCTTACCGGCAGTTTTCACTATTCATCAGTCTTTCAACGTTTTTTGCTCGACATACACCCTCCCATTGATTCGCCACACTACTCTATTGTGGGCGTTGCAGACCCAATACTATCTGATATTATCTAGTCCGTTTCTCTATGTAGTATTCGGCAAGCTTCGGGTGATCTCTGGGGATCCTAGATGTGAGTCGTGATATTGATCGGTTGTCTGCCATTCTTACAACATGGCCTGCCAATTGCCATTTGAGTTTGTTTTAGATAGTTTTTATGATGTCTCAGACTCCCATTTTCTTCCTTATGTACTGTGCTGTCGTGATCTCTGCATGTAAGGTTGACCATGATTCTCTAATGTACATGCATGGTTCTCAATTTGTAGGTCAGTCTCTTGGTTAGGTTCCATGTTTCAACTCCATAAGTTACTATCAGGAGGATGCATTGGTTGTAAACCCTTCTTGTTTCTGAAGGTTGAGCTTGCTCTGCCAAAGGTTTGCCATCCAAGGGTGATTTTCTCTTGATTCTTCTTCTTTTATAAGATTCGTTGTCTTAGGCAGATGTAGTGGCCTTACTTTCCCCAGTTATGCCTGTTCGGTTTTTATCTCTGAGATCCCATCTCCGACGCAATACAATCTAGCATTGGTTGGAGGTCGTGTAGGTTCTCTCCAATTATGTCTTGTATGCTCTGGAGGTCTTGTTATTTTTATAAGCGATTGCCGAAGCATTCACCTGAAGAGATCAGCGAGATTGAAACTTGAATTGTATACCTGAGTCAATTGTAAAAATACCAGTAAACTGTAAAATTTTTTTTCCCGAGCCATGACAAAGTGCCCCCTTTCCCGGCAGAGATAAACATTAAATCCCAAAACTCCATAAACATATAGGGACGGCTGATAAAGATAACGTGACCTTTAGAACAAGACCTGGTTGAGGGACTTGGCAGAATTCTTTAACAAAATAATGAATGGTCAAGTTTTTCAAAACTTTAAACTCTGACTGATGAAAATTACTTCCCTTCAACTCCTCCAAATAGAAATACCAGTCAGATTCAGATAAGTACTGGTAAGTCTTATTTTCATTTAATTAATTTAAAAAAAGAAATTTTCCTCATTCATTTCCCTGAAATTTAATTGTAAATTCTGTTGGTAACGATCTCTTTCCGTTCCTTCTTCGTCTTCTCTCTCTCTCTCTCTGAAGCACACATACGAAGAGATTGATACTTAAATTTCTCATTGTATATCTAATTTGAATCAAACAATGTCACTAACCAGTCATTTTGGAAAAGAAGACTTATCCAATTCAAAATGACCAAGTGCCCCACTTTTCCCCGGCAGAAATGACCATAAAATTAAAAAAAAGAAAAAGACGTCTCTGTTATCAATCGGTAATTCTATGTAGACGTGATCGGAGAGTATGTTATTGTCTGAGTTGATAATTTATTTGAAGTGGAGAATGAATGTGATTTTTCAAGAGGCAGGAGCAGGTTATGATACATCATTCACAGATGAAAGTCATATTGTTTTGCTTTTTTTCGAAGGATGAGGCATGAAATAACAATTTGTAAACTTGCACAAATGCTGGCACTTATATGTATTCACGTTCATGCACAAGGCGGTGCATACACGTACATTGATATAAACGTATTGAAGTAGATGGATACGGTCACGTTCAGATAGATAGATAGATAGATAGATAGATAGATAGATAGAGAGACATATATATAGAGAGACAGAGACATACAGATAGGCAGGCCGACTGATGTGTGAAAAGAAACAGAATAGATGGATATAAAGTCGGTTGAGATAGATACCAATTGATATAGGTAAGAACAGATTGAGTCATATCAGATAGATAGTTTGATAAATGTGAAGAAGTTGAGATCGATGGATTGACACAGTGATACTAATAGAATGACATAGATATAAAAATACTGAGATGTATATGTAAACAGTGATGAGATTTATTGATTCAGTTTAATGTGATGATCTACAATGATCGTCTCTTAATAGAAAACTCTAAATGGAATATGAACGGTCAGTGACGAAAGACCTGTTTTCTTTTGTATTTATCAAGTCTGATCCTGGACCAGACTCGGTTCATACAACTCTCGATAACCCACTCCCATGGCAGGATGCAAGTCCCTTAAAAAGTTACCTCAACCCCAAATTGAACAGCTTAGAGTGCAGTCAGTTTGCTGAATGCCCAGGGAAATTTGTCACAATGAATAGTTTCCCGCATTCTTTGCTTACATCGGGGTCTTCTGCGTGTGAGGCAGACGAACTAACCCTTACCCTATCCAAGCAGGTATAATGGATGGCTGATTATTTCAATATCCTTGAAGCACACTGTTTGATTGATTCCTGTCTCATATCCATCTGACTACGAATTCATAGATAATTGCTACGAAGTGGAATAATGGTTTTGTGAATTAATCCATGGTGAGTTAGAACCCAACCTGTACATTACTGAGAGAGACAGTCTTCTATATATACAGTTCCTGTCAGTTCAGAGTGAAGTGCACTTTTCTGATTCAGAAATGACTATGACATAAAAAGAACACACCTGAGAATTTCCAAAAGTCGAGTAAGTAATATTGGTTGCATTAAACAACAGAAAGATATCAACATACATTTTTGGTAAATTTATGTTTTCCTATGTATACTTATTTCAGATTATTCAATTATGCAAATACTGTCTGTATTGAAACGAAATTTGCATGAGTTAAAATGCAAGAACATTTTTATGACTGAATTAATCTATTCTTCTTGAAAATAATGTTTACTAATCATAGAACTTCTGTCTTCTGTCTCTTCTACTGTCTTGCTCTCTTTCACGTCCATTGAAATAATAAGCTCAAGACCATAAATATATCTCGACAATAAAAATTTCACGCCTGAAGATTTCCATCGTAAATGCTTTTATTTTATTTCAGTAAATTATGAATTCTGATTTTTATGTATCAAGTTTGAAGTGAATGAATAAACTGTATACACCACTTAATTCTTTATTGCATAGATCAATTTTGCGTGCAAGGCCGACCATAGACTGGGAGTTTTGATTTCAAACCTCTTCTGTTTTGCAGCTGAGCCACTCAGTCAGCCAAAGACAAAGCTAAAACCCATAAGGCAGGGTCTGTTTTCAGCCTTGCTCTTTGAACCCCCTACGACAACACTAGTGCCAAGCTGTATCAGAACTTTCCCTTTCCTTGAACATATTCGATGGGATTGAGAGGAGAGACTTGTAGCCTAGGCACCGACTGGATCCAATGCAACTTTTGTCCAGGTCTGCAGCCTCGAGAGAACACTTCAGCGTTCCTCTCTCAAAGAAATTCGCTAAATGCATCCATCGAAAGCATACATCTAACAAGTGTAAAACTTCTTATCACTATTACCCTCGCATCACCAATATCTAGGGTGAGTCTTGTAGGTCTCCCATATATATATCACTGGAGAGGGGCGTTTCCATGATCTTCTTGCAATGCCAATAATGAAGCAATGTTCCCAACAGATATGTCATGTTTTGACCACGAGAATACAATGAATTACCTTATGCTGTTGTATGACTGAAGAAGAATGATGATTAGATATAATACCATAGTTTGATTAGTGTAAAAGAGATTTGGCTTTGTGAGATCTTAAACTAAATGACCTGAAATTCAAGGAAACAAAAAGAAACCTTTGTTAATAAAACTGCTTCAAACCTACTATGCCCGTAGCTTAAGACAGTTCGAATGTAAATTACGAAAGTCTGCTTTATATTTTCCCGTTTCTTTAGATTCAGGTGCCAATAATTCTGAGATCATCATCATCATCATCATCATCATCATCATCATCATCGTCAGTCTTTTAACGTCCGTCGTTGTACATGGACCTTTCCCAGTATTCACCACACTTCTCTATCATGGGCGTCGCAGAGCAAGTACTTTCTGAATTTGTCTAGCTCGTCTCTCTATCTAATATTCTGCCGGCCTCAGTTTTCGCATGTGATCTCTGGGGATCTATGTTGTGAGTCGTGGTGTCGATCTGTTGTCTGCCATTCTTGCAACATGGTCAGCCCACTGTCATTTGAGATTTTTAATGGATTATATGATGTCCCTGACTCTTGTCTTTTCTCGGATGTATTGTGCAGTCTTGTGGCCTCTCAATGTGAGGCCCAGCTCAATTTTTCATGTGCATGTAGCATGGTTCCCAATTTGCAGATCTGTCTCTTGGTTAGGTTCCATGTTTCAGCTCCATAAGTGACTATTGAAAGGATGCATTGGTTATACACCCTTCTTTTTAGGATTTCAGAACAACACATTGTTCGCGTTGGATAAATCTGGGTGCTACAAGTTTCATTGAAAACAAAACTGTAATGATTATGTTCTGGTTGATGCAAGTATTTCCAATTATTTTTTTCACACGATGGTTTGTTTTTCAATCGGAAAGAGGATTTAAAAACTATGAAGTGAAGAATGTGATTCTGAGGGTAGCTGTTACATTACATCAAAACATTGAAAAATGCCAATTTTGAAATATATTTTATTTTTGATGGACGAAGAATAAACCTGGTGAACTTTTTCTTGATCAATCAGGTAAAACAAAGGGAAAGTTATTTTTAGTCGGTATTTCATCCGTGGAAATAATGATGTGTATTCACCATGAAATACGTACACTGCTGTGTTCACGTACTACAATATTTTTTTTGGAAATTGAGTGAATGTGAATCGGCTCTTCCATTATTTGCTAGGAATCATTGACTTTCATCAGACTCCAGGAGTTGACTTTATTTCCAAATCACTGTAATAATAACAACAAGAACAATCTGCATCAAATCTAGGAAGCAATCATTTCCCTGTTTATCACGTCATGTAAAACCAACGTTATACATAAAACTGAACGTTCAGCTACTGTGATTTGAAATCCCGACCGTGTGATTGCCAGGAGACTTTTTCTGAGCTAAACTGACAGGTCTTATACACCTAGGAATCTATTTATCACATATACAATACAAAAACATCTACAATAGGAATAGGAAAACAAATAGAGTTTAACCCTTGCAGCAGCAACGTTTGTTATACATGAGATGTTTGACTTTTACGTTCATGGACCATTCAATGAAAAGTTTTTATCAAACGGTGTTTGCGCAGTAACTTATATAAAGTTATCGTCTTTTATATCCGTTGAAGTCTTTATGCTTTTTCATAGGGAAACTATAATTCTGCCATTGTGTAGAAGTTGTATTGAACGGCACATCAGTGTCTTCTCCACGGACATCCTAAAGCGTTTCGTTGCAAATCCCTTGAAAGTTGTTTGAATAGATCTTGGTCTTTTCTCCTTTCATTCCGAATCTTATCTCGCAGGCAAAATTTCGTTCTTCGAAATCGGCATTGTTCCCAACATTATTTCACATAGTTACAACCAAACCCCAGGAATATGTTCTCGACATCTACTTGCTACCTACACTCAGCACCATACGTTTTATATTGGTTTTTGCCAGTATTCCCAAGATTAGAAATCTTCTTTTCTGCTATCCCTCCTCAATATCATGTACTCTTCAAGGAATACATACATAAATAGGCAGAGAAATGTACGGAACAAATGAATAAAAGTATATGTCCATCGGCTCATACGTCTTCAACAACAGGTACACCGTTATTCGTATACACTAGATTGACTCATGAAAGTTCCACGGGCGTACCTATTATAGCATGCCTCAGGTGTTCTTTCTTTTATCTAGATTTTCTCCCTTATCCCTTCCACTCTTCATAGCCTGTCAAAATCTTATATACATAGTATACAAACATGGATCAGTTTTATATGCAACAATCATTCCATTCCGTCAGTAAAATACTTCACCGTCTCACTGCGTTTCCTACCCTTTTATTAAACTTCCTAAAGATTTCGCTATGTTATTATTGAGAGCTTAACATTCAAATGCAAGTTGGAACGAGTACAAGAATAGGGGGAAGCTCCCTTTTGCAAATTATATTCAGCGTGGTGGATAAAAAATCTGTAGTCCAACATGCACTTTTGAGTATCATATCTGAATTTTTCATCGCATAATGTTCGATCAGAGTGATCGATATTCAACACAAAAAAATAAATTATATTGACAAATGGATACACATACTTGACCATTATAACTTAATTATTATGAACTGTATTTTCAGATGGTGGACATTCAGATATAAAGATAAAAATATTGAATATATGAAACCAAGTTGATAAGTTACAACTGGGAATCTTCTGCTCCCAAGAAAAATTGGTCTCTTTTTTTTAGCATAGTCGTTAATGAATGCGAGTTTATTTAAAAGGGACCTCAATGATATTATTGAATTCTAAAAGAGCTAAAAGAGTGTAAGCACTCTGGGAACATTCACAGAAAACACTTCTTCATTAACATACAGACATTGAAAAATGCAGTCAAGTTGCAATACCTTTGCTTTTTCTTATTTGAATAATTTTTTTCTCTTATTGTACGCTTTTAGAAATAACACATATCATACTAATTGAGATTGATTTTTGTTTTATCTGATGGTATTCGGTATTGGCAATTTTGAAAAGTTACTTTTTTCCAATCTTTTCTCGATTCGAATTTTCCCTGTTATACATTCTGTCATTCTTTTCTGATCGTTAAAAATCCCTCAACCCGGGAAGAGTTTCGTATAATTAAGTATTATCATCATGATCCACGATTGGATCTATTTACATGCCTCTTTAGCTGATCTCCCCAATGGGAAAGCACTCAGTTCTACAAATGTCGGAATTCTAGAATTTACAATAGGTTTAATCACTGAGGGAGAATACAACTACAAACCTGACATCAAAACTGGGAAGTTTGACAATAATCTAGCTTTGCAAATCTTTCTTCTTAATTCTCATGGTATTTTCTCAGATTCTACTTTATGAAATAGCTTTAATAGACCTTCTAGTTTCTGCTTTAACCTAATTGTTTGATATATAAGAAAAAGTGTTATAGACAAAAGGATAATAAATGAAAAATAGATTCCTGATTTCATTTGACAAAATGCATAATATTCATCCATTTCTGAATACGTAGTTGAATTTTTAGCGATGTAATGAAAAGACTTAAATGAATACAAAGTGATCTTTCAAAACAAAACAACTTGTAAAACTTCACTTAGTTTATTCTTTGATATTTACCATTATAAAACCAGTTGTTGGGACCATTTAACCGAATAAGTGGCACTAGATGCATTTGTCTCTACTTACTCTAATATCATTACGAAATGAACAATAAGGCGTACATCAATTAACCCATTTGAAACCATTTAGATAAGAATGCTGCACACGGCTAGATGTAGAAAGCATTTTTGTATTGATGATAACACGGGAAGAAAAATAACATAAGATACTGACTTTTTTTTGCTCATTTAAAAATGACCCAAATATGAATGCATATAATACATCCATAAAATCTCATGGAATTAAGTGTAGGTTGGTGCATAAGACTATATCAGGTTTAGTATATGTACAAAACTTTTGAAGGATTAGATGTTACACGCTGGGTAAATACATTTAATCCTAATTTCAGTTGTCTTCCATTGCAACTCCGTCATCCTACAACAGTCAGTAGGCAACGTGGATTGGAAACAAAGTGTCATCTCTAAGCGAGACTCGAATATGCATCCAGTTTTCTTCGTGTAGTCTATCTTATTGTGATTACTGCTCTGCTGCTTGAACGATTGGAGCCGACGGTGAAGAAGATCGAACCTGTCTGAGACAAGTTTACCGAGGAAAAAAGACTTTATCCCACATTCGAGACCTTATTCTTCGTTTCGGATCAGGACTATTAACGAAAGGTCGTAGAGTGGCGGTCTTAGTTGTTGTGAAGCAAGCGGCCGGAAAATTGAATCGATTAATCGTATACTATACTTTAGGAGATAAGGAGGTTTTGCTATTCCACTTCCTAATTTTAATGGTTATTTTTATGATGAAATCAGGCGTGCTCAATTACTGAGGTAAATGAAGAACAATAATTAGAGAAATGTTTGCAGGCTTCATAAAATATGTCGTAAACAGATTGTAATAACTCGTCAATAAATCCATCCATCGCTTCGGTGACTTTACAAGTTTCAATATTCTTCCTCAATTTTAATCTAAATATGTATATAATCGCCAGGATTTGCTTTTCATAATGTCCCATGTATTCTGAAAGTGTAAAAACACTTGACAGAATCAGCAATTAAAACGGCAATAAATCACTCGCATATGAAATGATAGGCTAAATTTAGTGTCTAGTATCTAATCTTTCCCTTTTCCTAGCGAACCTTTATTGGCCCACATTAATAAATGAGTATATATAGGCAGTATATCTTGAAAACTCTCCCCCCCTCTCTCTCTCTCTCTCTCTCTCTATATATATATATATTATCTTGAATAATGCTGTTCTGATTAGTGCAAGTTAAGATGTTAATGTATTGCTGTCAGAATCAATGTCACCAAACCTGACAAAAAAAAAAAAAACAAATACAAAAACAAACACATTATTTTATAGTTGAAAGCCCTTTTATAGAGCTGTTTCGAACAAAACGGAAAGATTTCGGAACTAATTACCACCACTATATAAGGTATACTGTAGACACACACACACACACACACACACACATATATATATATATATATATATATATATATATATATATATATATATATATATATATATTTTGTCTTCAGTTCCATATCATCTTAAATTATATTTGACGATTAACAGTTAAACCAAGTGAGAAACATTTCAATATAATCCAAATGAAAGTAGAGTAAGTTCGTCTTCTGCTGTTTGCTATTATCTCTATCAATATCATTATTCCCATCGTCATTACAGTAGATTCTGTTATCATTTTTTTCTTGATATTCCCATCGCTGTGGCCAAATGTTTATTTTATTTGTGATCAAATATTTTACTCTCTGAACAGATCTATTGAACAGATTTCAACAAATATCTGATCACAGCAGATCGCAATCGTCCAATTCTATTCAACATAGAAATAATCCCATCAGGAACCCATGGTGCTTATAAAACAAGTTGATCTTGTCAGAGTTTAAGGCCGATAATAGACGCGTTTCCCGTTGGAGATAGAAAATACCCCGATTGATTATTTTTCATGTTCTTTAACTTGCGTGAGAACAAAATGAATATCAAATGGTAAGAATAGAATGAAATTAGATGAACGGCTATGGAAAATTTTTTATAGAATTCGGAAATCGTTGAAGCATCGTAGCTCTCAAAGATTACAAGGAGTTTCATTCTTTTTTTTATTATGCATGTGTTTGTCAGTTTCTTTATTTGTATGTTTGTTTGTTTGTTCCCGTACTCCTGGCTCTACCATTCTATCTACTTACTTCAAAATTGTTATCAGTTTTCCACAATACTCCTTTTAGAATATATTTATAGACATGGGCCTATGTCCAACATTGGACGCTAAAAATATTATGATGGCTGTTTGTAGAAGTTTCCCAGTAGAAAATGCGAGTGCTGTCATGAGTAGAATTTATTTTGATCATATTTATCAGGCCAAATAAATCATCCAGCCAGGAGATGAATCACGGGGTATTGCACATACTTTAAAGCCTGAATGATCAATCATTTCGATAAAATTACTATTTTCTTCATATGTTTCAGATTTGTACTTTATATAGAATGCATATTCAGTATTTGAATATATCTTGAATACTATATATTGAAAGCAGAGAAAGAAAGTAAAACGGATGTAGTTAGGTTCCAGGTTTTTTTTTCAATTTGAATTCAAAACACCTTTATATTTCTCGTGATTTTGCTGATAGACTCAAATTTTGTGGTATGAAAATCCATGAAAATACCCTGTTCTTTTTCATCTCAACTTGAAATGCCATTCAAAAAATTGAAATAATCAAATATATGGATAGATGTAACAGTAACTTATAATGATGACATTGTTGCAGCCATTGCTTTTTGATAACCTATAGCAGAGGAATAAGGTACAAATTAATGGCTAAATGTTGGAAAGTTTACGAAGGACATCACCAGCATGAACAAAGGAGAGTTAATACTTCGATCATATCTGACACCAATTGAATTTCATTTGTCTTCATTGAATCATAAAAAAATCAAAGCTTCGCTTCAGGGACAATAATAACTTATAAGATGAGCCATAATATAACCGACTTTTGAAAATAAAAAATAAAAATGGATTTTGGATTATGAGGGTTTTAGCTACAAACGACCAGAGTGTTTTATCAGTCAATTCTATCTTTAGGACTCTCAGAGACCATTAAATTCTGACATATATCTGTTTTCCTTCATCCAAATGCAGCATCTGAATGATCACTAAAACTTTACAGCAAATTGTATTTTTGCCTGCTGCACAGAAAGTAATTTACCTATACTAAGCTAGAACTATAAACAACTGAACTGGAATCTTTGAGTATTGCTACAGTTATGTATATTGATATAAGTTTACAGTATTGTATTTTTTTAATCTCTGAAAGGTAAATATGAGAAACAAATTAAATATTTCCAAACGTAATCCTTTTCCTCTTGTGCCAGCATATTTCTAAATTTGTAACTTACCCCAACTCAATTACATACGTGATTCAATAATGTAACTCTGGCCCTATCCCAACCTAGCCGGGACATCTTCACAGTCCAGATCCAATATTCTTTACATGAGAAGAGGTATCGTCACATGTCTCATTTGCAGTGAGTATTTTTTTGCAAATTGAAAAAAAATAAAAAATAACAGTACCTGTACTTTGCTCGAGTATGCATATTCCGAGCTAGCAATTTCCATTCCAGGTATGTCTTATAAAAATGTGATCCATCCTGATTTGGTAATACGCTGGGCGGTGAAAAGGCAAGGGGAAAATAATGCTCAGCGAATGCTTCCTGCCTTTTCTTCTTCTGAATGACTACATGCCACATCGGCATAACGTGTACTTAGTTATGCAGTTCACAAACTGTACATGGTAACACATCATACTTTGTTACACTATGTTACCATATCTGAGATATACGTCTGAATATGGTCCTTTTTACTGGAGCCTCCACGAGAACAGGATGAGCAATGGATTTATATGGGGGTATCATACACATGAACATATATGAACATTCTTTTCATTCCTTGAAACTATTGCTGTAAGGACATATAGGCGTTTGTCTTTTAGATCTCAGGACGAATTTCGAGCCTTTTGGACTTGACTAGACAGAGCAGTGCTAGACATCATCAGGGAAGAACCCTATCGGCCATGGGACCATATCTGCGCCCATCCGATCTCGAATGGTCTTGTGAACAACGTAACTGAATATTGTGTTCTCATGCGATAACCAAATTTGATGCAATTAGACCCAGCTTTTCATTGTATATGTAGATATGAAGATACACCGAAACTTCTGAATAAATGTCTAATAAACATGTATACTCATAAACACCAGGTGCAACACTCATTTATGACAGTGTTTTGTGGTTCCTATTTTTTTCGTTTCCACTTTTTTAAAAATCTTCTTCTTCAAATTTTTCTATCTTTTTATATCCTGCTTTTTTTATCTCCCTTTTTCCCTATCCACATGCAATTCAATAGCCAAACAACATTGATTGTTACATTCATTTAGTCTCGCATTTGGTGTTAAACCTGAAAAACACTTCGATACTTTACATCCTCATCGTTTACCACAAATTTCCATGGAGGGATTATATGATTTAAAAAAATAAAACAAGATCAAAGGTAGCGTCATCATCCATTTTGGTTTTCTGTTTATTCTCATTGACAGCCAAAATGGCTGTTCAAACTTTACGTTTTCAACCTTGATCGGATATCACAAGCAGACATCTCTTCCATCCACAACAAACAAAGAAATGTTTTATGTATTTGGAAGTTTCCAAAACAGAACTAATGCAAAGGATAAATACTCTAATGGTAAATAACATAGACACAAAGAAAATCCATTCATCCCCCTAAAAATCGTGTTGCGTCATTTATGACTCTGAAAAATGGTTATTTTTATTTTCATCCCATAAAGCTAGAATTGCTTTTTCAAATCTTGATTACCCAGTTTGATGCCTTTATCATCTGATTATCGTGGATCTTATAAACTCATAATTGTTATGAATGCAAGAATGGATTCCTCATTAATTCATTGACAAGGAATAGTTATGAGTTGACTATAACGAAACGACAAGACAACGAAGGAAATGAAATAGGTGACTAATAGTCATAATTTTATTTTAGTCGTATATATATATAACAGATAATGAAAAAATATGAGTGGAAATCTTTATTCGGTCACCAAAAACGTATTTTTTTAGCAGTTTAGAAGATTCCAAAACAAATATTTCTTGTCAGCTTGACCTGATGGATTAAATGAAAGAATTTCAAAGAGGCGAATGATAGACAGCTGTTCGAAAGATTTCGTGCCTTCATTCAAAATTCAAAGGAAATCATTCGAGGCACGCAAGGGTATTACCTTACATACAGAACATTCCAAGGGCTTTTTGATGCTCTCTTAAAAACGTATCGCAAAACATGAATATTTTCTTTGTGTTTGTAATTTTGATTATTGTTGCAAGAATGTTGCAGAAAATAAATTGTATAAAAATGGAAAATGATTCAATAACGTAATTTGTCAGAGATTCTGATATTTTTGGGCCTTTGGTTGATGTTTCAGCAAAGATATATAACTCTCTTCCGAAAAAAGAAATTTAGAAATTTTGACTTGATTATGTAAAAAGTGTCTGGAAATATAGTGTGAAAATGTATTTATTTATCATCAGGCAAAGGAAGTTAACTTCCGGGCTAAATCAGATACTGACTACTGTATGAAAATATTGGTAACGCTTGTAAATAGAAAGACCTACAGAATTTGTTGACTTTACATTTATCAATAAGTTGTATATCATTCTTTATGATGATAAAATTTCAAAATCCGTAGGATTATTGCAGGGGGATTGCAAGCAGGTAGATAACCGTGAGAACAATGGCGGGTGACTTCCCACCTGAATACTTCCTTACAGGGGTCGGATACCATGTACTCATAATTTAGTTGCATGGTTTCTTGATGTGTACATATCATATTTGCACCAACACTTTTGATGCAATCTCCTGCAAAGCCTGTTGTATTCAGATCTAGTCAATGGGAAACGTGATAACTAGAATGTTAACTGGTTCCATATTAAGAACAAAGAGTTTGATTATAAAAATAATCCATGTTTTATTTTCCAAATCTTTTCCTTGATGTGTATTCGGATGAAACGCCGCTAAAAGATTCCTGCATCTAAAATGCAACAGTCTCCGTATTTAACACAAATGATTCGCAAAAGTCGTTTAAAGTTAACCCTATTAATAGAGATACTCAAACATACCTGCTGGCCCTTACAACCATCGTAAAACTGGTATTGACACCTACTCTGAAATATGCCCTTATCTTTCTCTAAATTCATTAATTGAGATTTACACACACACACGCACAACCATTATACACACATATATATATATATATCTAGTTACATTAATCTATCTGCATGTGACTTATAACACACGCACATGAGTACACACACTTTCCCCCGTGTCAGTGGTAATCCCTGAATCGTTAACCAGCTATATTTTGGGAGGGGCTAGCTGACTTTCATCTGCATTCATCGGTGTGTGCACACATACACTTATTTCCGACATACAGAATATCTCTAATATTGATGTCCTCCACATGTATCTATTACGTAATAAATCTTCGCAGAAGCCAAACTATTTACAAATTGATGATAAACATTTCTCTAAGCAGGATGTTTTAGAGACATTTGTTTTCTCCAATTCAGAGCCAATTAAAAAAAAAACAACAAAAAAACAGACTGCAAAATCGAATAATTTTCCAACAGTTTCTCTTTGATATCATCTTCATATAGGTGCAAGAGTTCCATTGAGCTAGTATGACATGAAAATTGTGGTAGACTTGATAACGAAATCCATGAGATTGTCTCATAAAATAACCCTCTCATGCAGAATGTGAATTTAAAAATAAATATATACCTGAATATATATATGCATATTTTAAAATATATGTTAAAATCGGGCTGAAATTTTCACATATTATTTTTACTAAAAAATTAAGTCACGAATTGAAACAATTTTCAAACGTATTCTCTTTCGGTCTTATATAGTCCATAGAAGAAAAAAAGTGATGATTTCCAGCAATCATTTTCCAATTGATAAATACAATTGATGGATTACAAGTCATACGTTTTAATTGACACATGTACCTTTGCTAACATTCTGTCATTGGTCCCTACCTTAGAAGCTAGAAAACAAAACTGTGGATTCATTTAACGTATAAACATGAAATATTAGCTTTTTTTCAATCTTATCATCTGAAAACTTATATTGTGTTAGTGACATTCATTTTCAGTCTTTCCAATGCTCACAAAGGTATATTGTTTTGTATTTCAACCAGAGCTATTTGCAGTCGTTAGCATTTTGATAGTCAAAGATCTGATTATATACTGGTGTCATACTAAATCAACAATGCACGCATTGATTCCAGTTTCAAATAAGAAAATGTTCATGAAATACGTGAAGTAAAATCCATCGATTATCTTAAACCATTCATGAACAATTCTGAATTGCGGTGAGGACCTTCAGAACTAATATCTCCGATACTTGTATGATACACTTCAACAAATTAAAAGAAAGCAATATATTTCCGGAATGATATTAAGAAAGTGATATCAATGTAAGAATTATTGCAAAAACTTAAATTCGACCACATTTTATGTCAGCAGTTTTGCATAATTATAAAAGATGAATTCCTCGAAATATTACGAATGCCCTGAAGTATATCAATTAACATGTTTACGAACACATCTTCAAAAAAAGATATTCACACTTGGTAATATCATTAGAATGATTTGCATAATAAAAATTGTGGACGATTTCGTAGAGGGGGACACCAACTAGAACACTCTCAGTCAACGTCCACTGGAGTAGTGCACAGTTGTTAACAATGAATCTTGTACCAATCGTCCTTTTCCTCCTGTCAATTGAGCTGAGATCTTCATGTTTCTAAGCACTTTCGATTTTTTCTCTCCTGTAATTACCATTGGCTTTCTGGTCAAATTCAAATCTCATTTTTCACCCAGCACAGATCACATTAAGCTTCAAGATAACCCCCGGATCAAAATTAATGAGTACAATTGATCTTTGATTCAACGAACAATGTACGATCAAGGATGAACGAAAGAGATTAGTTTCCCGATTTTGGAAACGTGCACATTATTAATGGGTTGAGTCAGGCGTGCATAATGTCTTTCCTAGATTAAAAATTGGAATGAAGCCAGTGAAAGATCAAGGAATGGGATATTAATTAAGTCACTGAAATTAGAAATCAATGGAAAATAATGAAACTGATCCAGGTAGTCACTCAATAGGAACTATTCCATAATCAAAGACTAGCATTCCAATCAATCAGGGCATTCAAGCAACTTACGTGTTTCACCTTTAGTAGTGTAGTGGTCTTTAAAAAAGTCTGGAATTAAAAAAAAAACGCTTGAATGCTGCAGGACACAAAATTCAGGGGCCATCATCATCATCATCATCATCATCAGTTTTTTAACGTCCGTCGTTGGACGTAGACCTTCCCCAGAATTTGGCATACCTCTCTATCATGGGCGTCGTGGAGCCAGTACTTTTTTGAAATTTTCTAGCTCAACTCTCCATCTAATATTCTGCCGGCCTCAGTTCCGCATGTGATCGCATCTGTTGTCTGCCGTCCTTGCAACATGGCCAGCCCACGGCCATTTGAGATTTTTTAATGGATTCTATGATGTCCCTGACTCTTGTCTTTCCCTGGATGTACTGTGATGTCTCGTGGTCTCTCCATGTGAGGCCCTGCATAATTATTTCATGTGCACATTGCATGGTTCTCAATTTGCAGATCTGTCTCTTAGTTAGGTTCCACGTTTCAGCTCCGTAAGTGTCTATTAGGAGGATGCATTGGTTTTACACCCTTCTTTTTAGGATAAATGGGATCTCATTATTTTTGAAGGTTAAGCTTGCTCTACCAAGGGCTTGCCATCCTAATGTGATTCTTTGCTTGATTTCTTCTTTTTTTGAGGGTCTCATGGAACCTCATTGTCCTTGGTAGATGGAGTGATCTACTTTTTCCAGCTCTGTGTCTTCGATTTTGATCTCAATGTTTTTATCTCCGAATTGGTTGTTACTCATGACCTTCGTCTTGCTGAAGTTCATGTGTAGGTTGACTTCCTCGTTCTCTTTATTTAGTTAATCTATCATTAGTTGGAGGTCGTGTAAGTTCTCTGCGAAAAAGGGCAATGTCGTATGCAAATCTGAGGTTGCTCAGATACTTGTCGTCTATTCTAATTCCTTTACTCTCCCAGTTTAATCTTCTGAAAATCATCTTGAGGCAAGCTGTGAAAGGTTTGGGTGAGCTGCTATCACCTTGTCTTACTCCTTTCTGGGACTGAAAGGGGTCCGGGTCTTTATGTAGCCTGATGAAAGAGCTGCTGTGATTGTTAATATGTTTCAGCACTTCGACATATACTGGATCTACACCTTGTTGAGTGATGGCCTCCATGACTTTAGGTATTTCCACTGAGTCGAACGCCTTTTTGAAGTCGATAAATGCTACGGCGAGTGATAGTTTTAGCATAGCCTTGAATTGCATATTGTACCTTTCCTGAAAACTTTATTAGGGTTGGTGACGGGAATGGGATAAAAAGCATAACTATTTTTTTTTAGAAATGATGGGCAGTAAATGTGTAAATCATTGGTCATCATCCAATGGTGTGGCCTATACGCGTGATAAATAGGTAGCCAGTTAGCAAGCTAGGCAGACGGCTTTAACAACTAAAGAAAGCCATGTTCACAGTACACAGGTTGCTGTAACAACCTTCAGTTGGAATAGAAGTGGGAGCAGATTTTCAGCCTGCATCAGCCAGGCTTTTTTTTCAATTATTTTCTGCTCAAAATTTCATGTTTCTTGAATATTTTCTATATCTTTACTGTACTTTTGCTCGAAAATATACGCAACAAATCCTTCGTACGTACTGTATATACACATAAAATATGCTTGCAAATGTACTTTATTCGAATTTTCCAATCCATGAGTCAATATTGACATTACTGTTTATATACATCTTGTTGTTATAGCTTTATCATAAAATATGGATGCACATTTCCATGGCAAATTTTCCATTATCATACATTTGTATGGGAATTCTTTAATGACGTTCCATGACTCGAAAAATAGCGATAATGATGCATCAAACTGAATCAGAGGTTAGGGATATAAGAGACTTGAATGTACAGGAAATAGAGGGAAGTGCACACTTTCTTTATAAGCACTCAATGAAAATAAAAACTAAACGCTACTCTTACCTTTTACGTACAATTATATTGCAGAGAACATTATTAGTAACTCGTGAAAAGGGAATCTCCAAGTAGGTTGTTTATAGAAATTATGAACTGTTTTTTCGTTTAATGGCCGTAATAAAGCAAGAGTTTTAGACAAATGTTAGAGCAGTGACGCTATGAGAGGAAGGCAATCCTTGTGTTTTCATTTGATTGCCAACACGAAGTTTCTGTTTTGAAATTTTTTTATTTGATTTCCCAAGAATTGCTAATCCAAACAACTTCGCAATCGAATCTGTAATTCTTTGTGTGCAGACGATTATATCTAACATACATCAACTTCGTAAAATTATCAAGTTACAATAGTGTACAGAGGTACAATGATATTTCTCCAACCGTAGGATGATGAGCAAAAATTCTTGCAATGTATTCGATGATAAGAGAACATCTTGTTTGTCTATAGTGTAACCAGTGATGATAAATTGATTTGAAGTCATATCAATAGTAGAAAATGTTGGCAATGAATGTCTTCGGCAGAACTGTTATATATATATATATATATATATATATATATATATATATATATATATATATATATATATATATCTAAGAATTTCAGTATATAATTTCAAGGATTAAACTCTGTCCTGCTGAAAAATTACCGTATTTCCAAATTTATCGATGAAAAACACTGGTTTCAAATCAAAAGATGACTTCTCCCAATCTCATGGTTTTTCTGATATTCTGGGTATTTACGCTTAACGGTGGGCGATAGACACGCCACTCCCGATTCGAATTGTTACATTTGCCATCAACTCTAGTTCTATTGATGTGGCATAAACTCACGATGTGACACATACATACATATATAGCCAGCCAGACACGCTTAACAACTGAAGAAATCTACGTTGATGGTTCAAGTGTTAGTTTTGGTCGACGTTTTCAAATAGAAACTTTGCCAAATTTTTAATTGAGACGATATAGGACTTACCTTTTTCTTACATTATTACTTTTCCAGTTTGTTTTGTCCCCCCGGTTTTCACGAAATATTTTTGGACCGGGATCAATTTGTCGTGATGTTCTGTTATAATAGAGTGATTTGTCATCTGATAAACTCACTTATTATTCAGCCGTAAATTGAACGGACTTTTATATTCCGGTGTAAATACTATGTCTACGAATTGATGAAATGTCCTTTTTTGATTAATAACAAGTTACTTTAAAGAAAGATTGAGAGATTAACGAATCGAGCGCAATTTTGGTTGAACTTTCTACTAAAATCATAAAACACCTAGTAAGCTGAGTTTTGATCTGTAATTTTAACAGTTAAATCTTTGGTTTACGTGATTGTTATTCACTATTTGTTTCAAGTAAATTTACAGTAAATGAGATCATATTTGAAAATATTTTGTGTATAAAATAAACGCCTTTTGCCAAAGGCTTCGGATTTATTGGTCTGGATAATTTTTTTGGACGTCCTACTCAAACAACAGCTCTAATTTAGAATATTTGTTCACCAACAAAGGGTCAAACACTCGGACCGCCATACTTATATCTATACATACATATAATAATTCACATTCATGGACATGTATTGGTTGATACGTACAAATGTTAACATGTTCTAACGGAGAATTTCTTTTTTATTAACCCTTTCGTTTGCATTTTCCAATGATCCAGGGAGCTATGCAGGCGAGAATTTAATTCTAAGTCAAAGGAAAAACGATTCAACCAAGCTTCATTCAATCTCACCCAACTCTATACCCTTACTCTTGGCCCCTTATCTATATTCCATTTACTTTGCACTAACTTCATCTTTAATACCAATTTTTTTCAAGTTAATCCCCCTCACGTTCTCTCCCCATCGCCTTCCCCTCATTCCTCAATTTTATTTTTTGAGAAGAAAAAACTATGAAAAAGTTTTAAACATACGAACTTCTTAGTTCAAAACTGATTTTGACATCAACCTTTAAATGCTGTTAAACCAACAAACCAACCAGTCTTTTTTATCAATACAGTATTCATGGCGAATGTTTCACTTGACTTTTCAACTTTCGGCTGCATTTAGAAACATTTGACGACATTTATCCCTGTAACAGAACTATTCCCTTCAAATTGAGTTTTCAAGATAATCTCCGTTAGAACGTGAGAAACAAAAATGAATAATCACTGCATAAAGAAACGAGCTTCCAAGCAGATCAAAATACTTGAAAAACGTCGATATAAATAATCTGGCCTTTGCTGCCCTCCGTAGTTAATGTGTTCCAAGACCTTTGATATTGAATTCATTTTATAGAACAGACAGATCTTGCTCAATTCCTAATTGGTTCATTGATTGTCTTTTGCTGACCTTGGAACCATCAAGCAAAGATAATTGAAAGGGTTTTTTGATATTTAATGATTTCGCATGCAATCTTGTGGCCAATATTTAACAGTTTTAGAAAAAAAACACCACAATGCTTTTAGATGAGTTTTGGAATTCGAAATGAGGAAAGAACACGTAATTGCAGTTTTCATTCTGTCAATAAAAATATCATTCCCTGAAGTGTTAGTTTGTCAAAAATGATATCTCTCGACATATCATGTTTATGTAAAAAGGCAGAATCACGCAAAAATGATATGAGTATACACTTTAAAACATGGAAACGTCTCTGTTGACCTATGATTTTTGAAAATCTATTCAGCCTTTATGAAATGATTGCTGGAACGACAATAAGCCGATAGAAAGTTCCATGAAAGGCTTAATAAGTAACATGAACTTCTCTTTTTCCAATCAGAAGCCAATTCAGAATTTTTGAAGCAAGTTTTCAGTGAAAATGAAAGTGAGGTGATTTGTTAGGAGCAATGAAGATGCTCACAAAGGAATTCTCATCGTGTCATGAACAATATAATTTCCAACAAGTTTCATATAGATTCTCGTATAATGGTACAAATTTAATGTACAGACATCATAGTTCTACGTAAAATTCATTGAATGCGTTCCTATCTCTCAAGAGATGAACTAGGCGGCCATTAGTAGTGCATTCAGGTGGGGTCAGTTTTGATACGTGTCAAGTATTACTGATGGGATTTCGCTTGTCAGAATAACTATAATTATGCAGATTGCCTTGTAGGCTTAGAGACTGTGTCTAACGGGAGAGAGAGAATTTCAATGTCTGCTGATATCATGCATAACAGGTCATCCTCGTCTGAATGTATTCCTCCTATATCAAGTTTCATAGACAGGAAGATATATTCTGGTTATTTTGATTGTCTGATTATAGAATAAGCAACGATATCGATTGGAATAAGGGAGAGGAGAGTGGGAATTTTGAAAAATACAAGGACCTTAGAACTCCGCTCAAAATATCACTCGTTGAGTGGGGCGCTAGGGACGATCCCAATAAGTCTAGCAGAAATGTTGGGGGAGTGTAAATCTGCAGAATAATATGGACTATCCAGACGACAGCAGGACTAAAAATAATTTGAATACCGAGGTGAGTGCTTGAGTATTGGGGTTACTTGTGGTCTCACAATCTCTAATGTAGACCAAACAATCTCAAAGGGGTCATACAGCTCCTTTTGGGACTCTGACACATTCGAAATGGACAACAGGCTGAAATAATGATGAATAGATTGTTGTGTATCTGTTAATGTTTGTTCAATGATGTCGAAAAAGAAGAGTTTTTGGAAATTGGTAAAAAAGAAACATGGAAGTATGCATGAAAGAGAAAGCATGGAGCAGTTATACGCATGGAACCGTACAGATTACTTGTGTCCGATCATGTTAAGAAAATGTATAAAAACAAAAAAAAAAGAGGATGAGATGGTTATAAACAAAGAAAGGAAGACCTGCCAGATCATATATATATATATATATATATATATATATATATATATATATATATATATATATATATATATATATAGCTGTCCCAAAGTATTAGGGAGCTAATAAATAAAATACCAAGGCCTTGTTTGGGATCAGAGAAAAATTGTAGAACATGGATTTTAGAGTCGTGTCTGTAAATAGTTGGTATATTTTGGGCCGTGACAAAACACCAGATCCGAGAAGATGTTGATTTTGATTTGCATTTCTGACTGTTTACATTGAGTTTTGATCCAAACGGTGATACCACAGGGTATTCAACGTTCATACATTTACTGCATATGGGTCATCTGTCATAAGACAGGCGACTGAATTTCATCCACGTATCAAAGAGCACTTTAGTAACTATAAACATACATATCTCAGCGAATACCAATTATTAACAAAAATTGAATAAAAATAAGTTCGTATATAGCTACGAGGTAGAAAAGGCAACTATTGAGATCTGAAAAATATCTTTCAAAAATGAAAACAATACCTAAATCCAGCCAAGAATTTAACAGATTTTTCCTTACACCAGGGTAGAACCTTCCACAGAATGTTATTGAAATTCATTTTGAGCTTCTGGAAGTATCGTGTGGATTGTCAGACAAGCATAAGTGGATACATACATCTCTCCCAACCCAGTCATCCAAGGTTATGTATACTCAATAACCAGGATATATTGGAATCGATATCACCTGAAGAAAGTAACATCGACGGAGTTGTTTATATATCATACAGATACTGCATAATCGTGTTGAAATAATAGCTTCAATTGAAGGCGAGGATTGGCTAAAATCAATCCATAAACACTCAAGGCTTCCATAAAAGTTGAGTGCAGTATAGAGGACTATGCACAGAATCACTGAATCAGGATTACAAGCTTGCAATTATCAGAGTGAAGCTTTTGAAATTGTTGGGCCCTTTGTATATTGTTTCATAGTTGATGCTGCACTGGGCAGTTACTGTATGCAATCTCAACCGTCAGCAGCAAGATACATCGTATCAGAATGGATGAGATTTACGTGTATGATATATATATATATATATATATATATATATATATATATATATATATATATATATACATATATATATATATATATATATATACATGTTCATAATATCAGAACGAATACCAAGAAGTAGAAATATGATTGAACCTTTCGACGATTCGAGAGATTTTTTAGAAAGCCAACGCGTTTATTTAATACAGATATCAGACTTATCATATATGTAAAAAGAACTGGCTGTGTCACACTTTTAGCGTTAGTATCAGTTACCGGCTTCTTTATATCCGTTACATCTTATTGGATTATTCAATTTTGTATTCCACCGTCTTCTTTCCCTACCATCTTATTCAACAATTCCCACACTCCTCTCCCATCTTATAGTAAATGCCTGACTTCAATTCCTCTTCTTTCTCACTCTATCCTTTAATTAAGCTGCTCAATTCGATTGTCTCCCCTTCCTGTTCCTACCATGTATGTCACACATATAGTATCAATTGTAGCCATAAGCCGAGCTAGTCGTAGTATTAGGATAATTATCAGCAGAGACGGGTGATGAACAAATATGGTCATCTTTAACCCATTTTTAGTCAGTTCAACGTGTTGCAGTAGCCCCCAGTCACGGACATTGAATCAAATATACGGGGTCAATCATGTATTTATGTTGACAAGTTGATTATTTAAAATGCCATAGCGTTGTCAGAAATATTCCTCGGCTTGGCATTTTGCCAATAAGAACTCACGGACACTGTTCATTATTTGCCTTTGAGCAGAATTTTTCTGTCTTTTGCTTCTAATAACATTTATTAAATTCTGCATCAAAGGATCATTTCAGATCCGTCTCTTCTGTAATCGTTATTAGTTATAAGAGAAAACAGAGGGTCAATATGTCAGTCCGCTTATAAATCTGTAAGTTTGGATAATGACGGCAAATTATAAACTGTGCCGTCACTATTGGCCATCGATGATAAGCACATTGTTAGATAACAGATGAAACTAGATGGAAGTTCTGTTACTTAATTATACAAAGGTGTAGAATATTATCAATTTAAACATTTATAAATTTTACAGAAATAGAATCAATGCAGTACCGAACTACGATTGGGAGATTTTCTCTGACTCTGATTTCTAATTTCCACCTGGTACTTTAAACTTTATATAATCCTGCTGTCTCCCAGGATATCTTAGAATTATCTTATGAAATGCAACAAAATTGGATTGAATTTGGTGCATAATGAAACATGTATCGATGAATAATTCGAGCTATAAAACGTTACCAAAACAAAGTGTTTTTGTTTATAAATATCTAGATTGTATATATATATATATATATATATATATATATATATATATATATATATATATAAATATATATATTATTGTGTCATCCACAGACAGCCGTTCTGTTGTATTATACCTCTTCAGTGTGGCTATAGACAATCTGTTATCCCATCCAGTACCATGAGGCAGGATTGAAACGTTCGCTTCCTACCCGGAGACCGATATCATACCTCTTTGCTAGGGAACTGGAGAGTCAGTAAGGCTGAATTCAAGCGAAATATTTATTCAGTTCAAATTCCCCGTCCACCTGAGTGCTCTATATCTACGGAGTTACATTGCATATATATATATATATATATATATATATATATATATATATATATATATATATATATATATATATATATATATTACTGTACGACTGAAAAAATACACAAATATGAGACAAACTATCAATTCATGATTTGCAATATCCCTTCAATTACTGTACAAGACTTGGTTATTGTACTACTCTTATAGGACCAAAGTGAATATTAGTGAAGAGCTGATCAAAAATTCCCCCTTACACGTGCATACAACGGATAGGTAGCAAATACTATATAAATTAATCCCATATACCCCACTTGAGTATATATTTATATTATTCATACATTACTTCATACTTTTAAATATCCTGATTCTGACTAAATAAAACAAAATATAACTGTTTCCAGCTTCGGTGTTTATTCACATGATTGCTTTGAAATTAAACTTGAAACCAACATCTTCAATAGTTTGTGGACTGCAAGCGAATTAACCAAGATTATTCTGTTAATAGTTCAAAAAATTCAGACGAATAAACAAATGAAAAAATTACGATATTTACGATATTTATTTAAGGAACACTTTTTATTCATTCTGTGTCCTTGATTTTTCAATTTGAATCAGTACACTTTTGGATTTTCAAAGATGCTCATAATTATTCGAATAAGCCTGACGAATCTAAAAAAACAAGATCTGATGGTTTGCTCACTACAACTACCCTCGTTCAATTTTGAAGATATTTCTGAAAGAACAAGATAAGTTGAAATGTAATTTTACAGACGTACTTGAGCTGTATATATATATATATATATATATATATATATATATATATATATATATATATATATATATATATATACGTATGTGTGTGCATAGTAAGTTCCCGCAGTATCAACTCTCTTCCTCTCTCTATATATATTCATATACATATATAGACACATATAAACCTATCCGTGTGTGTGTATAGTAAGTTCCTGCAGCCCCAAACCTTCTCTCTCAATATATATATATATATGTGTGTGTGTGTGTGTGTGTGTGTATGTAGTCCCCAAGCACAAAACTCATTTTCTCTCCCTTTTTCTCCCTCTTCCCCCCTCTCTCTCTCTCTCTCTCTCTCTCTCTCTCTCTCTCTCTATATATATATATATATATATATATATATATATATATACATATATATGATATGAAGTTATAAATCTGATATTATCTCTCTGAATGTCAAAAGGAGACCGGGCTACTCTCAGATTCCGATGAAGGTCATTCTTGAAGTAAAGTAATTAATATTCTCTGCTTCTGATATTCATATAATTTCCCTGCATGTGCCCTTTAATTCCTATGTGCATAACGGCATTCATAAATATGAATGATGAAATGGCTTAGCCCTGCAGCAATGCTGTCGTTTTCATAGACTCGAATTCGAAGTACATTGATGAATTCATAATGGAAAACAGAAGCTAAGCAGCCGAAAACCAAATAGCAACGAACCCTTCGGAAAGACCTCCGACGGGTGAGCAAAAGCTGGAATGATGACAAAATGCTGTCTGTAGACTGGTTGAAGCAGAGACTGTTGATTCCACAAAGAGTTAAATCACGGAGGAGAGGAATATGATTGAATAATATAAACACATATGATGCATGCGTACCCTTATGCACACATGCTTTTATCAAATACATAACGTGCGAACCCAATTCTTTTCCCTGACTCTTCCATGAATTTTACATGTTTCCAATTTTTAGCTTGAATATGTGACTTTCAATCTAGCAAAACAGAAAAGACATGGAACAATTACAGTTTCTGTAATATAAAAACAGGAAAGCAGGACGATTGTAATGGACTACTGGGAGACTGTTTGTTCTGTTCTATGTCTTTTGACTTCTTATTTGATATAGGATGATTTTAGTTTTCTGTTATCGTGAATTCATGTTTGATATATTCTCTGTTTTCTGGCAAGCAACATTCTGTACAATTTACTGGCGTGTTTGTGTTAGATGATAAGGATTTTTTAGTGTAGTATTTGTTTAGTGTACGGCTTCATTTCATTTTATATTTTGTTTTACAATTATAGTAGTTTAACTTTTAGTAGGACTTACTAATATTCGGCTGTGTACAAAGTTTTTTTTCGAAGTAAATCAAAATGCATATCTCTTGGTTCATTTGTTTGTTTACAGACGAGAAAGGGACTATCACGTACACTGTGGTTTCCAGCTCAATTTTTGGGAAGGGATCACTTTTAGAGTCTCCTCTCTAATTATCGAAGGATTAAAAATGGAGATATACCATCATTTTCTACATATATCTGTATATGTGTGATGCTTTTCAACGGTTTATAGGGTAGGAAGATGGCTGGAATTCTGATTGTGTCATTGGGCGTAGTGTACAGATCGGGCTCCTTCTAGGAAGATTAACAGATCGCCATGGGTGCTATTAGGATGATCCCCTGCTGCTCACAGCATTTGGTGTCTCGATCGGTTACTCTAGGTACAGACCAGGTACGACGTTGCTTAACTTCAGTGGTCGTTCAGGAAATGATGTATCTTAGTTATGATAATGCTCTGTCATGCTTTATCTTATCCTCAGATATTTTTGGAGGCTTTTACGTTTTAGAACAAGCGAGATAGTGGCATGATTCTATGAAAAAGATAAATGTTTTTTGTATGCCAGTCAAGACAGAAAACAGCATTATTATGTGGCAGGCGAACATCATGGGAAGAGATGGGATTTTACAGCCTTTGAGAATCAAGTTAAAATTGTAGCAACACCTGACAGGCATAAAGTATGAAATTGAAAAATGTTTTCTGCAATTTTAAGCCTATTATTTAATTAACTAACACTATATCATGCGTCCTTCATTTGGTTACGTAAAACAGTTTCATATCTAGTGTGAACACGTTTTGAGAAAAATATAGTTTCTTTCTAAATCTTTTTAATGGAGTATTGTTGGATTGTTTAGAATTAAAGTCGAGTTCCCTCTCCCTTCTTCCAAAAAAAGGAAACTGGGATTTGAAAAATATTTTCCTGTAGGAGAAAAGAGAGATCGTCTTTCAAATTGAGCTCCATGCATGGTGAGTTCTTGATATCTTCATATTTTTCAAATGGATATTTTTGGCAACTGCTTGACCTTTGAAAAAACATTACCTTATCTCATACTTCAACTTTCACCTGGTCACAGGGGTCACACATTTAAGCAAATATCCTTGACTCATAACAACGTAAAGGTTGCAAAATGATTTTATTTCTGAGCAAGTGGGATTTTTAAGCAAAAGAGGTTTTCTTTTCATTTCTTGTTAAATTAGACAATAAGAGAATTCCGAACCATTGATTTGAAAAGGAAGTCATAATGACATAGGATTTTCAAATTCAATTTTCTGATAAAAGGAAAAATAAGCGAAAACTTCCTACTCCGTGTGAGTTATTTGCTTATTCTTGAACAAAGGATTGGTGAACAAAATAGGCCTGAAATAATATAATCAGACAATTATGTAACAATATATTACTTAAACGACGATGAGTTTCTTACGATTAACATAAATAGTAAATGTTACGGAAAAGTTCGAAAAAATCAAGATAGGAAATTGTTTCCTCAAAGATCGATATTGAATGAGTTTTTATTCCTTGTGTGGTGATTTTGATTTTGATTCCTAATGGAGGGATTTCAATTTTTTTCCAAGTTTTTATTTCCTCAGTGGAGTGATTATAAATTTTGATTGGTTGAAATAATGGAATTGTAATTTATACATTAGAGAATCGGGTTCTGGATTCAAGAACATAACTACCCCTTGAATCTCATGGGCTATCTATTTATTTATTCATCTATCTACCTACCTACTTACTTACCTATCTACTTACCTACTTACCTATCTATCTATCTATCTATCTATCTATCTATTGATAATTAGTAAAATGTAGATTTTCGAGTATCACCATTTTTAATATCATCCCAAAATATAGTATCTCTGATTGTGATATTTTAAAGCATTATATTACTAAAATATTTTGTATTATATGATATTATTGATATAAAAAAATGTGTCATATAATGATAGTGATAATAATAATAATAATAATAACGATAATAATAAGGATGAAGATGAAAAGAAAAATAATGATAATTATAATGATAGTAATAATACAAAAATATGTTGTTTTATATAATAATACAAATAACACCACTGAAATATCTTGCGTTGTATAATAATGATAATGATATTACAACAGAGTAAAGGATGGGATTTAAGCATGTAAAAACAGTGGTACCAGCGCTAACTGGAGACAGCCCAGGAAAATGGTAACCACAAATTACTCAGGGACTTTGACATTCGAACAGACCACCTCAACCAAGCAAGAAACGAGATCTTATCATCGTGGACAGGAAGAGGAAAAAACTGCCAAAAATAAATGCGGCCGCACCTGCAGACCATACAGTAAAGAGGAAAGAGCGAAAAACTGGAAAAATATCAAGATCAGGCAGGAGAACTGAAGAAAGAGTGGAACATGAAAGTCAGGTTAGTACCAGTAACATTCCGTTGCACACAGAAATGTGCCAAAGACACTGAGGGCGATATTGGAGGAACATCAAATAAAAAGAGGGATTGAGACTGTACAGACTATCTCAAAGCTAGGAACAACACAAATACTAGAGAAAGTGCTAGAAATATTAGATGTACGACCTCAACCGTTTGCAGAGGCCTAACTGAAGAGCAGGGTGAAAAAATACCCAAATGGTAGTGGACGTACGAACCACATGAGATGAGATGAAGGCTGAAGACCTGAGGAGACTTATTGTCACTCAGCCTTCAGCAATGGCCATCGGGCAGCTGTTGTGAAACTGTGAACCACAGTATTGTTGGGGACTGAAAGAGAGTGGAAAGGAGGGCTGGAGACTGGAGGAAACTTGCTGTCACTCAACATCTAGCGGTAACCACCAGGCAACTTGTGTGAAATAGCTAATAATCTCGTTTTTTCTGTAAACAAAATTGTTTTTTATATCATTTCTTTGTATACACTTTAAAATGTTTTAAATGTGTAAATCCGTAGCACACTCGACGTCCTTGTAATACGAGTACATCATGAACATTCCAAATTCTCATAACAATATTTCAAAGTACTGCCTCTCCCTGGTCTTTTCTTCCCTACACAATATTCTGTGAGTATTGGTGGACCTTGAGTACTCGGAACTTGGTTGTGAATAAATCAAACAGGGAATAGTCTACTTGATATCAAAATCGTATACGGTCAACAAACAGTCCATTCAGATAATACCGTTTTCCTGTTCTATGAAAGTGATTCCATTTTCCCTGATTTCTCCCTTTACACATGTATCTCTCTGCGTGCTAACCACATTTTGTTTTCTATTTCCTTATAAATTCGATTTAAATTTTTCACTTCTACCAGATATATATGAAGCGTACCTGTACGTTTGAAAATATTCCTTTTTTTCAATTTTTGTTTCTTTTTGTCTTAGTTTTCTTTTTTGCTTTGTCTTTCATTGGTCCATTTTTTCTCAGTTGTATCTTGTAGAATAACGACGTCGAAATCATATTTTCACGTGGCGCAAAACTTCGATTAGAAGCCATTCTGAATTAAACAGCTACCCGAAAATAGATACGTTCTTGTGTTATTTAGGTAGCAAATATCGAAATGTAAGCATATTTCGACCGATGCTTCTCAATACAGAGACATTCACGCAGAAATTCACCATCTGTCTTTAGGCGCATTTGCATCGATTATTACCTAAAACATATCCAACAGCACGGTTGTATCAAAAAATCGATGGAAAATACAAATGAACAAGCAATAATACTAATAAATACCCTTTTCCGGTCATGTATAGTCGAACCAAAATAGATCAGTATATTTGCCAAAACAAGTACAGAAAGCCTCTCAGCATAATTTTATGTATTTCAGTGGAAAAAAAAAAGTCTGATGGACAATAATTTGCAAACGAGGAAATTGTCGAAAATAGCTTGCGGGTGCAAAAAAAATATAGAATTAAATAAAGAATAATAAAAAGAACTATGCTAAGAAAACATAATTATTTCGTTTTCACTTTTAGAGTATATTACTCAATTGCATTTACCTTCATCCTTTCATTTTTCATTTTTTTAATGACAAATCAGACTGTGCTAATCAGAAATTGGACGTAGCTGTTGTGCATAAACCAAGCTTCCTTCAAACATGAGTGTCGTGGGTTCAAATCTTGGGAAGTTGGTTTGTTTTTTCCCCAATTTATGCTGTTCGTTCACTGTCGAAGAGTGACGACCTGAATGGAGTTGCGATAAAAACAAATGACAATTTAGAATAAAAGTAAATTGTAGTCTGAATCAATGAAAAAAAAATAAAAATAAACGTTATGAAATAAGGAGAAGGAAGCCAATAATTTCGATAGAAAACACAGTTAGATCAACTAAGAGATTGCTGAAAGAAAACATCAATTTTCTTCGATAGGGAGATTACGAATGCTTTATTTTACAGATTACAATGTGTTATCTAATTGGCAAAGTATTTAAAATGGCACGTTGTACATTAGAGCTACTAATCATCATCATCATCATCATCATCATCATCATCATTCTTTTATTACCTGTCGTTGGACGAAGACCTTCCCAGGATCTGCCACATTTCTTTATCATGGGCGTCGTGGGGCCAGTATTTTCTGAATTTGTCTGGCTCATCTCTCTATCTTGTTTTCTGTCAGTCTCAATTTCGCATGTGATCTCTAGGGATCCATATTGTGGTTCGTGATGTCCATCTGTTGTCTGTCTTTCTTGCAACATGACCTACCCATTGCCATTCGAGTTATCTATATATCCTATGATGTCTTAGACTCCTGTTTTCTTCCAGATATGCTGTGCTGTCTTGTGATCTCTCCATGTGAGGTTGAGCTCGATTCTTTCACAGGTGTTAGTTTGCAGGTCCGCCTCTTGGCTAGATTCCATGTTTCAGCTCGATGGGTGACTATCGGGAGGATGCATATGTTGTATACTTTTCATTTTTGGATTATTGGGATCGTCATGTTTTTGAAGGTTGAGCTTTCTCTGCTGAAAGCTTGCCATCGTAGGGTGATTTTCCGCTTGATTTCTTCTTCTCTTGTCGGATTCATAGACATTTGTTCCCCTAGGAAGATGTAGCAGTCAACTGTGTAAATGTCTCTGCTATTTGCCGATGAAAATATAGTCACCAATTTAGCAGCAAAATACTTTATGCCTCTATAGTACTATTATCCTTAGACTGACATTCCAAAATTGTAAGACCTGCTATGATTCTCATACAAAAATATCTCCACAAAAATAACATTCATTTAACCATAACTTAATAAATCATAAAATCATTTTTCTCTGATTCTTACCGAGGGGAAAAGAATGTCGTGCCACCCAAAACACAGTGAGCTCGTTGAACACCAAGATAGGCAGAGGATACTTAAGTTTCATTTAATGTCCGACAGGAAAGTAGTATTTTGAAGAAATGTTACGACAGCAACACATGCTGCTACTGATCATTACCCCCCCCCCATATATTTATATATATGCATGTCTGGCTGGATGACTGGCTATTTTGATATTACTCGATATTTTATCAAATCATTCAAGTATTGCATGCTGTTTGAAAAGTACCTTATATCACCCATGCATTCGGGACAATGATACTTTTGGCACCTCAACATTGAATAGAACACATTTTCCTTGACACCATATGGCATTATCAACAAACTTGTATTGGTAAGTAAATTACGAAACATGTGAAAGAACGAAACTCGTATATCTGAAGGTGAGTAACTCTTGAAAACGTGTGCACTTTGTTTACCTTTGTAAAACGGCTGACGTTTGATTGGCGCCATGCGGTGTCGAGACAAGATTTGTGCTTTTTTACAGTCAATATCAGGGTGCGATTTGTACATTTCATCTCATCGATTATTATTTTCCCACTTTATCAACACTAATTTTCTTTTCTTATCTTCTACATACATGTTCCCCTTCTAGAATTTAACCATACACGGTTGCTCACCTTAGCGTTTGCAAAAGTTGCCATCTTTTCCAATCGAGGGAACATTTTCTTTGTCATTACATAAAACTTGCATCAACTTGCACATCTGGTTTAACACTATAAGGTAATACATTCTGGATTCCACCAAACTTGTTACGATGTACGATCCTGAAATTCGTGAATCGATACCCTACGATGCGAACTTTGTATCTCTTTGGTAAAATGGTCTCAATGGATATCACCCATCGCTTATTTTGCGACTTTGGACATTTCATTTTATCATTTCCCTCAGATGTGAACTTTAATTTTTCTCTTTCGTGCTGAAGGAAGGGAAATTGAAAGTAAATGTTTGCTTTTTTCTAATTCAGTCAGTTCCTAATTCAAAACAAGCATTCATGAACGCAAGCGCGCGCGCAACCACACTCACACATCTGCAAACATTCAAATCTCAAGGTAAGGTTAAACAAAAAAAAATCGAAACAAATATTATAAAAAACAAGTATATGGAACTGAAATGTGTTACGTGGCACACAGTCATCGCCACTCTGCAAATTTCTAAATTACATTTCATCCAATCTTCATCTCATACGTGAGAATTACTTTGCAGTACACAATTACTCAAATGCACGGAAATATTTGGGAAATCCCTTCTGAGTGATTCAGCATAGCGATTAACCCCATTGCACGATCTGGGAATAGGGAGTTGCAGCTAAAAAAGTGAGCCAGCTATGATCGCTTTTCTATGTTTTTGTATCGTTTTGCCAAGAGGACGTACAAACTTTGGAACTCATTTAATTGAGAAGAAAAACAGACTAGAATAAAAAGCAAACAATGGAAGCCACTAGTAAAAAAAGAGATTTAGTGAAAGCGGTAAAAGTTTGATTCTTGTTGGGGGGAAGCGAATAATGGAAAGAAGGAGAAGTAATCCAATCGATGTTACATCTGAATAATCGGAATCTCAAAGCTCCAAATCAGTTTTAGCTGAATCAATGGGGACCTTTTTTTTGAGTGCTATTTGTTTAACAACACATGCCTAAAGCAATGGACCGTGTCAAAGCTGGTGGGTGAAGGCAAAATTCAGACAACAAATACTAGCAAAAAAGTTACAGAGTCAAATGTGAATATGTAGCCACAATAAGATGCACAAGAAAGATTTACATAATCTGTTTATGATTTCATTAAAATGAATCAAAATGGACTCCATTCGAATTGAAATGATTGTTCGTATACGTATTTTGTAAAATCAGAAGCCAAAAGATTAAAAAAAAATGTTATTCAATACTTTTAAACTGAAGCATCGGAAACAGTTAGTAAGTGCTTTCAATCAATGTAATAGATTAAAGAAACTAAAAAAATACAAAATCTTTTGAATCTTTTTTTTAAATAAATAATCTTTCGTCTCTGGTTGATCGTTGGAATGCTTCCAATAACTTTTTCACTTCATTGTCATTTTATAATGTTTTTCAGAGCTTTTTGCCGTAAAATGTGAATTAAAATATGTTGATTTGATTCTGCAATTGAACATTCCTTACCAAAACGACTCAATAATGGTTGACTGATGAAGTGACATAGCACTCGTATTCAGACAGTTTAGACCACGCGCAGTGCAGAAACAAACCTTAAAATGACAAATGATACTCAAAACAACTTTCCTATATCTTAGTACTTATCACTTTCAATGTAGCTGAATTATTTGTCACTGCCATCGCCGAGAGATAGAAATGGAGATAAGATATAAAACCCTTCTGAAAATCTGAAATATGGTTTTGGATACCAATGAATTGAAATTTCAACGGTGCGTAGGCGACTCTAAGGAAAAAAGATAACTAGATGTCAACTACAGTCGACATTCGGAGATCAAAACGTTAACATGAAATAATCCTGACGGATGAATAATGTATGCAGATAATAACAATAAGAACTTACCCTTGATCGGCGCTCGTTGAATGATTCCCCAATGAAGCTTAGTTTCTGCAAAAATCTATAATCATCGTTTTCTCTATGCACAGCACTATATAACGTGGAGACAATGTTGATGAACCCTGCAATACACTCCTGGGTCTACGGTTGCTGGCTTCGTAAAAATATTTACTTCATTTTGATTGGAGGGGATACAGCAGTTGGTGGCAACCTTTCAGCTGATATCTGTAATAAAGATCCACTCAGAGACCTCGAAAAACATTTACTGTTTTAGGAGCATTTCACTGTACTGGTGAATAATGAATGAGTGCGAAACCATGAGCAACAGATTCCGAATCAGGTGACACAAGTCCAAACTGTGTGAATAACTTGAGAATGTCATTGTCGGCTTTCACAAAGGTCTTCTATCATGTCAATTTAGACGTCTCAGGGGATCTACTCGTTGTGTTGCATCCTGTGACTGCATAGAAGCCTAGAACAGCAGACGATTTCTCTCGCTATAGCTTAATCCATTAGACAACGGGGATTAGTATATAGATTCATTGCCCTGAAGCATCTTGAAATTCAGTCAAATGATTAAATTGTGGTAGACTCTTAGTTAACATTAAGCACAACTGACATACAAAATTATTAGTTTAGGGTAAGGTGTTTTCTGTGTGATGTTTTTTTAAAATCATAAATGTATTTAACTACAGCAGTACGTGGTTGGAATGCATGGGCAATTGCTTTTCTTATTTTTTCAATCTTTTGTCTGGCATAATTGACCACGAAAAAAATATTTGGCCATATCTTCAGAGCATTAAGGACAAATGAAGAGGTACAGTCAAGCTTCAGCAACTTTTCATTTTGATAGTGATTTGTAAGGGACGGAACCTTGTGCTTGGTATCAAGGGCCAAATTATTCAGAAAACTTGATGCCACAATAATACTCGAAAAATTGATAAGATTAATAATGAACGAGCAATTTGTTATTAGAATATGATTGCTATTTTACATATTATTAAATACACTCGATAATGCAAAAATGTAATGGGTATTTTAAGAATGTTGTCATCGTCTTGAGACGCCACTGTTAATAAACATTTATTCAGTTTGGGCGGATGAGATATTTTTTTTTATAATTTATAATAATAATTCTATAATTTATAATAAATTTTTTTTTCATCCGTCAGAAAATGTGATTAGTATAAGAAATTACAGTAAAAGATGACGTCATGAGCTCCCACCCGTGAGTTGTTAAAACAATTGGCAATGCTTTTGTTCACATCTCCCACGGACGTACTTTGATATTTCAGCAAAATATTGTTTGTAAAATGATCTTCATGCTGTAGTTCATGAGTTCCTGTTACACAAGTATTGGACGCAGATCACAGTACGAGGAGAAAACTTCTACTTAAGAAACCGGATACTTTGACACAGCCAGGTCAGTGAACGACACACTTGAAACTTCCTTCTCTTTCCTGTGTACCTGAAAGCAGCGATCCAGTCAATTGTTGGTCTGATATTGAAACGGTGAAGATTGCATGATATATTCTTCTCTCGTAGCTGTCTGAATGATGTATATTTACATTCCTTCAATTTGGAATGTTACGCAACATTTTCAATAACTTGACCCCTGGAATCCAGAAAGGTCAAGTATTTCTTCGAATCTTTTGAGGCTGCTTATCGCACAGTTAGTTGGGAATCGATAGGAATTTGATATTACAACAGCGGTAAAGCCCGTCATAGCCTGAGTGGAAGCTTTACACGATCATTCTGCCTTGGGGTAGATTGAGCGGAGAGGATGGTAGATATGGATTTCAAAAATGATGTCCGGGATTTATAATTTGTTTGCTTGGTTATCATCGTATGAGTGGAGAGATCAAACTATTCCTGAATAAATAACAGAACAGCAGGGCCACAAGTTTACCAAATTGATAACTACCCAGAAAAAATTAGTTGAAACTCGTGCTGAGCCTGTTTGTTTTCATTATTCCCCTTTGGGGTGGCATGAATTCATGACTCCTACCAGCTATGGTTTCAGGGACACAGGGTAAATTAAAAAAAAATCTTGTCTGGTACAGTTGTTATAATGCAAGTATTTCGTATTGGTACTGAGCGAATTCCTTGTTATACAAGCCAAATCTGATACTGTTCACCAAATACTAATATATAACAAATAACGATGTGCATCCAATGGCCTTGATTTTCTTGTTTTGGATTCACTTACCTGGTTTCATTCAAAGAGAAATTGAGCATAAAATAGAATTCACAGTAAATTAAATGGCTGATCAGTATTGCTAAATTTTGAAGAAATATTTTTAAATAAGCGTTATAGATGTAAAAATTTGTCATTAGAATTATAAAAGTAGTTTTATGCGAAGAGACTTCAATGGCATATCAGATAATACTTGATGGTTATTATTACTTTTCATGGCTTCAACTTACTTTCATTGCAATTATAGATATTTAAATTTAATAATACTGATACAATCAGATTTTAATATGGGATGGGGAGATTTGTATAAAGTTTAATTTCACAGGGTTGATTAAAGCTTTTACTTGCCAGTTGGCTGGAGTAATTTAATTTGAAAAACAGTTAGGCCTAAAACTGGCCCTCATCTGAGAGTTCGACTCTCACCGAATCCCACTATTTATTTCCGATTAATGATTCGGGAAGGTGACAGTGCAAGTAAAGTTGCGATTAGGAGCAACAAGAAATAATTATGGAAGTAAATAATAATCATATAGATCAATGATTTATAAAATACGCCAGCGAATGAATAATACAAAAAGTCGATGGATTCAACACTTTCTGTCTTCCTTTCGAAACGGTACGCCAGTGAACTGGATAAAGTGCTATTTGTCGGTTGTTGTGTAACAAAGGGTTCATTTGATGGATGAATAAAATACACGCATGCGCACGCACGCGCGCGCACACACACACACACACACACTCGGAGGAACTTGGTTATCTATCTAACAAAAAAAAAAAAAATTTTTTGCATAATTATCAGGAAGGGATGGAATATTTCGAAAAATATCCGCTGTTCTTATTTGGAAGATGGAACTGAATTTAAATCACGTTTTCGGTGACTGGAACACATTATTTCCTCTTTTGACATTTCTTGCTCATTCTCTTTCAACCAAGCTTCAAACAATTGCACTCGATAATAATACAGACACTTATACACATTTGTCCAATATTCGTAGGTCACGATATTCTCTTTCTTTTATGTTAAGATTGGACTTTGAAATTCAATGTATAATTCCAGTATCTTTTGGAAATAGTAATAACGTACAGCATTCTGTTTTATAATCACCTGCTGGAATTACTGAATTACGTGTTTGACTCATTGAAAAATTTGATTTGTGGAGATGGCATAAAGCAATTAAAAGTTCACTTGGACAATTGAGTTTGCTCTCTTTTTAAATAATCGTCGAAGCAACACATTTTCAATTTATTTCTTAGTGCAGTTGTAAATCAGGCAACAGAAAATATATCCTTGAACATCCTTCATTGTCTATCGCAACGTCAATGTTATTGAGAAAATTTCCATTTCCTGAAGGCTTCTTGAGTCTGAAATACCGTATTAGGTGAACACAGCCATTTTCAACGAATAAAGCTCAACGAATGAGTAATTAACGTAATCTTGGATCATGGAAACCGCTTCCAGATTGTACACTTCTTTACAGAAATCATCATACACAAACTATAAGGCTTTATTTTCTTTTTTACCAAAGCGCACATTTGGATTGACAAGATGTCTACGGGGATGTCTACCAAAAGCCAGTTACGCTGTTTGTTTAAAGATATCAAATTGTAAGTTTTCTTCAAATTTGTTCTAAACAATAATTGTGAATCAACTGATCGAAAAAAATTAAAATTCAATTGACCATTTTGTTTAGCCTTCTTAAATAGTGTGAAAGAATTTGACTCGGTGGAACCCATGGCAATTTTCAACCCAATACGAGAACAAGATGTCAACAAGAATTGAATACAAGTCATCCAAAAATATGTGGAAATGGTAATACAACGTTTGGACTACAGAAAGTTGAAAACAAAATAAAAATAGAATAAAGAGTTGGACAAGTGAATACAATATGACCAAAACTGTTCACAGCAATCTTTGAGATAACTTTTGGATGATTAACTGGGAATGAATTAGAATAAACATTATACAGAAAATATCTTAACGACTTGAGATTCACCAATGACGTTTCCATGACGTCAGAAGCATTGGAAAATTATAAGATGTTGACTGATCGAAGATGGAGCAGTGATAAAGTTCACCTAAGAATGAACAGAACAGAGACAAAAGTAATATTCAACAATAAAGACCACCGAAAGATTATGAAAATAGAAAGTGAAGTCCTAGAAGAGGTTGACTAACATATTAACCTGAGACAGGTGATAAAATTAGAGAAAATCATGAAAAAGAGAGAAAAATAATTAATGAAAATTAGCTTGGATAAAGAGTAAAATTTGAAAACACTTCGTCATTTTGTCAATGTGTAAAATGCATGCGTAAGACCAGCCATGACAATGGAAATAAATAAAAATAAGAGTAATGTTATGGATAACACTTTGACAGAATAAATCAAGATGGATCAAAGAGAGGACTCAAGTGAAGCGTATCGAATGTTTAAACATTGCAGAACACTTAAGAGATAAAATAAAAATGACAGAGAGAGTAAGAGAGTGTGAGAGAGAAAAAGTGGGGAGAGAGAGAGACTTTTCCTAGCATGATCCATTACCTCCGGTCGTTGTGGGGTGTAATGCTTAAAAATTAATTCTGTTGATTTCACGAAATAAATTCTGAGCTATTTATATGATTTCCTCTCATCATCATCATCATCATCATCATCATCATCATCATCATCATCATCATCATCATCAGTTGTGGGCTTAGTCGTTCGACATGGACCTTCCCCAAGATATGCCACACATTTCTATTGCAGGCGTCTCAGAGCCCTTTCTCCACTTTGTCTCGCAATCTCAAATTCCGATAGCCTTTCTGGGGACCCATGTTGTGAGTCATGATGTCCAGCGGTCGTCTGCCATTCTTGCAACATGACTAGCCCATTGCAATTTGAGTTTTCGATTGGATTTATGGTGTATTGGACTTTGTTTTCCATTGATATACTATTCGGTCTAGTGATTTCGCCATGTAAGGTTGAGCATGATATTACAATGCACACATTGCATGGTTCTTGAAGAAAACGTTCATGATTTCGAACCTGTCCGCAGTTGCATTGCAATGTTCATTTCCTTGTCCTTCCTGTGCGTTGAAGTCTCCCATAATGAAGTAATTTCTTGTAACTTGGAGTAGAAAGTCTTTTTTCAATATTGTAAAAGTTGTCTATCCCCCCTCTGGTGGATTGCGAAGTTTTTCAGTGACACTCGCTATGCTTTGAGGCCTACTATGTGGTTCAAGTTCTTTACTGATGAGAAAACTTACTCCATATGGTTTTGCTTTTCTATGGTTGTATGTTTTCTCTGTAGTTCGATTAGTTCTTCTCCGGGTTTTCTCATTCCAATTGTTTCCCATTTTCACCTGTTCATTTAAAAAATTGGTTGGATGCATGTCTATTGAGAGTTTTCTGACATTGTAGGTGCATACTGATATTTTCTCGGTGACAGTTTGGGGCTGAGTTTGGGTAGTCGCTGTTTGAGCACAGCAAGGCAAATGATATTGCTGGACCTTCTCGGACCGATGACGCAGCATAACGACCTGCGTAATTACAATTATCTGAAACATTGAAAGTGTTGGTCTATGCCCTGTCATGCTGGTCCATGACGTGTTGAGAGGAGCTCTGGTGGACTAGAGACGACTGATATCATCCAGAGTAATCTGAGAGCTATACTGGCTCGCTTTGCATCTGCTCTGATAGAGTAGATATGGGTGTTTGAAGCACTTTATGGAATAAAATCAGATATTGGGTGGATAATTATTATTATTATTTTTTTGCTTAGTAGTATCAGAGCTATGATTTCCATCCCTATGAACCCGTATATATCAAAGTATTGAAACAAGATGTAAGCTGGCAAACACTAGCACATTATAATTCATATCAGAGCCAATCTTTTTCTCCTATGAATGAATGATTTATTAAATATTCCTATAGTTTTAATACTATAAGTACTTGGGTAGGTAGTTTTAGTTTGGTCATCTCTCTCCTTTGATTCGATTTTTGAAAACTTTAGTGAGAATCTACTGAGGTTGCACTTGAATAAGAAACATTTGGTGTTTATCTGGAACCTTTGCTTTTAAACAGTTGAAGGAAGTTCTAAAATCAATAGCTTTTAAAAGAATTTTTTTTTTTGTGAAAAAAAGTTTAAGCAGGGTTTCTTTCAACTATCTGAAGATATATATATATATATATATATATATATATATATATATATATATATATATATATATATATTTTTTTTTTTTTCCCCTTTATATGGCTTGGTCACCTGATGATATCAACAAGTCTTCTGAGAAGGAGGAATTTTTGTTCATCATGCAGAAAAAAAAGGAAAAAGATTGAAAAGGAGCAGAGGAAGGAGAAAAAATGATGAAAAATAAAATAATGAAAGATTACATTTTTGTTTCGTTTATTTGGAACAAGAGAAAGATGAAAAAAAAGAAAGAGAGGAAGACAGATACAGTGAATGATGAGAGCGTAAGGATAGAGAAAAAAAGGGAGGTATGTTTTTTTGTGAGACAAAATTATTTACTTAGTAATTTTTTTCAAAAGTTTAATAAAGTGAATGAGGAAAGTGTGTGTTTGTGTGTGTGTGTGTGTGTGTGTGTGTGTGTGAGAGAGAGAGAGAGAGAGAGAGAAAGAGGGAGAGGGCAACTATTCGTATGGAGAGTGAAAAAACGGGGAGGATTTTCTTCGTTTATTGTCTTACGAATGTGGGCACCGTCCTGCTATGTACAGATTTACCATCAGAAAACTACCTGTCGTAGTCAATTATTCCTTTTCCCGTCTATATCCTCTTTTTAATATTCTGTCCGTCCCTCCGTTCACTTCCACTTAGTTGACTCATCCTGTTACTCTCTCTTCTTCCTGTCTTCTTTTCTTTCTCTCTTTCTCCTCTGCTTTCTTTAATTCTTTCTTTATTTATTTCTCCCTTTCTTTTTCCCGTTATTTCTTCCTCCTTTCCTTTCTTTTACTTATATTCACGCTCATTTCTGATATTCAATAACTTTATCTATTCACTCTCTACTCGTAATATATTGGGGATTGTCTTCCAGCTCAACTTTTCAACGTGTCAAAGGCATGAACTCATCATCTCTGTTTAAATTGCATTGGCCGTTTTGACCTCTGATATTCGATTTTCGGGCCATTTCTGGGTTTCCCTATGCAAGTAAAAAATGCCGACAGTCTACATACAAATACACATGCACGCACGCACGCACACACGCATGCACACATACACACACACACACACACACACAAATACACATACGAAATCTCGACAAACGTATTTACAAGCGTAAATGAACTCCATGTACTTCTTCCAAAACCCATACATATATGGAGGCACTCATATGTGCTCAAACATACACACGTAATTTCCTTCTTATGTGTTTAAACGTCTCATGAAAATCTCATAGTGGTTTTTTCTATTTTTTCTAGGAAAAAAGAATTAAAGAATTAAGAATTGCTCCCCCCCCTCATAATCAAATTAGATTATCCCCGCTTGTAATTATTTGATATCTAACTTATAATCAGGTGAATCTTGTTTGTTCTTACTTTTGATTCGTTTCTTAGTTCAATGTTTTTGCCAATTTTGCAACAATCGATCGGTCATTTGTGTCTTCTGGCGTTAAATTGAGAAACCTGAAATGGAAAGTGTTTAATTGGTAGACGAAACATATTTTAGGTGTGAATCGATATGTATGCTACTCTTCCTAATAAGACACCGCTCCTTTCTATTTGGTCAACACTCTTATCGTTTCACAAAACCACACACAAGTTTGCACTAGTATTTTGAAAAGAAAGCTTTTGGCTTGACTCAGCACAAACGATGTACAAAAAATATTTTTGATTCAATTTTTCACTTTCGTTTCTTGCCCAAAGACAACATGAATTCTGCCAATTTCTGAAAAACAGATAACAATGCCTGCTGTCATGCAACGAATTGTGTCCATGCTGCTCAACATGTTCCCATATCAAGAAAATATTGATTCACTTGGTTTTATTATTCATATTTGGAAATACAAAAAAAAAATTGCTGCAGTTTTGCTCAATATTAGGGCCGAGTTTGTGAGGATCTGTTCATATAAAATATTACTCCATCAATTTTGTTCTTTTGTATATATATATATATATATATATATATATATATATATATATATATATATATTGTGAATGTGAAGTCATCTGAGAGAATGTTGATGAAAGTGATATTTGAATGGTGAAGAGAAAATTCAAGAGGAAGTATCTATTACATTTCAATTTTTTTATCATTCTGTGAGCATATCATTTACTGAGAGAAAACGTTCGCAGTCGCTCATTGAACATCTTGCTGTTTACACGTTTGATGCCGAGAGAGAGAACAGGAAACAAACACGCACTACATCTGTATCTCACAGACCCTTCTCGTATCGAGCCAAATTTTACTCTCACTTACACAGATACAAATGAGTCACTATCCTGCTCTAACTTGACAACCCAACAGCACAGAAAAATACCCGTTTCTCTCCTTGGCTTAAAAACACGTAAACAGCAAATTTTCTGTGAGCTTCAGCAAATCTTTTCTCTGAAAAAGATAGCTAGCACCCGTCAACGTACATCAAAATATGCAAACAGTAGTTCAATGAAATTTGAAAGAAAATAGAACTGAAAAAGTTCAGGAGGCAGAAACTCAACCATGTCTATGTAGATAATCTATTATTTATATATATATATATATATATATATATATATATATATATTGTTTTGCCATCCAGACAGCTGTTTCGATGTATTACATCTCTTCAGTATGGCTATAAACATTATTCCATCCAGTACCGCCATGCAGAATTGAAACCCTCGCATCAGACCCGGAGGCCGATATCCTACCTCTGGATTGCGGAAGTGGTTCGTCAGTAAAGCTGAATTAAAGTGATATATTCATTTTATGCAGAAACTCCACATCCACCGGAGTACTCTTTTCATATGGAAGAGCATTGCATAAGCTTACAATGGATGAGTTACCTCATTTAAAGAATGCTCAATACTGAATAGAGGAGCATTAATTATATATATATATATATATATATATATATATATATATATATATATATATATATATATATATATATATATATATATATATATATATATATATATGTGTGTGTGTGTGTGTGTGTGTGTATAAACTTGTCCAGGTTATTTCATGTGCAACCTCGTCCAGGTTCTTGGACGAAACGTTCACTTCTCATACTGTACGGCTATTCGTATACAGCGTTTCGTTTATTTATCATATTGTTCCACCACACTTTCAATATAAAAAGAGATATCCCATCTAACATACACATGCTATTACACCATTCAAGCTGAGCTTGATTATGTGTAGTCACATTTATTGTATTGAAGAACTTTTGGATTCGTGTGCATGCGTGTAAATACGCATTGGCACAAACTTATACGTATGTGTAAGCGTGCTGATATGATTATTTTTATATGTTCCTATATAGCTCCTTGAAAGTGATGCTATCTTTTTTCATAATGTTTCCTAGTTGAAGTAGAGTTGCTTTCAAAAGAGTTACTTGATTTGATCAAAATAATAAGTGTCCCTTTCTCTACTCCAAACATGTTCTTTTCATGCTCTTATGAATAGAAAAATGGAATGATATTATTGAATAATATCAGCCATCATAACAGGTTCTATCATTTTTACGCTTGTATATGTCTATGTGTGCATTAGTGTGTGTGTGTGTGTGTGAGAGAGAGAGAGAGAGAGAGAGAGTGTGTGTTTGTGTATTTGCTTGTTTATGTGTTTGTTTGTCCCAGCACCCTTGTCTACAGACTTACAAATTTGGCATCAGTACTTACCAAGACACCTTTCCAAATTCTTTCTTTCAAATGTCAACATTTTGGGGCCTTACAGAATTAATAAAAACACTTATATTATCAAGAATCTAGATATTTCTGGATGTTTTGGAACTTTCTTTTAGATGTTTTCCGATGGAAAACATCGTTGCTGTCATAGATATAATGTATTCTGACTAAATGCATTCTCTGGTTGAGTCTTATCTTTTTTACTTGACTTCAAAATTTGATGCTACGGTCGTTCGATCATTAACTGTGATGGCAAGTTTCTTCCGTATTCATACTGAGATCCAATATCATAAAATCATTTGGAATATTTGCTGTGTGAGGGCCTTTATCAATAATAACCGTACGTTCCTCACATTTACTTTCAATGACTGCTGTATCTTTTTGAAAATCTCATACGTATTGTGATAATCAGTTGCTATATATATATATATATATATATATATATATATATATATATATATGTATATATAAATGTATAAATGTATAAACATACACACACATATATATATATATGTATATATATATATATATATATATTTATATATATATATATATATATATATATATATATATATATATATATATATATATATATATATATATATATATATATATATATATATATAACCGTCTGAAAGGCATCCGCCATTGCTTGGAGATGATAATAAGTGACATTTCAATAATCAAATTCTCACTTCCACATCTGCATATTCCATGTCAGTGAATGAAAAGTATCGGAAAGTTATTCCGTGGCTGCATACATCCATCAGTGATAATAAATACCACGGAGAAAAAGCCAAAAATAAAAAGAACATCTTTTGAAGCATACGATGCATTTCAAATATATTTCTACTATTTCTTTTCAAAAGTTGAAAATCCAAGAGCACATTGTATGGAATTATGCCATATTATAGCTAACTTTTGAAACTTCGAAGAGTTCTCAGGCAAGTTCAAATCTATAGAATCTTTTTTCATGATTTCTGAGTTGCTATATCATACATACAAGTTTAATCATTTTTTATTCTTTTTTTCTTCAAGATTATCAATTTCTATAGTATGTCACGTTATGGTCTGTATTCTCCGTCGGTAATATTGCCAAGGAAGATAAATATCGAATGTTGATTATCTAGTAATCTCCATTTTTTCTTCAGTTTAATTTGTTCAAATGTATAGGAAATATGAGTCCATTTTGGTAAAATAGAAACAAGGAAACATACGGCAATATACTGTTTTTTATATCGTTCATGTATAACGCGATTGTCTCCGTTTGTTAAAAGCATGGATTACGAAAGATAATGTATCCATTCTCCGATTTTTTTCTCTTAATTAATTTCATTTCTGTCTCTAGTCAATTACCTAATCGTCATTTTTAATACTAAATTCCCGTTCCTTTTTCCTTAAGCGATATTTGTCTGTTAAAGAAGAGAGTCAGCTCATGCAAACAATGTTATGCCAAAAAAAAAAAAAAAAGAAAAAAAATAGACGTCCCGAAGGAGCAAATAAAATTTCAAAAAAATGTAATCCAGGAGAAAATGATCGAAATGAATGTATTGTAATGTTCATTCTCACACTCAAGAGGTTTTTTTTTCTGAGATATGGATACAGAAAGCATAAACTATATTCTCCGTCACTATGGCTGTCATCCTAGCGTTTCAGTAGTGGAGTTCGATATTTGAGATGATACAGAAGAACAATATAGAAGATTCGATAGTTTCGCATGTATATTTGTAAAACTTTCCAGATTCCATGAAGCCATTGACAGAGCTCACTCTGTTCGAAATGATAATTTCCATAGTTAATACGATAAATCCGATAACAATGCAAATACCCATTAGGTTTCCAATCATATGATTCATAAAAGCATGGTACCAAATACTTACTTGTGAAAACCTCTCAAAGCATAGATTCTGACATTGCTCAAACAAAGCAGATACGCATTGGGCTTCGTATATCAACTACCTGTGCCTAATCAGAGAACGTCTTAAGCGGATTACTTCATCTCATACACTGACGTTCTTGGAATGAACGGATTTGATCACACATTTGTATTGTTTTCCTTAATTACGAATCTTTCTTTGTATAACAAGAATCACTCCTTGTTCTATTTATCTCTGTTATGTTTCCTCCATTGTGTAATAGAAGGTGCGTTACATTAGATCCCGAAATGATTTTACGGAACGTTTACTAATGAGTTAGTTTTTCAATTATTTACTGCTTATGCAATAGTAATAACTGTGACAGAAGTCAAATTAAAAAGTATAGCATGAATTGTTCTAAAATGATAATTGAAGATTTCTGAGTTGATTTTCCCAATTTTTAGTTTTACACTTGGTGAACGTTCTCAGGTTATTCTGACCATCATCTAATCGCCTGTTGGTCATTTGTTCTCTTATTTTGCAATATAATGGCGCTAACTTTAAATCTGAGCAGATATATTTGACGTGAAATTTACGGGACACTTTTCCTTATGATCCCATTTCTTACTATGGCTAACTCAGTTTGATTTGGACAGAAGGGCATAAGATGCTCATGATTTTTAGTTTTTTCTGAAGTTTTGTTCGTTGAAAGATCATTAAGTCTTTTGTTTGAAAAATATCTTCTATGGACAATAATGGATTGATTGAAATGTTTTTGATCCATGAAAGTGAAAACAAATCCCCGAATTGTGACACCCAAAAGAGAAAAATGAGAGTTCCCTTCATATAATCCAAATAACCTCTGATCTTTGCATTATGTTACGTGGAAGAATCTATCTCAACCATACTGCATCAAAACACGAACTAATAAAAACAGCACTATTCAACAAATCCATAGACAACCAGTAAACATCACAATATGAGATACGTCAAAAAATACCTTTAAGAATGCAACTTTACACCACATTGTGATTTCGAGAAATCATTTGGAAAAAAAGATCATTTCAGTATGATGAATTATTGTGTAAATATATCTACCCTAAATTTAACCCCCTTAAAACGTGTTGCCGTGGTTGTCTATGAATTCTATTTGAGTACTTTTGGCAGTAGGCTGGAACATACATACATATGGATGGGTGGACCTTAGGTAGATTAGAATAAAAGCCCCGAGCCCCAAATGGAAGTGTCTTCAAAAACACGATAAATAATATTTTTTAATGCATTTCCATTCAAATATCTCTGTAAATTTTGGAAGAGAGTTCAACATAATTCCCAGACCACCAAATCGCTAGCAATACTGTAAAACTCTGAGATTTCATAAAATGCAGTGATATACGAAAAAAGATTTTAGAAACTAAATCGAAAATACTTAAAAAAATTACTTTATGAAACGTTCGATTAAAGTTATTAGTATATTTTATGTCAGCTTTTTTTTTCTTGTATCAAACGCATTGGAAACTTTTAATGAGTTTGACTTCAGCTCAGGTCACAAGCATCTAAATAACATTTAAATTGAGTCAACAAACGAACTAATGAGGACTACATGTCACTGTCAGATGCAGAGTAGAGAGATTCAAATCAATCTTTATTCAGCTCATGAACGATCTACAAGACGGCCCAAAACACATCTTCAGATCAAGACGTTTTGAAAAAAGTTTTTCACATTTATTTTTTGGTTTTCATTTGGATTTATTCAAAAAATGATATGGGACACATGAATCAATTTTTCTGCGATCAATTTTCGTTTTGCTCAGTTCACTTTAAGATTATAAGAAGGTAAATCATTAAAAAATACCAAGTTTCACTATTATCTGATATTCAAACTCAGTATCAAGAAAGATTTTTTATGGAACGAGTTACATAATTTCCCTCGGTAGATATAAAGAGGAGAAAATATGTTTATAAAACTTTCACTTTGTATATCAGTTACTAGTTGAAAATACCCACTCTTTTGGTCTGTATAGCTCGGAATGTGCAGATTGACACAATAAATATATATATATATATATATATATATATATATATATATATATATATATATATATATATATTGTATCAATGTGCACATTCCAAGATATACGGACCAAAAAAGAGGGCATTTTCAACTATATATATATATATATATATATATATATATATATATATATATATATATATATATATATATATATATATATATATATATATTTATTTATTTATTCATTTATTTATTGTGTCATTCGGTACGGCTATGGATAATCTGTTATCCCATCCAGTACCACCAGACATAATTGAAACTTTCGCTTCAGACCCAGAGGCTGGTAGCCAGCATATATGAATACACACACATGCATCCTCCCCCACATGAAAATATATACACACACATGCATATATATATATATATATATATATATATATATATATATATATATATATATATATATATATATGTGTATGAATATATATATATATATATATATATATATATATATATATATATATATATATATATATATATATATATATATACTAGCAAGGAAACCTAGCCTTGCCCAGGAAGACAAAACTTCAAAAAATTGAAATGTTCTTTGTTCCTCCTTACATAACTCAATCAATGGAGAAAAAATTCACACTAAAATTCATATCTACTCCCGATCTGCGCTATTCATTCACTGTCGTAGACTGATAGCGTCACTTAAGTTGATAAAAATGGAGATGAAGGTGAATAGTTGTAAAAGGATCAATTTTTAATGATTGTAAATACTTCATAGAGTAAAAGTGTGATCAGCTCCAGAAAGGAGTAAGACAAGGTGATACCAGCTCACCTAAACTCTTCACAGCCTGCCTCGAGATGATCTTCAGAAGGCTAGACTGGGAGAGTAAAGGAATTAAAATAGACGGCGAGTATCTGAGCAACCTCAGATTCGCAGACGACATAGCCCTTTTTGCAGAGAACCTACACGACCTCCAACTAATGATAGATGAACTAAATGAGGAGAGCAAGAAAGTCGGCCTACACATGAACTTCAGCAAGACGAAGATCATGTGCAACAACCACATTGGAGATAAGTACAAGTTTTAATTCTATCATAAAAAAATTACCTGACTTTGTAGTAACGCAAAAGCATGTATAACTACGCTTTATACTCCTACCACCTTCGCTGTTTGTCTTTGAAGAAAGAAAAAGTCTTGAAAAGAAAAAAAAAGTCTCAACATTTGTGTAGATAAAGCTGGGTCATATTTTTCTACACAGCTGTTTTTCCTCATTGTACTTCCTTGTTTTTTCCGTCGGTTTGTCCTAATTTTCTAAAGAAATTATTGTTATCAATTTTTTTCAGACATTTCTT
>OY735223.1:45662025-46119525 GCA_963457665.1 Thysanoteuthis rhombus
GAGGAATATATCCACTTCTGGTATCTTTCTCTAATCGTCACTACCATCGAAATCTCTCTTCTCTTCCACCCAGTCATCATGGCATGTTTGGTTGAAGAGTAAACCATCGAAGAAGACACATTTGTACGTTGTATGCTGATCGGCTAGGCAAGTTAAAATCTCTGACCCTACCACCAATTGTCCCAAAAACTAAGGCTTTATTTTTCTTTGCTAGATGTGTAAACGCATTAACATTCTTCTGTCCCAATGTTCCTTTCTTTGCAGTTTCCATTGCAATTTGCACATTTGATACTTTATTTTTGATTTTTCACTCCCTTGAGTGCTTTCTCTTAAAACTCTCATCCTCTGCAGCCGTGTTGTTGTGTTCATTTCTGCTTTTGCTTGGCAGTCGTCGCTCGAGGTTGAGTGACAGTAATTACAGTAATTACTCAAGTCCCATATATCACAGTAAGGTTGTGATTTGTACCACCAAGACCATGCCTTTCCGTCATTGTCATTAGGTCCCCTTCTGATGACGTGGTCGTAAATATCATATTTCTAGAACACTCCTCAGTATTCATGTTGGACCCAGTTGTGCAGCTATCTGCATTGTCTAAATCCCCACTCTTATCTCCAGTTCCTCCAACCTCGTATTGTATTTCTAACATGTTCTGTGTGTACATAATATTAATGGCACTACCATAAGCTTAATTTTCCAGATCTTCTTTAGTCTCCTCGCCAAGTCCTAGTATTTTCCCAGCTTCTCATTCTCTTCCAATCTGTGATCCACAAGCACAGCAACGCTAATTATTGGGAAATTAAGTTTCATTTGTTCACGACTATCAGTTCCAAGTGTAAATTATGTTATACTCAACCACTTCTATCCCCTGTACTGCTAATCTATGTTTAAAAGACGTGGGATCGACGGTCATTTTCATGCTCCCCTAAACAAACAGTTTTGGAACGGATATGCATCGGGGATTTGTCTCATTTTGAGGTCTGTTGCGACTCCAAAGCATTACGAAAAGAGTTTCAACTGTATATAACCTTTGCCTGTTCTTGATGGCTTCAAAACAGATTGAATTGAATCGGATATGGGAAGAACAGTAAAAATATTCCTGTAGTAAATGTAATGTTGGTTTTGATCTCGGGTACCGGTAAAATCAATGAATATATATATATATATATATATATATATATATATATATATATATATATATATATATATATATATATATATATATATATATCAAAAGTTGGAAATAAGTATGTGAAATCAACAGCATTGCAATTATAAAGAGGAATGTAATAAATCTAGACCAAAAGACAAACACATATTCTTATGTACGACCTTGACATTCTCAAAGCTTTCTGTAACCACTTTAGGAGTTCTTGTTCGAATTTATCCTCGTATCTGCATCAAGATTCAGTCTTGGCAAGCAACCGATCAATGTAATTTGATTGATGTGCACATCAGCTTTTAAATTGCAGTGAAGATGATCTATCGTCCGTCTACTGAAAAAAAAGACGAGCATTGTTGCTTCAGCTGAGAGGCTAATCAAGTCTTCGTAATAAATCATCGTTTTTATGATAGTCATTATCAACCAATTTTCTCTTAGTGCCTATGCCGTATTGATTAGCAGACTTTCCATCTGATTACATGCAAATACTTAAACATTGAATATATATATATATATATATATATATATATATATATATATATATATATATATATATATATATATATAATGCTTAGGAAGCATTAAAAAAACTTTTCGATTAAGATTCAGTAATGATATTTTCTCAAGTTTCCTCATATTGAAAGTGATGCGGTTAGTTTGATCTGGAATCGATTATAAAATCAGACTCTTTTTTTGTTTTTTTAAAATCTTTTCAATATTAATTGTTTATACAGATGGTTTATAGATACAATGGAAAATATTATATGTGATAACGGATCGAAATAATACTTCATACATAGAGTATATATTGACAATCATATATGAAGAAAATTAAGCAAGTATAAAGATGCAACGACTCATACAGATATATTAAAACTATAAGAATCAAGAACAAATTAGAAGATTCTTTGATGTAGTTATGTATTTAATTGGAACATTTGAATCCAAATATACTCGAATTCCATTGATAATTGCCAACGGATAACTCAGTTTAGAAAATTCATTCACACATATGTAATAGGTATACAAACAAATGAAAACACACGTCTCTTATTTGCAATTTATCTTGTCTGTTCATATTCATCTACTTAATCAACTTCCTGTGTTGTATCTCTCAGTTTCGGGTCAAAAGTTGAGAAGTAACATGAAGATATTTTGATCGGATCTATATGCGTCATGAGTTACGAAAGGGAAGTATGTGACAAGTAAACAATAGGACCTCTAATATGAATGTCCGCAGTAAAAGTAAGAAGTGGCGGAAACGAACAAGAAGAAAATGCTGAAGTTACAATTTACGGTTTTGTTTGTCCTTCCTTTCTCAACTTTTGGGTTATGCAGCTTCTAAATGATGTCAGAATAATGCAACACGGTAGACGCAAGGTACAAGTCAAAGAAGACAGACGGAGGACGAGGAGGTTGGCTCGGGAGTAAAAAGAGACGATTTTTTCCTCTGGCTCGCATTTTGGCGTGCTCTGTTGACCACAGGCTGTAAACGACCTTTTATGGGAAAACCCTCTTGATAAGAATGTAGATAACATACGCTGCATACCTAAGAAAGAGTTCAACCTTAAGCAATGAAAATATACAAGTGTTGTTCTTGGTGACAAAGACGATTTGAGGACAATTATTTCGGCCCAAAAGATTCGTGGTTCAGCAAAAAAGATTATCATTTTCTGAAGTTCCTATCTGCATTGATATATATGTTTAAAACTATGCAAATTATTCTAAACAAATCCTGGGTTTTGCAGGTTGCTAAAGCGTTAATCGTTCCATAAGGACCTGCCATCGTTTGCCATCCTGAATCCACGCAATGCATACCCGTATTTTCAAACACTTTAACACATTTGAGTAATATTAGGGTGGTTACTCTTTGATGTAATTAAATATTTAATGGCAGTCCTGTCAGAAAGAAAAATCATTGAAGACGCAAGTTATTTTTCCGCCCAGGAAAGATATCGGTATAACTCATCACTAAAACCTCCAGATTGTTGAAAGTTATATGTAAGGATAGCCATGTATCATACAGGATAATTTAATAAATAATTCCCATCCATCATGAGTATGATAGAAACCGAATGCATTTTACTAACACAAAAAGCCGTAAACCCATTTGAGCAATCTATTTGTATTTAAATAAATATCACTTAACAGATCATGATACTAAATACTCCTTAAAGTAATGTGTGTTTCTTTAGGGATAGGAAAACAGGTTTCGACTTTTTCTTTTGCAAGGTGAGTTTCGGTAAAAAAAAAATATTAAATTTGTTATCATTAAATCAAATGACTATCGTGAATTGATCGAGTAATTAAACTAAAACAATTTCTTCGCCTACGTCTTATTCCAAGCATTAACACTTTCAGCAGATTCTAATGCATTTGTCTCTGCCTCAGTTCTAAAAGCATCAGCTAAAATTACTTTTTTTTTTACCATTTGCCTCAGCCTGAAAGCTCACACTGTCTTGTCTGATGTATTCTTCTATCAGGAACGTCTAGCTGTTTCTTAACATACTTGTCATTAGATTACAGCTAAAAAGCTTACGTTCGACTGCAGCTAAAAGCAGATCCTGAATCCAAATGATGATAGGGGGAAAAAAAACCTAAACGCACATCACTTAATACAAAACTGCTTTTATTGTTATGGTGGAATTAGCGTCAATTATAAAATCAATTCTGATCTACTTCTCAGTTTCAATTAGACATAGACGTGACTAGAATCAACACTACCCACTGACTTGTCAGATTTAACTAAGTATTGAACAATCGTAGACGTCGGGGATGTCGAATTGTTTTACTTTTTCTCCCCGACATATACTTGAGTTTGTGTGTTTGAGTGTTCCAACGCTCCTGGCCGCATTGTTTTGTCTACAGACTCGGAAACTGTCACCAGAATATCCAATCGGAAGATGTTTTTTTTTTTATTTTCGGACAAAAAAAAAAATATTTTTGTCTTTTTGGGTCCTCAGTCTGAGACGTTGATTTTCAACCTTCCGATTCTGGGGAAACTAAATGCTACTAGATGTTCTCACACTTTATTCCCGATATTTTCCAGTGGAAAAACACAAATGATGTTATAGATAGAATTCATTATGACCATATCTATTCTTCGATGAAATTCTTTACCTCACTTCAAATTTTGACGCTACAGATGTTAGATTATTATTGGTGGTAAATTTCAAATGTGAAGTAGTCAACTCACTTACATTGAATTGTTTACGTAAATAAAGTTCAAATTTTGAATAAAATTATATTGTAGTCGTGGATACATTAAATTGAAATGTTTTAAACCTTGTTCTATGAGAAATTGTATCATGAATAAGAGTATTATCATGATGAAACATGATCTGTAGACCAAACTGAAAAAAATTCAGCCACTCAATTCGTTTTTTCAATGAATAAACATATCCTGCTGCGAATCAAGAAACTAGAGTACAATTTTCACACTATATCCTACAGCAGCTTTAATAATTAGCTAACTACTAGTAGCATGCTTTGAAAAAGTTTCAATAGGTAATCGTGGATCATGCGAGTAATACTGAAGGCTAACTTGGCCAACCAATTTTAACTTATTCCATTCCATGGTGGGGCTTCTCCGTCATTTTTCGTTCAACGTTTGATGGGGCCTTGAAATCCCCAGACAGCGTTGTTTGCAAACAACTTCCAGGACTGAATCTTTTCCGTGGCTTCAAATGTTCGTCTGAAGATTTTGTGAACTTAAACCCATGTACTGATTATTGTTTGGCCGCAGTGCTGTGAAACCAGACCTCCCTCCCCCACAACAGGGCATTTTTCTTGGGTCTTCAAACTGCATTTTTGGCTCCATCATTATCTGGATCTTTTAAATAATTTTCCACAACCATGTGTTTTCGATAGATTTTTTTTTCAGCAGTTGAATGTTGTGCGAGTCACTCCTTCCGAAGTTGAAAAACAGTACCACGTTCGAAATAGACATATTTATATTGTTTCCTTTGTTGTAAAGACTCTCCACTGTCACCGGCAACAATAAATCGAATTTTGAAGCCTTTGTATTACATCAATCGTCAGTGAATCTAAAGTGTAATTGTAATGCAAATTTTTGATGATTACTATCCCGTTAAAATTCAAGACCATGACTGAACTACTTATAATTAAACATTGTTTTCTAAATGACCCCCACTCATAAAAAAAGCGGTAATGGGTTATTCCAGATAATAATGAAGTTATTGAATATTTTCCACTTGTTTGAAGTTTCGCAGTGCACTGTATGTTTGACTTTATTGAAATAGGAGACGATGTATTGGCCACCTATATCTGGTAAATATAAGAAAGAGCCACTAGCTTTGTCTTTTTTTTCATCGAGAAATTGATCCCCATCAGACTGTTTGTATCTAACGTTATATCTTACAATTGTTAAGGCACTGAGTTAGATTAATTATTCATACTTTGTTCCACATAACGTGATTTTACAAGCATATGAAATCATATATGCCAGTCAGTGGAATAATCTATCGGTCATTGAAACACGTTAGTATGTCCCGTCATCTAACACTTATAGGTCACAAAATAACTTGATTTATGCCGGATTCTGATGCAGTAAAAGTCATTTGCTTTGTTTAATGATGCTGGCATCTTTTTTCACTATTGCAAGTTCTATTATGACTTTCTTAGATATAAATATGATCTAATCTTGAGAGGGGCCCGTTTGAATATTCTACGTATTTTCTCGACCAGATTTCTTATTAAACAGAAATGAATCCGAGTTCAAATACTTTGATGAATATTCACTCAATATAACACGGGAAAAGTAATCAAAACAAGTCTTGAGCTTCGTATCAAAGGAGATTGAGTACTCAGTTTTAATTCATACCAAGTAAAAACATTGACCCCGGTTAAATACAATTCGGCTGAATATCCGTCGATATACATACACAATTTTTATTCGTACATAGCAGCAAAATACCAATCGAATTCTTCTATATTAGAACGAATTCAGTTAACTTTTTCATTTTATGACCAGAGAAAGAAAAGCTAACCTGACTATTTATTAACAACAGGCAATAACATTAAATGTAAATCTGCCAAAAGGCCAAGATGTTTGAGATATCAGCTTCTATTTTACTTTTAAATACCTTCTTATATGTGACTGTTTCCAATATTTTATAGACAAGTATTTAATGCAAACCAACTACCAATGGATGTTTTTTTGTCAAAACACTTTTTCAAAGAATTCGATATTATGTTTTGGGATTTTAAAAAAGTTTATTGAATTTTTAAAAACGGGTTTTTCATAATGTTGTACAAACGGCACTAGCTTGACCTACTGTCCAATGACTCTTTAGTTCTGATCAGTTTTCTTGAAGTTCGCCGGAAAGAAAAACAAATGTACGCATTTTTACAAAACATCAACCTTTCTCAGAAGTTCAACTTTTCTTATATAAGCCATTACACAAGATTCAACTCGATCATTTTCACAGCTTTTAGAAATATTCATTATTTTGTATGAATTTATTTTCCTTGAATTCTTGTTTCATTGCATGACTGCAAAAGCATGTGTTCAGAAGTGCAACACACAACAACAATTAGGAACTTTTTCGGATGTCAAATGTGATTTATTGTTGGGAGAAATTCATTTTCAGATTTCAGTTATAGATTATACAGACATTAATTATGTAAGCAATTTTTAATTTCAGAATTGTTATTCAAGAACCATTGTGAGAAATAAACAGAGTTTATCATTTTGATCATATCATTTCAATGTGAAAGATTATCTAAGAAAATTGAGTATCTTTGTTTGTAATAATAGACCCAAAGGGTATGTTTTAAGCGAATTTTTTTTTAAGTTAAAAAAAAAGTGAAAATAGAGTGAGGTCTGCATTTGTGCACATCCTGAAATATTTATCTGATTCCCATTATTCTTTGTATATAATACTATAAGTCTGTTCCTCTCCATATATATATATATATATATATATATATATATATATATATATATATATATATATATATATATATATATATGGGGTTTCTAAGTAGCCAACACGATACCTTCTAGCCGTACTAATTGAATTAAAGAACCCCTGAAATGTAATAGTGTTAGGTTTGTGTCTGAATTCGACCAAAAAATAACGACCTGATTCATATTTCTTCATTTATCTATCTAACTAGCTAGCTACCTTTCCAGTTAGTCAGCTAACTAATACTGAAAGTCTAATTCAGTTTTTACATGTAGGCAGCTTCTAAATAACCGAAACAATTCATCGTGGATATTGATTCCAAATACCCCATGAGAACAGTTTAGAATTTCTCTTTTCATTTCAACAATACTCATAAATGACTCACATTTGATGAGTACATTTCCCCATTATAAAACAACTTAAGCTATTCGAACATTGAAATTGGGTTAAATATTGATTTTCCTATCCCAGCTATTTGTTATGGACAAATCAGCGAATGTCTATTAGAATGTGAATAGACACAGACAAATGAAAACCATTGCTCTTTTCATGCTATGGTTGATGTACACAAGTAGGAATTTGATGTATCCTGAAAGTGAATTGTTCTCTGTGTTTGATTTTACGTGATGTGCTCCACTAATAATCCCTTCTGTGCTTATATTCTCTCATGCAAGGGAGAAGACCTTTTGTACGGAGAATTTGTGTGAGATAATGTGTGAAAATGATCTCATGAGCGTAGATCTTCGTTTGATTATTGCAGAAAGCAATCAGTCGTCCGTGTATATATTCAGGTGAATCGTCCTTTCCGCCTGACACAACCATTTTTCCTACTGTTCTTTTATTGAAGTAAGACAAATATGATGATTACCTTTCTCTTTGGGGTCGAACACTTGATACGAAATGGGACTGTCTCGTAACAATATAACAGTATTTGATAAGAAGTGAGTAATTACAAGCTGAGGCTAGAGAAGGAAGAGTTATCGCGTTTGTTTGATCAACCGAATAGCACACTCGGCAGGAGAGAAAATAGTGACTAGGTACATCGTATGGATTTTGGTTGCAAATGGTTTTTCCCTGAGAAAAGACCCAGCAAGTAATTCTTCGATAACTCGAGCTATAACTATGTTCTCCTGGGTCAATAAACGCTGACATAAGAAGCAGAATTCAGTAAATTATTTACATCTCACTAGTGTTGCATATACAAGCCTGAGCCAATGGCCTAAAAGATATCAGGTAAAACATACTAAAGGCATACATAGATCTAATATCTAATAAAATAGACGGATAAAAAGATCGGCAAACACATGTACCTGTATGAATGCAGGCAGACACACGCTGTTATGTTTCAGTTGATATATGTATAACAGTGATAAATACTATTCAGATTATAAGTCACACTGTGTTTGATGAAAGAAATATAATGTAACATATACAATGGTATTGTCATCATTATAATAAAAACTCAATCTACAAAGATATTGAATACATATACACACACTAACACACACACACACACACACACGTATATATATATATATATATATATATATATATATATATATATATATATATATATATATATATATATAATGTACTATGATAAAAAGTATATGCAAAATAGGAAAAGAACACTGAAGAAAATTACGTACATTGCATTGAGAGATATTGGGAAATAGGTGACTGAAATGAAAAAAAAAATCTTTTAATGTTTCGTATCTAAAACTGTAATGCTTATAATATATATATATATATATATATATATATATATATATATATATATTATCTGTAACATTTTTGTTTTCTACGAAACCAGAACTGCTTAAGAACTCCGAATGATTAAATGAAATATTGGAGTTTATAATTAGGTATACTAGTTGACGTAGTGGTGTCATATAAATATCACTTTAAACAGTCAGTCAAGTATGCATGCCAAATTTGGTCCAGTGAATCAACCACCTAGTATCATATAGAAATAAATGGGAATCAGGTCATTATTATTTGGATTAGAGCGAACGCTGAAAGGGAAAACTACATTCGTATTCAGCACGCATATTCAGGCTACTTCAGCCTAACTGGAACTATTTTTGGCTGTGGGTAAAGTCAAAAGTTAAAAGAAAATAGTTCATTACAGAACATTTAAATGTAAAATAAGATTTTATATACTCACGAGATTGAGTGTGTGTGTGTGTGTGCATGCGCGCGTGTGTGTGTTTATGTATTTGTTTGTATGTGTTGGGGTGCTTATACATTGGTATATCCTTGCGATATAATGAAGGTGCATTCACGAACGAAGTGCCTGTCTTGTTGTCTCTTGATTCGTTGTGGTTTTTTCTCATGCATTATTCTTGTTGCTTCTTCGTTTTTGAAACAATGTTCACTGACAACTCGACCATCGAACGTTTCTCATTTCATTTACTCGACTTTTGCATTTCAGATTTTATCACCATTTTTCTCTGTGTTTTCTAAACCAGAGCCAAAGTAAGAGAGGAACAGATAAATTAGGAAGGAACTTTCTCGTATCTTTTGATTATTACGCAAGACAGAATAGTAGGATCTATTTTGCCAAGAGATAAGCAGGGGGAATCGAAGGAGGGAGACCTTTTCCCGCCCCAGTGCTCGGAGAATTTTTGCCATTTCCATTCAAATGGTAGACAAACTTTGTCGGTGTTTTGGATGCGTTCCAATCGCCAAAAAAGTTTATGAACGAAAGTACACTGGGTCAAATAGTCTACGCCTCACTTATGTGCAGTGTAATTATTCACGAAGGGGTTGTATGTTAAGGAAAGAAAACTATATATATGAGAGAGAGAAAGAGAGACTGGAAGAGATTCCTCAACTGTTGGTAAGTTTGCAAATGGCCCTTTTACTAGACGATCTGGCAACCAGAGTTATGTTCTGTTTTACAGCGTTGATTCTTTTCTGAGGATGAGACCGTAGGAAGCTCCAAGGACTGCACAACAAAATTAAAGGTTTTTATATGATTATAAATTGCGTTATATTACATTGTAACTCTTATTTGAAATGATCTCCCGTCATTACATGATTAATGAATCACTTGGAATAGAAACTTAAAGAGTATATATATATATATATATATGAAGATAAGCTGTACTTTTCGTCTTTCTCTAGGTACCAGTCGTCTCCGGCATTCTACTGAAGATTTGGAATGGAATGCATCATTTGATTCCTTGCCGTTTGCCGTTCTAATTCCGAGAGTATTTTAATCAATTTTTTCTTCCATCTTTGAAAGTGTCTCTCTGAGATGGTCAGTAGACGTCTCAATTTCCTTTTCAAAATATTACCGTATTCCGTTTTCTGAAGTTAAAGTGTTCATGTCTGGAATTGCCGTGCAGATTTTGATACATATATAATTAAAAAGATCGTTCAAACCATTTTCCAATATTTAAACTCTTCTAAAGACATCATAATAATCTCAAAAAATACATTGAATATAGGAAAACCGATGATATCATTGGAATCAGTGCATCAAACTACATCAGAAACGACCATAAAATCGATATGTAAAAGAGACATTCAAAACTGCATTTTTGGCAAATATAGGCTCTGTCGTAAAATTATAACCCTATCCCGTTTTCTGAAGTTGAAGTGTTCATGTCTGGAATTGCCTTGTAGATTTTGATGCAGATATAATTAAGAAGATCGTTCCAACCATTTTCAAATATTTAAACTCTACTGAAGACACCATCGAATATCGTCAAACATTGAAAATTCCTTATTTTTATCGAATCAGCTTTCTATCGTCATCATCATCATCATCATCATCATCATCATCATCATCATCATCATCAGTCTTTTAACGTCCGTCGTTGGACATAGACCTTTCCCAGGATTTGCCACACTTCCCTATCATGGGCGTCACGGAGCCAGTACTTCCTGAACTTGTCTAGCTCGTCTCTCCATCTAACATTTTGCCGGCCTCGGTTGGGCATATGGTCTTGGGGGATCCATGTTGTGAGTCTTGATGTCCATCGATTGTCAGCCATTCTTGCAACATGGCCGGCCCATCGCCACTTGAGATTTTTAATGGATTCTATGATGTCCCTAAGTCCTGTCTTTTCTCGGATGTACTGTGCTGTCTTGTGGTCTATCCATGTGAGGCCCAGCATTATTCTTTCATGTGCACGTTGCATGGTTCTCAATTTACGGGTCTGTTCTCAATTCACTATCAGTAACTCGTTGGCATGATCTAAGGCTGAAACGATCTTTTTTATTTTTTAGGTGAAAACAGAGATTCTATATTGTCTGACATTTCCAGATGTTTTCTATGAGATATTTGTGAGAAATTAGTTGAAAATTATAATTTCAACACTTTTCAGAGACTAAATTGTCCACAACATTCAATTGATGGGGCTGAGCTTCCAATATAAAAAGTAGGTAAAAAAAATGAAATAAAAGAAGATCATGCAATAAAAATGGTTGAGAAGACCAAATATTTTATCATTAGTGAGTGCGAACAAATTATCAAGCTATTAAAACACACAACGATTATATTTCAAAACCCCAGAAAGGACCAACGCGTGGTAGCCTATTTGTATAAGAAACAATATAATTTTGTAACTGAGTGTAGAATTTCTGCTTATTGATTGGATCGATAATGATGAACTCTGAATTTTCAAATGGAAAACTCATTAAAGTCTTATCGTAAGATTTAAAGGGCAATGTGCACTCATTTTACCTTTATTACCACAAATATGTCAAAAAGAAGAGAATACAAAGAATGTATTCTCCCGATAGTCACTTATGGAGCTGAAACATGGAACTTAACCGAAGCATTGTGCTCATGAGAGAATCAAGCTCAACCTTTCATAGAGAGATCACAAGACAGTACAGTATATAAGGAAGAAGACGTGTGTACGAGACATCATAGAAACTTTAAAAAAAATCAAATGGCAATTGGCAAGCCATGTTGTAAGAATGGAAGACAACCGATGGACATCACGTCTCACAACATTGATCCCCAGAGATCACATAAGAAACCAAGGCCAACAGAATCCAAGATGGAGAGATGAGCTGGATGGATTCAGAAAATACTGGCTCTGCAACATCCATGATAGAGAATTGTGGTGAATCCCAGGGAAGGTCTATGTTCAACGACTGACTTAAAAGACTGATGATGATGTCGAAAGAAAAACATGTTCTTTCTTCAAACTGATATTTCAAAAACGCTTTAAAAATTCCTAAAAGTTCGTCTTATATGTGAACCTCTAATAATTTATTGATTTTCTTCTTTTATGACTTACTGCATTGGATATTTACAATTGTTTGATATGCAAGACTTTAACTTAAAAGCATGCTGCAAGTGGATCTATATTTGTAGGAAAAGTAGGCGAGTCTACTTATTCCATATTTATTTGCAACGAAACAGTGAATGGAAAGGTAATTCGGTTTCATTTTATAGCTACCCCATGCCAGAACGTCAGCAATATTTAATAAGGAATGGAGCGTAGCTGTATCCTGCATAGATTTTAAAACCCTTGTCTTCTTCTACTGGTCGAATTACTTTTATACCAGATATAAATAAGAAACTGACAGTACACATAACTCTCTCCCTGAAGTAGCTGCAATTACGGCTGGAGTCGGCCATTCCATCTGTTCGAGTCAGGCTTGCACTTATGAAAGAGCCATTTGGACAGGAAACAAACACTCAATTTACTGAGTCTGCTTTCTTTGCTAGGAGCGTGCCAAAAGAATATCTATTGATTTTTTATCCGCTTTATTCGAGTAGCAGAAAATAATTTCAAAATCAAGTAGCCTAACGATTCCAACCAGGATTAAAACAAACAGAGAATTAACCCTTGGCGATAATCAAACGCTATTAAAATTGGCAAAGCCTGGTCTTCCAAACTAGTGTTTTTATCCCGTCAAAAGCAAATATTTTTATCGTTATCATTCAAGATATTGTCTTGATTAATCTGAACGGTGCACAAATAATACTAAGATTAACAATCACAATGTACTTTGCAATCGAAGTTTGGCTGGACAACATCCTTTAAACAGCGATTGATAGGGAAAGTCTGGCAACCAGGCGAAGCTCAAGTCTTTGGCATATAATCATATAACCGCATAATACTGATTTAGTTAAAATCTTCCAACCCATCGATAAATCATTCACTCCAAACGCACCGATGCTCATACGCTGAATATATATATATATATATATATATATATATATATATATATATATATATATATATATATATATATATTGTGTCATCCGCACACAACTCTCCAGTGTGACTATAGACTATCCATTATCTCATCCAATGCCAAGAGGTAGGTTTGAAACTTTCGCTTCAGACCCGGAGGCCGGTATCCTACCTCTGCTCTATGGAACTGGACGGTCAGTATGGTTGAATATAAGCAAAATATTTATTTAGCATATATTCCCCATCCACCAGAGTGCTCTGTTCATATGGAACAGCATTGCAGAAGCTTACAATGAACGATTTACCTTACTTAAAGAGTGCCTAACTCTGAATAGGGATATATATATATATATATATATATATATATATATATATATATATATATATATACTTACATACATACATATACTTGCATACATACCCACATGCATGCATATATATGTTTATATGAAATAACATAAAATATTTCTCTTCGAGATGTTGTCCATACCTTTCAATTCATGTCTGATGAGCACTCTCGTGAAACATAGTATCGAGATCATAATGCTCAGTCAACATGTGATGTATATATTGAGTAGTCGAAATGAATCGTGTGAATTCAAAATTACTGTCTTTTGAGTTTGTTTACTTTCAAACTTCCACAGAGTAGTAGCAATATATAGATGGGGTTACCTGTTTCGCTTGGACACATAACTAATCAAAACTCAAAAGTCATTTCATTACGGAGTCCTGAACGTAAGGACCTCAATCTTTCAGGTGACATCACTTTGATTGACCTCAAGAGATCACCAGAAGTAGGAGCTACCAATCTTATGTTCGTCATTGGATTGGAATACACTTGTAAAACCTCGTGTTCAGTTGTCTCCATTAGATCAGGAAATGCTCAAATCAAGATTTTTACTGGTTTATGATCAACAGAGGTCATTACAACCTATTTTATGTCGAGAGTCAGGTTTAATTTGTACATAAACTTTCAGGCCGTAGATTGTAGCTGTTTCCTGTGATTTGAAAATGCTTGCAAAAATTGACTTGACCATGAATTTACCTTTGCGGGTCAGTAGTGGTGAGAACCTATTGTAGTTCATTGTTTAGATTACCATCATACATTAATCTGCGACCCCCAGGGTGCTGCTGTTTCTGATAGATTTGAAACTGCCAAAATTTAGCTTTACCACACATTTTTGTTGCATTCAACTGTTTTGAAGTCCATGCAAAAAAATAAAACCATCCTTTGTATTTATAGAGTGTTTTCCTGTATATCATACTGGTTCAGTTTATTGTATATTTGTTTTTACACCTATATACCTTTAAATTTCTCTTCTATTTGTGAGAGTCTGTGTATGTAAGAGTCTGTGTGTGTGAGAGTCTGTGTATCTTTTGGCTATGACATAAGTAAAAAAGAAATGAAAACAAAAAAACAAAACAAAAAGAAACTGACAATTCTTTGAGGGAACGTATTCATTTTTATTGGTAGACAGAAAAACAGAAAAAGATTGTCTTTTGCCGACAGCAGAACACGGACCGAAGACAATATTGAATCTCAAATCCGATCCGACGACAATATTCCGTACTTAAGGCCGTTGGGTCACAAAACACAACATTTGTTGATTGTGCCTTGAGATCGGGTACCTGCAGCATTGGTAGTTGAGTGGCAGGTCTATTTCTTTGTATTGACTGACGGAACTTTCAAGGAAATCGGTTATATGCCCATGACCTGACTGGAAAAAGCGTGCATATATATTTAGGCATTTCAATATTTTTTTATCCTCCGTCTTCTCTCCTGTAATTTTCGTTGAAGACTCCAGTCGTCATTTCAGCAGGAACGAGACGTCGTCAAAAAGAATGCACATACCTTTTGGGTGACATGCAACCTGTGTGACTGTTACATGTTGACATGTGCAAACGGCTACACAACAGTACGTTTGCAGATATGCACGCAGTCGACGAGCCTCCATCTTCTGTGTAGCCTATTCCAGTATGATGTTGAAGAATACTGAGAAGGGTTTTGATGCCAGCAAACAATCTTGCTTGACGAATTTTGTGATTGGAAAAAGATTAAAACAGTCACTGTCATATCTGTACTTAATGGGATCTGTTTCTGTTTTTTTTATGGAAACCTAAACTTTTTCTCTCTGCACTGAACAAGGATATCTTAACCCAACGATTGTCATATGATAGGTGACAATAAATGTCGATGACTTGTATAGGACAATTTAAGATTAGGTCAATTTTAGCAGGTATTTTCGAATCCATTGGAGGCTGCTGTACTAAGTCTGGAAATTAATGTTCAAGTATAACTAATACTTCAAAGATTTAGAGAAGAGCTTTTGTCAGGTCAACACAGGTAGGGGATCTGATCATGGAACGTCATTGGTCCCCTAAATGCATCAAAGACATCAAAAACAACAGATGCATCTCTTTCAGAACTTGGCAGATTATTACACATCAACGGTTCTAGTCCTTACGTTTTGTAGCTTTCGTATCTTTCAGTATCTCAAACAACCAAGAACTAACCACTTTGACAATACAACCAAGTAACCCAAGTTGAATATTTAACAGCATGTGATCATACCAACCTTCAAAAATGTACTCTTTTTCATTCACCTCAATTTAGTCTTCAAGTAGCACGGACTATCGTCATATGCGAACATGATCATAGAATTCTTTAGAACTAATGGCATTATCACAGTATATTCTGTATCTCCCGAGCGACAACAAAGCTATTTGCTCCTATGGAATAACTTCCAAATATTTTGTTAAATACAAAATTGAGAAATTATTTGGTTAACTGTGACCAGACGAATTTCAATCTCAAAGAGAAGTTTGAATGTGATTCCTGATAATCTTCGTGAATTTTGTCCCTCGCATCAGCGATATTACTCTTTGTAGTCCAAAAATTCGTTGCTGGAAGTTGAGCAGACTATATAAATACGGAACCCTTAACTCACATAGGAGGAGCTTTGCTATTGAAGATATTCTTGTGTATGAACTAAAGAACCCAATACAATTTGGTTTGCTTATCTTAATCTTCAGTGAGCATTGCCTGGAAGACAAGACATTAAACATATTTTCCTTTAGAAACATTCATTAGATCGATAGCTATTATTATGAACCCAGAACATAATACGTACAATGGAAAATACCATTTTTTTCTGCGTGGTTACCGTCACTAAGACATATTCTTCGTTAGGAAATTGTTTGCTTATCGTCAGAATCAATACTTTCAGACGTAATGGCCTTTCTTCATAATCAGTGGTTGCATGAATTCATATCCCCACATTGCTATCAGAAAACTGAACGGTAGTGAAAAATATGAATCACATTGGTTGAATCATTGCTCTAGTATGACAAAGTAATGATTCATGATATTCCTCAGGGGAATATCTGTGTAAAAATGGGCTGGAAATTAGTAGTGTATATATTTGTAAATATCAGTAATCATCCAGTTAAACTGAAATCACATAACTACTGCTCAATAATCTTATATATTGTTTTTTCTTCATGTCGAGAGAAAGAAAAAAGCATTTCAAATGCAAAAAAATGGTTGCAGATGATCAATATTTGATTGGAATGTCACGTATTGGAAAAGAAAGTTGAATTATAAAAAAGCAACTTGTTATTGATTATTGCAGAAAGCACATATTTTTTACCCTCAGTGTTGATAACTTGACAACAAATATTCTCCTCACATTTCACAAATCCGACGACGGTTACCTGAAAAGTAATATGATGCTAAAGGATGATTTCAATAGGGTTTTTCATCGGGCAATATGATTGGAAATCCTGTAATTTATAAATCTCCAATAATCAATCAAACAAAAAAATTGGTCCTCAAACTAAGAACCATACAATGTGCTGAAAAAACAAAAAAATAAAAAAAACAAAACAACTCATGTTGATCATAACATGGAAAGTTTACAAAAGAGTATGATATATTAGACAAAATAATTCGGAGATATCCTAAAGGCCATCAGCAAAATTACATGGCAGTGGGCAGGCTATGTTGAAATCATGTAAGACCATCACCAAACATCGGTTTTGGCGAAGTACCATCATGGATAGATACTTTGGACAATTACTTCATTATCACTTAGATGAACCCAATGCGATTGTCATTACCTACTTATTAAAGCATGATATAAAAAAGGTAATCTATTTTATACTAGGGAAAGTATGGCGAGACTTAAGTTTATTGTACAAATGTAACCATAGAACCATGGTTTGATGATCTCAGAGAATCAAGAGAAACATCTTTTTCGCAGAAATTCATTCTATCGCCAAAGCGTTTCATCAGTGGAAGAGAACATAGTTACAAGCAAAGATCACCTCAGCTCTCAACATCAAATAATATCAGATTATAAAATCTGTAATATCAAAAATATACATCTGTAGATGCATCAGTTTATAGGACTTAAATTGAACTTTCCTTGAAAAAAAAACATTCAAGTACCATATGTATTATTGATTTATTCGGAAATTCCGTGTCCTCGTGGTACTTTCAAACTTTTCTCCTTCAATATTTTTTCATATGAACGTTCCTTTATCATTCATTCTTTCTTATCTTCGTATAGCCTTCAAATAATAGATGATAAAATATAATTACAAAAATGTCAAAATTTTGAAAATCGGGACATGAAGGGTTAAATCGGGAACCTATATCTATTCCTATCTATCTGAGACTAATGCTTGGGGAAACAAGTTGAATGTTGATAAAACCAAAATAAAGATTAAATTTGCCATGAAATCATAAGAGACATTATTGGCTGGAAGTATTGAATAAATTTATGCAATTTTTGTTCATTCCATTAAACATAAATTCCATTTCAAAGTCCTAAAGTGTAAGAATGTTTTAGAATAACCTTCTGCTCTGAAGAGTTCGCTACAGAGGATAGGAATCAATATATGAATAAATAGATTTCTGGTCTTTGATATTAGATACTTTGAATCGTCGCAAAGGAAGAAGTGTCAGTTAGATATTAACCACACTACCGATATCTAGAAAAGATAATCTGTACCAACCATGGGAAATGTATATTCCTCGTATTAGTTATAGTTCTCTGGCTTTTGAAATAAAGGAGGTGAAATACAGAAAAAGTACAGCAGATTATCCAAATAAGAAATGTATTTAGAATTATATGGTGACTTTTATGATTTAACTCATGAAGTGAAAATAATAGCAGCAAAGTCATGTTGTCATTTATGTATCTTGCGTTTAGAGGGTAAGTTGGATAACTACATGCGTATAGGAGTATATGAGAGTATGTGTTTGACAAAGCAAGAGTTGCAGGAAAAAGATTTTTGAGACGAGACTCTTATTGCATTGTCAGAGGCAAATATATTTTGGCGTACACCCATACAGTAATATATATATATATATATATATATATATATATATATATATATATATATATATATATATATATATATATATATATATATATATATATATACATATAAAATAATGTGGATTTGTTTCCAGGTCTACTCTAAAACAACTCGACTTTCATAGAACAAAGTTGAATGTATCAAGCACTCTATGAAATAAATCCATCACATATCAGACCTTGCTTTATATTATGTTATATTGCTAACCTGATCTACACCACATGTATTATGGGAGATATCATTGCATAGTTTTCCAGCCTTCTGTGTGAAAAACCATAACAATCGTTAATAGTTTTGCCTTGGATAAATTATATACTACTATCAAAACGATCTTTTTACATAACATACCCAGATTTAATTACATTTAAAATGTATTCCTCCAAATCTCTCCTCATACAAGGCACCAGTGTGGGTACAGATCGTTGAGTTCATATACATGTCATACGAATGCTTACCTATTATCAATTCATAATTACATACCTGTGAAGGAGCTGTGCATAAAAATAACCTCAATTACATTCTATTCGGATGTAACTCTGCCCCCAAACTGTGCTCTTCTCTTCAATAATATTGGATTGTCGTTTTCATTTAGTGACTTCCAGCAGACACAATTATTGGAATAATAGACACCGAAATAAGTGGTCTTCCCATTAGAAATAGCTGATGGGCTTCAAGAACAAAGATCTGTCACAATATTGTTTTCCTCTGTGTTATTAGCAGTTGGAGACCGAGGAGGCTTAGAGAAGGGCGTTGAAGTCGATTTGTCTAAGGATTCTCTTGATGATGCTGTTTTCACAAAATGGGATTCAAAAGATGCACGTCGCATATAATTGATCAACATTACATCAATTAATATACAATAGTGTTGCAGGGAAATTAATTTTGGTTTTTAATTAGTTTTCTGAAAATATTACGTGTTTTATATTCATGGCTTATCATCCACAAATATGTTATTGGATCCAATATATATATATATATATATATATATATATATATATATATATATATATATATATATATATATATATATATATATATATATATATATATATATATACATATATATATATATATATATATATACATATATATATATATACATATATATATGTGTGTGTGTGTGCGTGTTATCTTAAAGCATAATAATTCATTTTCTAATTGCTTTAGTTAATATCTTTAAAAGCAATGTTAGTTTTGTTGAGGTCTGTAAAATGTACAAATATGGGATTAAAAAGGATAAAATAAGAAAAACGTACTGAAGTGGTTAACTTGAGCAGTTCTTCTTATTTCATCCTTAACATTTAATCGGATGCAAGACTTAGAAACAGAAATAATAAGTGCCCGTAAAAATTGAGTTTTCAAGCTCAATTGGAACGCGGATTTTGATAGAAAAATAATGACAAGTACAGAGATGAAGGAATATATAAAATTAAAGGACAAAAAAAAAATGAAAAAAATTATAATATTTTCAATAAATTTGCATTAATTCCAGACCATTAATAATCCTCGACTGATTTTTTTCCCTGGAAGTTAAAGTGGAAGACATTTTCTGAGTTGCTAAATTTGGAGTCTCATAATCAATGTACTGCGATTGATTATACGTACAATAAATAAAGATTTGAGTAAATTTCAGAGGCCTTTCTGAAATTTGAAATAGAATATCCAAAATAATTTTTCCAAATAATCTAAATTGCATAATATACATGTGCATAGCAATTATAGATATACATTGTTTGCATACAGTCAGAAATCAAAACCGACACATCAGTTTAAATATTCTCATGGTTAAACTTTGAATGGAAGTGACACGAACAATTAGTCACATCGGTTATTATACTTATTACTCATCGTTGTTTCGGGGGGTAACTTTCGTAAGAAAACTGTTTAAAAAAATAATGATTTGTAGTATAAAATAACACCCATGTACAATACATATACATTAACACCCTCTATAAGATAACAAACTACATGTATTGCTTAAGCTCTATATTAAAACCATAGCCGAAAGAGAGATTGAGTTCGATCAACCCTGTCAAATCATCTGAATTACTATTGAAATCCAAGGAATGGATTAGATGGTAGACAACCAATGGTCTCAACAATAGAGAGCGCACACAGTGTACCATGATTATAACGTATATGCATAAAAAGATAACACTGAAGAAAGTTACATACATTACATTAACAGATATTGGAAATTAAGTGACTCAAGTGACATACAAAAAAGCTTTTTAATGTGTTCAGTTTTCAAAGCTATAATGCTTCTGTAGACACTATATATACAAACATATATATATATATATATATATATATATATATATATATATATATATATATATATATATATATAGTGTCTACAGAAGCATTATAGCTTTGAAAACTGAACACATTAAAAAGCTTTATATATATATATATATATATATATATATATATATATATATATATGTGTGTGTCTAGTTCGTCACTTTAAAGAAAATATTATGTACCTAGCGTCCTCAGATAGCATGGTGTGTCAAGATGAATGTCAATTGATCAATGAATCCATCACCTTTTGTTGGGTAGTGATCACTAAAAAGATGCACCCAATGTAGAACACACTTACGTCGTAAATCAAGCCCACTTACCAAAAATTTCCGAGAGGGGAGTTAAAAAATGTTCTTTCTGGACAGAATGAAAATCAATGTCTAGGTTCGAACCCGTTTTAGCTCCATTGGTGCAACCTGTACCCGTGAAACATAGAGAGATAGCGAGCTAGTCTCACTTAAAGACTGGGGACACCTATGTTGGCAGTCGTGGCTGTCGGTTTCCCTTTCAAAATTGTCTGCATTTTGTTTTTCATCAGTAAATATCTATTGATGCATTAAAAATTACTTGAATGGCTTACATTTGGAGACGGGAATATGGTCAACTTGAAAGCTTGGCTGAGTTCATTTGGTACGCTCACTGGATGCAGTTTGGTGTTGAACATTCTTCTGCGTTCTTTATTGGTGTTCACTTGCATCTTACATCTTACCATTCTATGGTTGCTTCCTCTGGTAACTTGATTTAGAATTTGGATGTCTTTGATGTTGTGGATTTTGTCTGTTAAAATGTAGGCTATTTCGTTTAAAATCCTTACCGATGAAAACATCACCAACATCAACGAACTCCACGGCAAAATAACAACCTCTCTAATAGAAGCTGCCAAAATGTTTAGACCAAGAGACAAGCTGACCATCGGCAAAATCTCGGACGAAAACAGGAAACTCGATGAAAAACGCAGAAACCTCAAACTACCGACAACAACAAGGGAAAATAGTGGAGGCCAAACTAAACTAATGGAAGACAAAAGAAGATACACGACAACAATCAACGAAACCACCCTCAAAAATATAATAAACAAAGCTCTCAGTATAGGATAGAAACAAATAACTAGCATACTCGAAGAAAACGGAAACATATCAAGCGACAGAAACAGAAATGTCGAACGCGCCTGAGAATTCTACCAAGAACTCTACTCTTCAAGACATAGGCAACCATCAATGACCAAGACAGGCCAAACGCTGATAATCAGTTCGAGCAATTCCCATTGGAAGTAAAACAAGCCATCAAAAGAACAAAATAAAAAAAAGCCCCAGGACCGGATAACATCACCACCTGTCTACTCAAAAAAGCTGGTAAGATCGTCTACAAAAAAAAAAAATGAAAAAATAGCTAATGCGTTCAAGTTGTGTCTAAAACAGAGTAGATTCCCTAAAGACTGGAACACAGCAATCATGATGCTTTTACATTAAAAGAAAACCCCAAAAACCTCAACAAATACAAGCATTCGAGCCTACTCAACTGCACATTTATAAACTGTTCACAGAAATCATCAATAACTGGATCACTAAATTAAAAACAACCACGGGAAAAGGCTGGATTTAGAAGAAGCTCCTCGACCATGGACCATTCCAATTAAAAAAAAACAGGTGAAAGAGAAAACAGCAAAATACAAAATACCACTTGCTGTAGCCTTTATAGACTTCAAAAGGGCATTTGACTCCGGGTAAATTCCCATGGTCATGAAGTTTATCAATCTACAATGTGTAGACTCTGCAAAGTACTGCAACATATATACAATCACAGTAACTCCTTTATCAGACTACATAAAGAGTCTGAACCCTTCCAACTTCAAAAAAGTAAGACAAGATGATACTAGGTCATCTAAACGTTTCACAGCCTGACTCAAGATGATCTTCTGCAACCTGGACTGGGAAAATAGAGGAATCAAAATTGACACCGAGCAACTTCAGATTTACAGACGACATCGACTTTTTTGTAGAGAACCACCACAACCTTCAACTAATGCTAGATGAAGTAAACGAAGACAGCGAAAGAGTCAGCCTACACATAAAATTCAGTGAAACAGAAGTTATGTGCAACAATCACATCGATAATAAGGACATAACTGTCAAAATCGAAGGTGTAAAAACGGGGAAAAGTACACCACTATATCCACTTAGGATAACGAATCTCTGTTACCCACAAAAGAAGAAATGGAGCGGGAATCAACCTCGAATGGCAAGCCTTTGGCAGAGCAAGCTCAACCTTACAAACCATACGATCCTAATAATCTTACAAACAAAGAGTATACAACCAATGCATCCACCCAATAGTCACATACAGAGTTGAAACATGGAACATGAGCAAGAAACGAACCCACAAACTGAGAGAATCATCCTCTGACTCCACTAAAACAGTATTCAAGCGAGCTGAAAAAAATGCAAAACTTTTTTCTTGACAATAATGTTAATGTTTAACTTTTCATCGATCTGGCTCCATTGGTACCATCTGAACGCATTGAACATATGATATAGCCATCCAGACTAACTTGAAAGATGAAGAAACCGATATTGACAATTTTGGTGACGGTTCTGGTTGACGATCCAAAACAAACAAACAAAAACAAAAAGCGGGAAATTAAGAAAAGACACTTTGAAAATAAATAATATCACTTCTCTACGTGAGTGAAGATTGAGGATATACGCTTTCGGAAAATGCAAAAAAGAAACATCAAGAAGGAAGAAAGATTACAAAAAATAGAAATAAAACAAACAATAAGCTCATCTTATCAAAGGGCGCATAAAAAAACGGAATGGAAGGGTAAAAAAATGATTGGAAAGACGTAAGACATATTGTGGAAGAAAAAAGAAAAAAAAAAACCCAAAAACCCCCAAGAACAACAGGTATTTTGTGAATATTGAAGAAGTTAGGAATGGTTTTCCTGAGAACACATCTGTGGTCAGCATTGAAATAGATGAATCCTTTCCATGTACTTTGAACGTTCTGGTCCCAGGTTAACATTAGATCTTTTGATTTCTGTCACTTTCACACGGCGGTATATGTCATGGTAACTTACAAAGCGCATCGGGCAAAGGCATCTTCTTTTGCATTCCTCTCAAAGAGATGTATTTCATGGTGAACCTAGCAAGTCAAAGGGTTGTTTACATAGAAAAGAATGAATGGTCACTGATTAACAAAGTAAATCCGATATGTTTTAAGGTTTTAACCAACATTTGATACATGCAATAATTTTCAAATTGATCTGTGAGCAAAGAAATTTGTTTTCGATTGAATGTTTGTGCTCCTGTTGCTTATGGAATCAAGCTGTCAAAAGTTAAAATTCCTCTTTTTTCTATTCGAAGCTTTTACTAAAGTATTTTATCTGTTCTGAAATGACTCAACCGATCAGCTTTATTCTATCAATATCGATTGATCAAACAATGTAAATTCTGTTATTTTACATCAAAAAGAATTGCGTCCACCACAAAACTAGCTCCACTCATTCTCCACATTATTACCTCCTGCATTAATCAATATGACTCATCTATGCTTACAAGGCAGTGAGGATTTCCAATCTTGTTTTACTGATGCCTTCTAAAGCTTTCTGCATGTCAAATATACATTCATTAAAAAATGTATGTATTTTAGGGTAACAGAATGAGTTATTCGTGAAAATCATAAGTCTACTTCTATGATAAATTGGTATTTAAATCATGGCTTTTCAAAAAAAAATAATACATCTAATATTTCAAATTGTGTGTGTGTGGTACAGATCCAGCTAGCAGTATAGCCTAATATAATAATATATTGATAATATAGAACCACTTCTGATATGTTATACTGCTAGCCCGATCTGTACCACATGTATTATGTGTCATTGCTCGTAGCCTACCTACCAATTTGAGCACTCTAAAGGATTCATTGTCTAATCACCATGAAAATGGAAAAACTTTATATATATATATATATATATATATATATATATATATATATATATATATATATATATATGTACAAAAATATATTCATATGTATCTGATCAAGTATTGGTATCTGGGCTAGTTAGCACATATTTCATTCAAATGGCTGTAACATCCCAGGAAATAATTTCATTAAATGACAAATATGACCAAAGTTTGATATAGAGAGACTTTTTTAGTTGAGTCATTCGGCAATTTAGTTCTATTTCTAGTAGGAACAATATGATGAATATATTGATATGGATGAGAAATAGAATTGATTCAACCCAGAAAAGTATTGATTGTAATGAAAAAAAAACGGTTTTGAGCAAAAAGAGATTTTAGAAATTTAAAGATCGAATGGATTCTTCAGTGTTAATAATTTCCCTTCTCATTTGTTTCTGGGCCCTTTTTTACTATTCCTCCTTGTCTGAATACTTTTAGAATTTTTTTTGTTTTCTCCTCTGTCTCAATCAAATACAATTATAACGTACAACACAGCCCCATTTCCAATATATCAAAGACCCCTAAACACCCTTTTTTAAAAAAACATTCTTTTTCAAGGAAAAGTTATGACAGAAAATACTTGAAGCTCAGTATTCGCTGTTTACTACCACATCTCATGGTGTCCCACCTCAATACCCGTAATCATTCAGGGTATCTAATGGCCGCTTTGTGGCGTTCTCTTATCAGTACAATCATTAGCATATCCGTACATGGGAGAGAGTTTTCTTTTGTAGGTTGTTTCAGGTTTAGTCCCATTTATATCCTTGTGTTCGAACTAATAATGGCATCAATAAAGGTTAGTCCTAATACATTCTTCAACGAATAGCAAAGATTATATCATCGAGTTATTTTCTTTGATTCTCAATTGGGATATCCCTCAAAAAATCATTTTTGGGTCATTGAGAGGAGCATGTGTCTCTGTTGGTATTTCATGTCAGTATTTGGCGTAAATTAAACTGACAAATAAAACCATGTGAGTCCCTATGCGTTCCTCATGTGATGTTTGATCGAACTAGTTTCGAAAAAGTATAATTTAGTGCACAATTTTCCTCGAAAAGGCATTCTTTTAGTTCTTAGTTCGGCTCAGAGTTAGAAAAAAGTTGTAGAAATCAGTTGTTCACCCGAGAGAGAATAAGGACACTTGGAAGAATTGTTGCCAGCAGGAAGAGTTGCATGCAATACAGTAAGAACAAAAGTTGAGCATTTATTTTTTTTAATTTATTAAGCACGCTTCCCTGGGTTGGGACGAATTCTCTGTTTTTGAGAGATTCACATTCTTTTTTCAAATGTTTTAAATAGGATAGATTCGTAGCTATTCGTTGGGTCAAATACTGATGAAAAGACATGAACAAACACGATTATTTAACGTCTGAGGCGACAGGTTATCCAAATGAGCACATTCGCAAAATCTTCAGCAGTCCAGACTGTGATAAAACCTGAATTGGATGCAGGTGAATCAAAGAGCAATCTTTTTACAATATGTTCAATGTACCATCGTCTTATCTTCGCCTGAGCCTGTGTTCCTTCAGTTTCTGTATTGTCTACCAGACACAGCACAGCCTCCTCCGGCAATACTTATAATAATTCATATTACTTAACTTTAATAAGAGTTGTTATTAGATCAATGATCGCTTCCCTCCTCAATATCACGGAGAACCAATACTCGGGGATATAGTTCTCTAAGCGAAATGATGCCAGATTTTATCAGGTTATCTTTTTTCCTCCTTTGACGACAAATACAGCTTCATCAGCATGTTATCAAAGCTCATGACCCTAGAGTTTTACTACAGCTTCGCATACAAAAGAGCGCTCCGAAGATCTCTATATAAATTAGAAATAATTCTAATTATATACATATATATATATATATATATATATATATATATATATATATATATATATATATATATATGCCTGTGTGTTGCGTGCGTGTCTTGGTAGTAATGTGAAAAAACAAAAGTTTATGATTTTCAAGAGGCATTCAATCTAATGACATTTCAATATAAAAAGGTTTCTGTGGTGCATTAACCACCTTTAATTCAACGAGAAATTATCTGCAGGCAACACAGAAGAAACATGTCAACAAAAAATGATATGAAGAATGGCAAGGGCAACGAGCACAATATTTCATAATTGGCAGAACCATTCCGACATGAATACAGTTTCTGAAGAGCAAGGTTTTGTTTCAGGTAAAGGTCGATTGACATTTACATAAAATTCCAAGATGGATTCCGTTAACGTGATCAGAAAAAAGGTTAAAAGTATTTTTGTCGTAGAATCAGCCGAGCTATTTTCTTGATGAAAGGAATGCATCCTGATAATGCAGTCATATTTGAAAGTCTGCACATCAATTTTATAACATGTTGGAATTACATCATGAAAAATGTCAAATGACCAAGTGAGCGATACATGATGTTCATAGCTTCTGAGATATTTTTCTTTGTGACTACATTCACATAAAGAGGCATGGAATCTCAAATATAGACATTCAAACAAGTATATATATATATATATATATATATATATATATATATATATATATATATATATATATATATATATATATATATAATGAATGCTCCTCTATTCAGGGTTGAGCACTCTCTAAGTGAGGTAATTCATCCATTGTAAGCAAATACAATGCTCTTCCATAGGGATAAAACACTCTGGTGGATGAGAAATTTATGTGTAAATAAATATATTGCTTAGATTCAGCCTCACTGACCGTCCAGTTCCGTAATCCAGAGGTAGAATATCTGCGGGTCTGAAGCGAAGGTTTTAATCCTGCCTTGTGGTACTGGATGGGATAATGGAAAGTCTATAGCTACACTGGAGAGATGTAATACATCGAAACAGCTGTCTGTGGATGACACAATAATACATACATACATACATACATACATACATACATACACCCCCCATATATATATATATATATATATATATATATATATATATATATATATATATATAATGCTCTTTTAACACGGAATAGAGCACTCTGGTGGATAGGGAATCTATGCATTAATAAATATATTGCTTAAATTCAACCTTACTGACTGTCCAGTTCCGTGGCACTGAGGGAAGATACCAGACTCTAGATCTGATGCTAAGGTTTCGATATTACATCGGGATAATGGATAGTCCATAGCCACACTTATTGTAATGCAACGAAACAGCTGTCCGTAGATGACACAATAATACACATATATACATTATATATATATCAGAAATGATTCATTATAACCAGAGGAAACAGAATACATCGTATTTCATGTGGGAAAATCAAATTATTGATATAATGATCCAACTGGCATTTTGCAAGATCTATTCGAGTAATTCAATATATAACCTGTTCACAAGGGGTCCTAATACTATCAGCACTTATCAACTTGTCGATAACAAGCAACTAAGGGTGAATAGGGTATTTGAGAAGAAGAGAAAGAAAAAGAGAGAGAAAAAAGTTCTTTGCTCTCAAATTTTTTCGTCTGTTTCTAAACGAGATAAAAAAATGAAAAGTTTTGCAAAAAAAAAGAGATCAATCAGAAATTATAGATAATTACAACTTTCAATTATTGTTTTCCTCTAATTACTTATTATTCAGTTATCTGATAAAAACTGAAAATATTCAGTGAACACTTAGTTCATCGATCAAACGAGATAAATTATTCTGGATTAATGACTTTCAGTAACACAAATAAAGCCACCATTTACTTTTTTTTCCAATACCTTTACACTAGAGAGTAATGCTATCATCTTGTCTGTATTTTTACCCCATTCCCCCCAACCACCCTATTTCAAATGATGCCTGACATAAGTGAGCAAGTGAATAAAAGAAAGTTTGTAGTTTTCATGTCTTACTAAACTCACGTCAACAATGAGTTTCAAGAAATTATATGTTTAGTTTGATCTTTATGAATTTCAGTTCAAAGAATTTTTTGACAATTATTCCATTCTGTACGCGATTTCTTATTGATTGAAATGTTTTCCTTTTCCTAAGAAAAGCACAAAATATAGTATTTGTGAAAGTTTCCCCGAAACAATCATTATCGTCTAAAAACATCCTGAACGTGCATTCTATAACACATTGAGGGAATATTGATATTTTTCCAATTCTTTTAAAATAAAGTGTCATAATTACACTTTGCTACAGTAGTACAAGACCATCAATAGTGAAGCAGAACACACCAAGTCAGAAATGGTGTGAAAATCATCACCAAAGCCATTTCGACGGCAAATGAATAAGGGAATTGCCGAAGAGACCACATGGACATGATTGCAAGGATGCAACCCGGATAGAGAAAGTATAACTAGCAGTGACCCAGAACAAGATCACAAGAAACAATTTTATGATTAAAGTCTACATCCCCCCCCCCCAAAGAAAAAGATAGCTAATGAAGATGTATGGGTATAGAGATGAGATCAGAAGTCATATAAAAGCAAGTACAAAAATGACCATTGATAGATAGGGAAAGTAATCCAAAGGGAACTATGCAAACTAATAGGTTTTGAGCTTACATACCAATAGTATATGCGTGGACAAAAATCACGACATCTTAAAGAATATGATATTCTTCGGACTTTGGAGTTTAAACGGATACACCAGTACAGTCCAGTCCAGAGATCAGAGATTCAAATTTTTGTTTCAGCGTTTTCCTACTATTTCTATTTGTTTTGTTTTTTGTTTTTTTTTAAAACCTTTGTATTTGTTTTATTTGATAAACTAATATCTTTTTTGGTACAAAAAAACAAACAAAACATTTTCATTTCATGTTATAAATCAAGATAACAGCTAGTAAGGTTGACAAGAGTGATAAGACGGGAGAAAATCTCAAGATAGACGACGCATCCTGACTATTCCTTCCACGTAATCAGAAAGATCACGAGTGATAGATGGCCGGAAATGTCCTCCATTATCAGAGAGGACATTAGCTAGTTTCAATTAGGAATTCTCTTAACTATTGAACTTACATAAAAGAGGAAATATCTTGATGTCAGTTATATTAAAGTGTTGAAGAAGATCGTCCAGAAGATAATGAAGGTTATGGTCTCGTACTAATAAGATATTCTCTCATAAATATTGATCAGTTATTAATAGTAATGGACAATAAGTCAGTCTACGTACCGAATATTTACGAGCGATTTAAATCCTACTGGTACTACACACCATACTTAATGGGTTCTGTTGGTATCATACACATAGAGATTATGACCACACATTCCTACACGAGTTATTATATCCATACATATACACACACAAAGGCGCATTGAAACATATCTGTATTCGTGGATGGATAGAGTGATTTGCTAATTGATTATTATATATGTTTGAATTCAATGAAAGTTGAAAAACACCAGATAAGGAAGAAATATCAGAGTGAAATTTGAGCCTCAAAAGCCTGGAAAAAAACTTTGTATAAGATGTTTCTTTGTGTATAGATGTTTCTTATTTGCTAAATAATCGTATTCTTAGTATTACCAAAATACTTGACATGGTGATTGGAACAGTAGTACTGCTACGGAGATTAAATGATTGTATTTTAACACTGATATAGAATGTAGCATGGAACTAAAATACATTTATCTCGTCAGTAACAATGGTCCTCATTTTCGGCATGTTCCTTATTTCCTTCGTATATCTTCCTTGGGCGTGTATATGTTTGATCGATCTATTTATACACTTACATATGTGCACATAATAACACAAATAAACACACAAACACATAAATGCAAGTTTGTATGGACATATATATGCATAACCTACATTTCTCAGTATGTATATCTAAATATGTATTATGTCACGACATTCGACTAAGTGGAAAAACAAACATCTTCATGTGTGGAAAAGAGACCGTAATAAACATTCCTGTCTATAAACATGTGTGTAATTCGTTTTTCCGTGTGTATGAGTGTGGGTGTGTACGTACGTTTGTTTATGTTTTTATGTTCACATATATGTATACATCTGCACATGTATTTACTTTTACGTGTACATGCTAATGAGCATTTCAACTTAGATGCCCGAATGAACGCTTGTTAGCGTTTTGCTTTGAGTGTGCATACGTTTTTTGCTTTTGTTTCCAGGTACAAATGTTTATCCAAAATAGCCAATACCCGTTGCAGATACGTAATTACCGTCGAACTTATTGCCCTCTGGACCTTTGCTTCTTAGGTAATTAACATGAAGTAGTTTGTTGTGATCTTCACCGGCAGATGGTCTCCAGCAAAAGAAAAAAAAAAGTTATGAAGATATTGGAAAATTGGCTTAACGAATTTTATAATAAAACTTTTCCCTGATAATACGCTTCAAACATACATGTTCCAGGGATTTCAATCCCAATTAAAAGCCACGGCCCCGATTCAGTAGTTTTTACGATTTAGACACAGAAAACAAAAGTACTGAACGATCCTGTGTTACTCTTGTGATAGGAGAAAGCCAAGAGATTTGAATTCATATTTTTCATCAGGGCATGAAAAGCCTCTGTTCACATTGTAACTTGCTTAGCCTATTTAAACTTACATGACAACAAACATTGCACCTTAACACGCCCTCTATTTTTTATATGAAATATTTTGACTAAACAAATATCATTGCAGGATACTTTCAAAGTTACGAGGCCACTTGTACTTAAAATCTATGATCATTATAAATTATCAAACATTTTTTTAAAATATAAAACTTGTTAGACAAACGATGAGTTCGCCAAAAATTATGGGAAAGTAATATTCTTCTTGAATCTCAGATTAGAGAATCTTTTGATCAAACTTATAATGAAAAAAACTCAGATTTTCATCCGTAGCAGATAAAACAACTAGGTTTTGATGATATCGTAGTTCTATCGAAAACCAATGAAAGTACTATGTATTCATGAATCGCTTGTGTGTGAAACGAACTAAAATGTTTGCGTGGAATAACGAAAAACGAGGAAACACTTCTCTTCCCTGTGAATATCAATTTTCTCATTAGCTTCTGTAAATATGTATACCTGCATTTGTCGACGACACGTAAATATTTCATTCAACGGCAATAGGTTGACAAAACACCATGAAAATCAGTGAAAGGGCATTAGAAAAAAAGGGAATGAATAGCAGAGTTCAAACCTTTGTATGCTTTTTTTTTTTTTTTAAACGAATCATTTAGATTCAAGATCTGTTTTGCATGCTTTGTAATTTTCAGCCCCTTATATTGAAAACAATTGATCACACGCTCCAGGTCCGATTCTTACTTTCCCATTTGTTTTTTTCTCGAAACATCTTCTTGAAGCGTTTTTCTCCCTCTGTGAGTATTTATCACGTGCTATTTCCCGAACGGAAGGACACTCGTTGCAATTCAGTTGCCACAGCTGTAACACAAGTAGAGTGCCATGTCATGCAACCCTCAACCCCCCCCCCAAAAAAAAACACCCGTTCACAGTTATTGCTGAGGGGAAAGACGAAGCGGTTGCTGTAATATCGCACACACCTGAACACATATATGTAGTTTCCAATACAAATCTAGAAATGTATATCTTTTAATTTTCAGATCGTTATCTGTCTATTTCTTCGTATTCAATTTGCGAGGTTCTGGCTGTGAATCGATCGGAATGTTAACTACAATTACGGTGAACGTGCCTGCTTATCAGGAAAGGTGACTCACTCAAATATTATTATGTATGAACTGGAAATATGTTTTTTACACCGTCGCTCGAAGAATATCTGTTTCCCATATAGAAAGGTAACAGATGATAGAACATGTCTTCCGATGACGAGGGACAATGTATATCCAGAAACTGAAACTATCAAAATCTTTTCACAGAGAAATTTAAATCGGCATTTCCTTTTTCCCTTATGTGTAGCCGTCGAGGTATCTTCATTTGCTTTCCCGTGTGTCTCCATTCATTTTGATGATCAACCTTACTCAGCGACGAGTGAAATTCTCCGTATCTTCGATATTATTGTCATTCTCCATAATTAACGATTCCATGACGTCTTTGAACAAATTGGGGTTTCTGCTCTTTGAAGTTTTAACTCCAGTCAAGCTAATTGGCTAACCTGTGAATAAGAGCCAACAGAAAGTGATAATTGGTAATTATCAATTCAAAATCATGTCTCGATGCACCGATCAACAATTTTGGGGGAATCTAATGACGCGTATAGTTATGAATACTCTGCATAATCAAGCTATTGGTATTTTTAAAAATAAAAAAATTAGGGGGGCGGTTCAGGAATAAAATGATGAGTGATGTAAGGTATCTTTTAGTTATGAATAATCTATGAAATATTGTGCAGTTGCTACGGTTGTTGTTCATTCACAAGACTCTAGCCATCGAATGTAAAAAATATATATATTCTTCATTTTCCAATCAGTTTCAGGGATTCATAGACTTGATAACAGCAGTGAAGATACGAATCTCCAGATAACGAAATATTTCACCTATTCATAAGGTACAGTGAGCTCATACAGAAATTGTTCAACCAGAACATCTTAACAGTTTTGTGTTCTAGATCAAAATATAAAAATATACACTTCTGTTTATTCGGGAAAAGATTGTCTACAAAGTAGCTGCTTGGTACTATGAACAGGTATAGATTATTATGAGTTGATTACAATAACACCATCATGAGAAAAATGTCTATTCTTAAGCTTTTGTTGGATTGTCCGTATTGTTTTATAATTTGTCTCATCTAGATAGATTTGTAGAGTCGGTCATATGGTTCCTTGTGCCCCAAGCAAGCTGAACATCGTCACCAATTACTGTACGGTATTATCCTATTCGCTGTCTGAAGAATAAGAATAGACATTGAATACCTGATTAACATTAGATAAGCTAATGACATCGCTCTTCTAGCTGGAAACTATCATCATCATCATCATAATCATCAGCATCATCATCAGCATCATCATCATCATCATCATCATCATCATCATCATCATCGTCGTCGTCGTCGTCGTAGTCATCGTCGTCGTTGTCGTAGTCATCGTCGTCGTTGTCGTAGTCATCGTCGTCGTCGTCATCATCATCATCATCATCATCATCAGTAGTCTTTAACATCCGTCGTTGGACATAGACTTTCTCCAGGATCCGCCACCTTTCTCTATCATGGGCGTTACAGAACAAGCATTTTCTGAATTTATCTTGTTCATCACTCGATCCGTTTTTTTGTCAGCCTTTGGCTTCACATGTGGTCTCTGAGGATCCATGTTGTGAGTCGTGATGTCCATCAGTTGTCTTTCATTCTCGCAACATAACCGGCCCATTTCCATTTGAGTTATCTCATGGATTCTATGATGTCTCTGACCCCTGTTTTCTTCCTGATATATTTTGCTGTCTTGTGATCTCTCCATGTTGAGCATGATTCTCTAATGTGCGCGCTGCATGCTCCTTAGTTTGCTAGTTTGTCTCTTGGTTAGGTTCCATGTTTCAGCTCCATAAGTCAATGTTGGGAGGATGCATTGGCTGTATGCTTTTCTTTTTAGGGTTATCGGGATCGTCTTGTTTTTGAAAGTTGAGCTCACCTTGCCGAAAGTTTGTCATCTTAGGGTGATTATCTGCTTGATTTCTTCTTCTTTTGAGGATTTCATTGAATTTCGCTGTCCTAAGTAGATGTAGTGGTCTACTTTTCCCCAGTTTTGCATCTTCGATTTTGATGTCCCTCTTCTCGGTGTGATTGTTGCACATGGCTTTCGTTTTACAGAGGTTCATGTGTAAGTAAATTCTTTTGCTTTCTTCCGTTTTTTTCATATAGCATCAGTTGAAAGCTGTCTCTAAATGATACCAGAAGAATTGAAGCAAGGAAGCAGAAACGTTGGTTCAACAAACATGATGAGAACTAAGATACAACAATCAAAAGCGAAAACGCAGACCATTACTTCTACGAAGGGCAGCTCTGCTCCTTGAAATCCTCAAGAAGAAGAGAAATCAAGCAAAGAATCACCTAACGTTGGCAAACTTTCGATTGAGCGAAATCAACCTCCTAGAGACAGAAAGTCGCATTAGTCCTAATAAGAAGAGCCGACCAATGCATCCTTCAAATAGTCACCTATGGAGCTGATATATGGAGCCTAATCAAAATGTTGACTCTCGGTCTGAAGACCATGGAACGGGCATAACGGTATTGAGCCGGTAATGCTGCAAAAATGACATCTCGATTCACAGCGTGGATCCCCAGAGATCATATGTAAAACTGAAAGACTGGCAGAATATGAAATTATGTGATGAATCATGCAAAATCAAAAAAATATTGACTCATGGTACAGTGGACTGAGAAATTTTGGGGAATGTTTATATCCGATGACGGACGCTAAAAAGTTGAAGTTGTTGGTGTTGGTGATGATGATGATGATGATTCATTTATTCATTTACTGGCTATAGCACATCCCCAAAATTTTCCCCTCCCAGGTCCCAGTGGTCCTGAGCTCTCCATTCATCAAAATAAAGCCAGCCTGAATTTATCGTCGGTCAGCCCCTTTGCCAGTTGTACATCTTAGTTTTCTCGCAAGAAAAGTATTTAACCATATGATTACCTGGAAAGATCTTATTTCAGATAAGAGAATCTTGAAATTTTACTTTTTTATCGTTCAATTTACCTAAACGTTTAGCTTCATGCGAGAAGTAGATTCCATATGTGTGTTGTAATGGTTGAACTACGAAGATCTTGCACAAACTGTGGACAGTCAAGCAAAGGTCATCGTGTGGAAGCTGACATTAAGCCAACATATTACTATACACAATAGATGAAACAAAACTTATAACAAAGAAAATCTCAAAGAAAACACCTTCAATAGATCTAGATATGGGTGAATTCTGCTTTCATGGATAACTTGGATATCAGCATAGTTTAATTCAAAGTTGAACAACCATATACAAATGTATAGGATCAAATAATCCGAACGGAATGTAAGACTTCATTACTCGTGAAATAGATTAATGGTAAGCAAGCTGATAGCAGCGCTGTTCAATGTTGTGCCAAAGTATATGAATGCGTCATTAGAGTAATAGAAATTGCATTGTGAGCTTTTAGTATTAGCTGAAGGCATTGTTGGTTATGTTGGGCACACCCCCCGTTGAGGTTGACACACGTTAAGGTCAAGGACAATGATGTTTCCAGATAGATGGTGTGGGGACAAAATGAAAGAAAATGAGTGTGACATTAAAAAAAAAAGGAAAGATCGTGATAAACTGAGGAGGAGCATAATAGCGAATTTGAAGGAGAAAAGTAAGGTATAGAGAAAATCATAGAAAAACATAAGGAAAAGAAGAAAAGTACGGGAAAATATAAGCCTGAGAGAATGATAACTGCAAGGGGAGATAATCAGGCGTTGACTGTGTCATGTTATGGAAAATCTGAGAAAGATCCCTCTCTCCTAAAAAAAAAACAAGCTAGTGAGCATTGTAGATAGAAATGATATTTACGCTAACAAACCCAGCAAAGCATACAGAGGAAGAACTTCCATCAAATGAACGACTGGTTAAGTCTGTTAACGGCTTTCATTTTGTTTACTGAGGATGTCTTAAAAATGATTGGTTGACTTCCTCTTTCGAAAAGGTTCATATAAATATGTGTGCGTATGATTGTGTTTCCGTATGAGACTGAACGTATTTGTGTGTGTGTGTGTGTGTGTGTGTGCGTGTGTGTGTGTGTGTGTGTTTATGAATGAGTGCGTGCGATAAATCGGTATAATGTCAAACTTATGATGTGAATGTATACAAGCTATAAACTCTACTGATATGCATAAATGAGACTAAAACTTGGACCGGAATTGTTAATGCCGAGAATAAATGGTATATGTGGTTATACGTAATCGACCGAATTCTGTCTAGTATTTCTGTTTCCTCGCTGGTGCTCAGAGGCGTCATCGGTAACAGTTTTATATCTTTCATACATATATACATACATATAAATATCAATATATTTATACATACAGCCTTGAGTTCACAGATGTATGTCTTGAATGGCAAGTAGCCGTTTGTCTGTTCATATTTATACACAATGTTGATAACTAGATCTTTACAATCGTTACACTTCTTTCTGGACATACAAAAGGAACAGACACGTTTGCTTTTTATGAAATGACCAGAGTCAGAAATATCTGATTGTGAACCTGATATTTCACATGACCTACGGCTGCTAGTGAAAAGAAAAAAAATGTAAAACTGGAATGTATCTCGAAGGAGAGACAAGCAACTTCTGGAGATGCTTTTTATCATTTTGCTTCCAGCTGTACATTATTTGGTAATTGAAGAAGCACCGTTAGGGGTCTCTAGTGTTTGTACAAAAATACTTTTTCATTTCGGTTGTCTGTGTAGCCTGAAAACTAAACTGCAGAAGCACACAGGCATATTTACATATGTACATACATATATGATTAATGTCGAATCAAAATTCATACATCATTATTCAATTTGGAGCAATAGCTGTGTAGGTATGATTAGATATTTGCAAATATACTCATACAGAAATGATTCATAATCAGCCTTTTAGTGTCCTTCGTTGGACCTCGACCTTTTCCAAGATTCACCAGACTTCTCTATTGAGTGTATCATGAGGCCAGTACTTTTTGAACTCATTTAATTCGTCATCTTGTATTTTGTCGGCCCCGGATCCGTATGCGGTCTCTTCCACATGGGATCCACGTTGTAGGTTGTGATTACCATTCTTGCTACATGACCAGTCTATTGCCACTTAAGTGTTCCATGGATTACATTAAAACTCCTATTTTCCTCTAATATTCTGTGCTGTCATGTGATCTATCCGTATGATGTCGAGCCCGATTCTTTCATGTGCACACTGCACGGGTATCAGTTTGAGGGGCAATATTTTCGTCAGGTTCCATGCTTCAGCTCCATAGGCGACTATCAGGAGGAATCATTGTTTTGATACCTTTCTCCTTAGCACTTATGCTACTATCTTGATATTGATTCACTCAATTATAATATGATTGCGAGTGCTTTTTTATTCTCATGTCACAAACACAAATATTTACGAAGAAACCATTTTTTGTGTTGCCAAATATTCCTGAAGCAAAAAATGTGACATAGCTTTTATAACTACATTTTACCGTAATGATGTTGTAAGGATAAGTATTAAACAATCTCAGGAATAATATTTCGGAGAAAAAGATCAGTCAGGGAACGAATGTCTTCTTTTATCCATCTTATCAAACTTATCTCTCAACACACTTGTCCGTAGTCAGTTTTCGAGCTCTGATAAAACATTAGGTTTTCGAATGCTTTTTATAATTTCCGACGGGTTCTTAATGCTTGAAATGTTGGTCTAACACAATCTTCCCGCCGATTTGGCCTTGGTTTGTATCAAATTTAATGTACATATTAGAAATGAATACTCACGGCTTATATTCGTAGCGATGTATTTTGATACGCACTGGGAGTGTGAATGTTTGAAAATACGAAAAAGTAATAGGAATGAAAAAAGTAATGCAAAAGAAGGGAGAAATAATTGAAAATTGATAAACAATAAAAGAAAAAGGGAGAAAAATGGGAATTGTGATGAATATGTGGCCCGATAACGCTTTTGGGGACCCAAATTTGATCCATGAGAGAGATTCGTTTTTCGATCTTTGCCAGGAGTAATTTATTTAATTTCACACTCCTTGTTTCTATCTAAGTTTTGAAAAAGTGTGATATCATTTCCGCACAATATCTTTTATGTAGTTAGAAGGGTTTGAATTCTATATTTCATCCTTCTGTCTGATTAAATTTTGTTGAAGTTTGAATGCAGCATCCTTTTTTCATTGAGTGCATTCTTGGCAATAGATAAAATTTTGCATGATATTTCAAATATTTTTTAAACACCAAACAATTTTATTTATTAACATCTTATTTAGGTTTCCAAATGAGTTTTTTGAAATATGCATACATTAATTAGTTTATTACAATTCCCAATGTAATCTTTTCCAACATTCTAACAACATTTTCTCCCATCAAACAACAAAGGAAACCAGAATGATCTATTTACTTTAATTTTCTAAAACTTCTTAAAGATTAAAAAAAAGATAAATAGACAACTTTTCCAAAATATACTTACTTCAGGCTTTTTATCATTATTTTAAAGGTTGTTGGACGATGAAAGTTTTAATCAACTTTCTTTACTTATATTTGAAAAAAAAAACACATGAGAAATGAAAGGTTGGCTAGTCTATCGATCCAAAATTATGCGGAAGAGTGAGAGAAAAGAGAGAAAAACGAACAAATATCGCGAATAAAGTGACCAAAGAAGAAGCAACCTTTGAAGGAAAAGTATGAAAAAGGATGATAAGAAATGGCAAATATATTTCAAACGTAGGAAAAAGAGTCAAATTGAGATAAGAAAGACAAAATGTGAAAAGCAAAAAAGATTAAAGAAAAAACAAAGAAATAAAAATGAATGATACATAAAGTGTTGATACATTACTTCCCGAAAATGGAGCACGTATATATTCTTCTCACGTAAACTGTTTTGGGTTTTTGTGTCAACGGCCGGTTTTTAACGAAGGTATCGGAAAAGGCGGAACTCTTCCATCTTCATTGAATGGGGATTTGACAATAGGAAGGTAATTTATAGAAGTTCAAGAGCAGAAATTATACAGATGAGAAAACAAAAACAAAAAAATATGGTTTGCAGAATAGTAAACGATGCAAAGAATATGCCTGGAATTTAAAAAAAAATTGTGTAACAATGAAATTGTATTTTGATGGAGGAGTAACACAGCGATTCTTTTGTTAACTGACGGAGCGGTGATGACAGCATTAGACTCCTATTATTTCTCGCACGTTAAATACCCTAGAATTAGATGTTGTACAAACTATAAAGAAACCCAGGTTGAAATTTTTTACATTTGAGATACTTCATAAAAGTTTGATTTCATGAATAATAGGCTAGAATATGAAAAAAGTGTTATTTCTGTACAAACATACTAGAATACATACATATATACATAGTAGTCACTGATATCTCATAGCTATAGAAAACTCAACGAAAAAGCTTAGAATATTGGTAGATTATTTTGAAATCTTATAACAGTCAAACACGAAAATAAGGATAGACACATGGTGAGAAATCTTAGGAACAATGTATGACCCAATACCGCAAAAATTAGATTTTGATAGATTCAATAGTCCGATTATATTGTTTTTATTCTCAGATAGGCTTATAAGACGACATTAAACACTTATAAGTGTTTAGACAATGACATTTATGCCTTTGAAGTATTAAAAAAATCAGTGTAAATTACTTGCAAATATCTCTGTTATTAGGCTCATATGATCCATTGCACCTTGAATGAAACAAATAATACTGGATGTCTCCATAAATGATTGAAATTTACATTTCCTTGTGTGTATTGACTCCAGTGATGCTGTATATGTGATGCATGTCAATGGATATGAATATTTATTTTAAAGAGAATTCATATGAGAAATTGAAAAGATAAATTCGATTTCAAACTTTTTATCTTTGATATATGAATTATAAATTGCGCTATATCACATAGAAACTTATCTGGAATGTTTTCCCGATGTTACACGGTTAATATATCACTCAAATTAGACAACGTAGATAAAAAAAAAGAAAATGAGGCTGCAGTACGTATCTAACCTGTTACTGATTGGTTGCTGCTCCAACGTGGAGCTGCACTTACCATCGTGCTAAATAACCCACTGATAAGGCAAAGGCTGCATAACTGCTTTCCACCCGAATTCTCATCATAACATCGTCTAAATTGAGTGATATGATAACCATGTAACGACGGGGAATAATTTCAGATAAGTTTATAATATAACGCGAGTTATAATTTATTCTGTCGGATTAAATATGTCCATTCCTCATGTAACTATCTGATATATTTAGATATTAATATATCACCTGTGAAAATGATTGGATTATTCATGTATGGCGTAGGGTCAGAGTACCTGTGCACCCGGCTTAAGATCAACATTTTGCTCCCAATCGCTTCTGCCAAAGATCAAAGTATGAGATGCGTGCTCATAAAAAAGAATTACATACGAAAGTTATACGTATAGATTATCTTTTGAGTTCTGTGTTATTTATTTTGCAATCACAACGAGCTCTGCATTTTGCTTGAAGGCATTATAAAACTGATTTTAGCATCTTATTTAATAAAATGACGGATTATCATTATCAAAACACACAGACACGTAGTCACAAACACACATAGTTATAAACTCACACATACCCACAGGAGAACACACACACTCATCAAATCTGCGGATATTCACGCACATTATTTCTTTGTTTCATTGAATTTTAAGTTGATGTTCAAATTTCTAAGTCCGAGATTTCTGGGGCAAATGGAAATTTGAGGCAGGTGATATTCTCGATTTTGTGCAGTTCGATAGATCTTTTTCTTGAATGTTTATACGTATGGATACATGTACTCATACATAATGGAAGCATAAAATCACCACTATACGGATACAAAAATACGCACACACCTATGCACACCTGCACACACACATGCGTACGCATATATATATATATATATATTATATATATATATATATATATATATATATATATATATATATATATATATATATATATATGTACCAAGATTGATGTATAGATATAGTAATGAAAGCTTTACAGCTTTAAACACTAAACATTGAAAAACTTTTTCAATTGTATTCTCGTGTCACTTAAGTCACTCATTCTGAATATATCAATGCAATGAATGTAATCCTCAAAAGCTTTTTTCTCTTTGTTTCCCTTATACTTGTCGATAAAACACCACTTCCCTTAATCATATAGTTTTTGCCGTACAGTGGGAATCTCGAAGGGTATGTTGACCATCACTCTACAAAGTGTAGATCCAGTATATGTTGAAGTGCTGAAATATATATGTATAGCCAAGGCAGCTCCTTCATCAGGCTACAAAGATAAGCAGGACAAGGTGATACCAGCTCACCCAAACTCTTCACAGCTTGCCCCGAAATGATCTTGAGAAGACAAGAGTCGGAGAATTGAGGAATCAAAATAGACGACGAATATCTGAATAACCTCTGATTTGTGGATGGTATTGCCTTTTTCGCAGAGAACCAACACGACCTCCAACTAACGCAAGATGTACTGATTGAAAAGAGCAAAAAAGTCAGGCTACAGATGAACTTCTGCAAGACGAAGATCATGTACAAGATGAAGACCATGCGCTATAACCACGTCAGAAACCGCAAGAACAATCAGATCAAAATCGAGGACACACTACCAGAGAAAATAGACCACTAAATCTACCTGAGATAGCAAAACTTTATGAAACCTACAAAAGAAGAAGAAATCGAGCAAATGATCACCCTAGGATTACATCCCTTTGGCAGAGCGAGCCCAACCTTCAAAAACGAGAATATCCTATTAATCCTGAAAAGTAGGTTATACAGCCAATACATCATCTGAATAGTCACTTATTGAGCTGAAACATGGAACCAAATAGAGAAAGTGACTCAAAAACTGAGAAGTATGTAACATGCGCATGGAAGTATCATGCTCAACCTCACATGGAGACACCAGAAGACAGCACAATACATCCAGGACAAGAAAGAAGTAAGAGACATCATAGAATCCAGCACAAGAATGGCAGACAACCGATGGACATACTGACTCATGACATGGATCCTCAGAGATCACATGTGCAACCAAGGCCGGCAGAGTATTATATGGAGAGACAAGCTAGACAGATTCAAAAAATACTTGCGCTGCAAAGCCCCCGATAGATAACTGTGGTGAATCCTGAAGGAGGTCTATGTCCAACGACGGATCTTAAAAGACTGATGATGATGGTGATGATATTGATACTATTTTAGACATTTATTTTTTGAAACATGGTTACCTTACGCAGGTTACCCTAAGAACGGTATCTATCTATCTATCTATTTATGTTATTGAGATATGGATATATAATCCAACAATATGATAATGAATCGTGTTACATTATACATTATTTAAACTCTTCTCTGGAATGATCTTCCGTTACAATAATCGATTCGAAAAATTTTCTTGCAGCATTCCTTTTTTTCTTGAATTGTTTGGTTTATTTATGTTGTCCAAGCGAAATGGTTCATTCACCGTTTAATAATGGGAGATCGTTTCAAATAAGTGTTCCAATATATAATAATCATGTACATATATATATATATATATATATATATATATATATATATATATATATATATATATATATGCATGCATGTGCGTGTGCGTGTGTGTGTGTTCACCTTCTAATTCGTATATTTCTTAATGAGGTTTGCATCCGTACATTAGGTGTAGTGCATCCAATTATATTTAATGATGCCTCTGAGACTTCAGCCAGATTATTTCCTTTGCCTCCAAAATCCAGAGAGGATCATTAAAGGGAGTAAAAAATCTAATTATCTTTAAATATCAGCACACACAACCTTCATGGAATCGCTTTCGAGATTTTGAGGAAAGAATTTCTTAGGAACTCTGTTAGAGAGACGATTTCATTTTGAAGAGCGTTTGTGTTTCTATCCCCACTCCTATTTGCAAATCAAACGAATGTGGTTATTACTCGAGGCTTTACGGCTGGCGATTACTTCAGGATGATTGATAATCAATACTAAGACCTTCACGTAAAATGTTTTCATCGGTAAGAATCTATATGACGGGTTATTTACAACACACTTGAGTCTACCATACATACTCACTCGATAACAGTGAATATAAACAACAAGTTTGACTGAAGCAGGGTCACAGTCCATTCTAAAATGAATATGTTTATGGCAGATTTTAATTCTATATATAATAAATAGATTCATACATATATAAGATTTGTCAGTTTTGACTATCAATCACTTTGTCATGATTTCAAATTTTGTACACAGGTTTAGTTTAACGAGATGTGAGAGACGAACAGTGAAAAGTTTACTCTCTTAAATTTAGCGAAGATTTTTCTTGTTGCAACAGAGTCAAATTCAACTTGGTGGTAGTACAAGTACTGATTTATGTTGACAGTGAAAATGGATAACCTTTTCATGATAGGATGATACGTGAATTGTTGGTGTTCTTAAATATTGGATATTTTCATTCCCAGTTTTATTCACGTTCAACAATCAACAAATCACGAATGTTCTTCGTTTATTTCTTTTTCTCAGTCAATTTCCTATCATCTCTGTTGGTATAAATAATCTGCCTCAATAATCAAAGGATATCTTTGAAGGATTCGTTCGAATTTTTTCACTTCAGGAATTTTGAGGGAACACACATCTTTCCAATTAAAGAGGTTGCTATTCGGTTGTTGAATTCATTGATAATGTTGGCGTTGTTCACGAAATTTAGATAAACAAATGTCATGGACAATAAATATGTTGAAAATAAAGACACAACAATCTAAATCAAAAGCGCAGAACAGAAAAAAATACTCCACGAACCTCCATGAATCCCCAGAAGAAGATGTTTAGTTTTCGGCACATTAAGCTCCAGGTTGAAGAACAGAAAATCTCACTAGTTCAATGGAGGGTATAAAAACAATGCATCGTCCTAATAGTCAATTATGGAGCTGAAATTTGGAACCAAAGCAAAGGATTGACCCTCAGACCAGAACAATGCAGCGTGCGCAGAAAATAATTGTACCCAACTTTACATGGAAAGATTACCTGGTAGCCCAATATATTGGTAGAAAAACAACAGTACCAGATATCATAGAATCCATTGAATTAGATCAAAAAGTATTGGCTCTGCAACACCCTGGAAAGAGAGGTAAGGAAAGGTATAAGTTCAACGATGGACGCTAAAAGGCTGCTGCTGCTGATGATGACACAAAAATCCTGGTAAGATATAATGTAACGAATTGATGATGTTAAGCGTCCCTGTAATTGCACCTAGTCCGTCTTTAAACTTATATTAAAATACAGTCAAGCCCACAACAAAATGCTCATAAATTGATTATCAAGAGAGTTGAAAGTTCGAAAAAAATGTTTTCAGACTTTAGATTGAATCCCACAAAAATCTCGTTGATTGAACAAGTTTGGTCATCATCTTTTCTTATACTTAGAATGGGCCAGTTTTATTACTTTTACTCTATTTTCCAACCTTAAAACTTATCTAGTAATGCGTATTATCTATTATTAAATGTTTCAACTAATATCACAACTGCTATACTGAAAAAAGAGTTATTTACTATTTTTTTTAACCACTCGGAAAAAATTAGTTTGTTGGAAAAGAAATCTGTCAACTCAAATAAATTACTTTTTCTCGTGAGTGAATTTCTGATTAAATTTGATTAACATTACTTCTAGATAAAGTAATAAATTTACTCGTAACTTTTAGATTTCACGAAGTATCACTTCTACGTAATATCTACAGCAAAATCCAAGGATGAAGAATGGAATGGTAAACGAAGTAAGGAAAAAAGAATGACACGGGGCAAGAATTTATAAAGGAAAATAGTGACAGATGGGAGAAATTTAAAGATTGAGGACAAAATAAAGCAGAGAGAGAGAGAGAGAGAGAGAGAGAGAGACAGACAGACAGACAGACAGACAGACAGACAGACGGAGAGAGACAGACAGACAGAGAGAGAGAGAGATGGAGAGACACAGAGAGAGAGAGAGAGAAAGAGAGGGAGAGAGAAAAGCAAATTCCCATACATCTTTCTGACTTCAGAGATCAGCAAAATGTTTGTAGAATCGTTCTATCAGAATTTGCTTTGATAAGAAAATCGATAGACATTTTCCAAAGATTTATAACAAAAATATTTTGAAAATTATGCACAAAACAGCGTAAAATTTATCACCGATTTGCCGATTAAACTTCCTCATAGAATCGATAATTTCCGAAGATCAATCGATCCTTTTGTGGAAATCCTAATGATTAAAAATCATACAAAATGGTTGTTCATATCAAACGTCTTCTTTGTAGAGTTAAGTTATGAAACAAAAGAATGAAAGAGCAAAGAATAGTGTTTATTGGAGTTTGAATAATCCACGAATCGCAGATACCTTCATACAGGGATTTACAAGCAACACTTCCTTTGATCAGGAAATAAGCTGATTTGGCAAATTTGATTTACTGAATAAAATACTTTGAATAATTTCATCGTTGTGCAGTAAATGATTTCATATTGATTTTAGCTTATTTTCTTTTCTAACGTAAGATTTCCTTGGAAGCAGTCAAATTTTAATTAGATAAAACAAAAGGTACATGTTTCTCAAATAGCAACTTTCAAAATATTAGAATCATAATGGTTACGATTTTCAAGCTGCAAAATATGTATCTCATTCCTGCTATACTGGTGGAAAATATAACTTATTAGGTGATTTGCCCTTTACAGCTATGAATATAAGACATTCAAATGAAATAAAACTTTGTCAACAAATACGCTCATGTGCGTGAATTTCTAGAAATCATCATTCGTACTATTATCCTTTCATTCAAAGTAAAGACTCAGTTGTTCTGTATTGCATCTGTTAAATCACCAGAAATTCGAATTTCTCTAAGAAAACGTGTTTGTAAAGATGATACTTTTATTTCAAAGATAAACTTTATGAAGATCAGCTTTTCCCGAAAATCTGTTCAAAATCACATTTCCTTTATCAGGTGAAAAAATTTCTTACTTTCTATTTCTCTATCTAATAGAAATTACTCATCTAATGCGTAGAAAAACTCTGGTTAGCTATAAAATGGTTACCCATTTTGTAAATGGGTACCCTGATTGTTTGATGTAGAGCTGAACAGCTGCTCACTTGATCTCAAAAACATTACACGTAAGTTGTGGCTAGTTTCAATACCGAGTAAAGGAATGTTTGGAGTGACCATATTGGACGATATAACTGAATTTTCCGAACATTCGTTTACTCAATGTTAGAAATAGCACATAAATTTTGTATGGTCTTATTAAGTACACAAAAGTGTGTAACTTCACAATCAGGATAACCATTATGTAGGCATTAATACTTAATGTAGCCATTTTATGGCCACTTCATAAGCAAGGGGAATTAAGTCATATATTCGTATTCGTTATCTGTAATGTTTGCAAATAACGTTGGAGTAATCTAAATTTTGACAAAGGTACACGATTTGAATCATAAATATGCTTTGCTTGCTTCCGTTCGAAAAATGAGTAAATATGAACAAAGTTGCTTTTAGTTTCATTTATATCAGCATGTATCCAGAAATGAGTTTCCTCTGGAAAAATACTTAGTAAGCTTCAAAACGTACACAGAACTTAATTCTCTGATAAAAAAGAAATAATTAAGAGTATTTGATTTAATTCATCTTTCATTCCTATCGTTTATCCATATTTTTTTTCATATTTCTTTGACTTCAATTTACTTGCCAGGGTGCTCAATAATGTAGTGCTAAAAAAGGGAAGAAATAGAGGAACACTCCCAGAAAGTCGTTAAAGTCAAATATCGAAATCTAAAATCAGATTCTGACTCGCCAATTAGGCTAAAGATGAAGGGAATAATCCATCTCACTCTTTGGTTAGAATTTGCGTTCTTGTCTATGACACAACAATTTATTCGACGGACTCTATGATCTTGAATCGAATATGTTAAGCGTGCTATATTCTTTTATGAAAGAACCTTTCAGAAAATTCACTTTTGAGAAACGTTATTTGCTTGGTAATCACTATAATGCTACCGATTTCAATTATTCAAAACTCAGTGTTGATCAGTGATTATGACTATATTTACACTTTCTCTCTTTCATAGCCTGTCTCTTGTCCTGACGACCTTTGTCAGTTCTAGAAGAATACACCAGACATAGCTTGCAGCGTCTAGAATCAACAGGTGGCGCATCAGACAAAGTCTATTGATATTTCATTTTATTAACTAAATGCAGAAATAGCTGGCCTAATGCAGTCTGAAAACTAGACAATAGAATGGATTTTTTAAATCATTTTTATCTCTTTTCAATATTCCATTTCATCACAATATCTGCCTTTTCTACCTTGGAGGTCAGAAAAATGTGTATACATAAAACTATGTTTGCATGAAAGTATATTTATATGGCTTCAAACGAGTACAATTTCGAAGTCGGTGGATCAATTTGAATTTCCCACCTTCTTTTAACACTTCTTCCGGAAATGTAAATTCATCATCATCATCAGTTTTTTAGCGTCCGTCGTTGGACATAGACCTTCCCCAAGGATTTGCCAGACTTCCCTATCATGGGCGTTGCGGAGCCAGTACTTCTTGAACTTGTCTAGCTCGTCTCTCCATCTAATATTCTGCCGGCCTCGGTTGCGCATGTGGTCTCGGGGGATCTATGTCGTGAGTCCTGATGTCCATCAGTTATCTGCCATTCTTGCAACATGGCTAGCCCACCGTCATTTGAGATCTTTATTGGATTGTATGACGTCCCTAACTCTTGTCTTTTCTCGGATGAACTCTGCTGTCTTGTGGTCTCTCCATGTGAGACCCAGCATTATTCTTTCATGTGCACGTTAAATGGTTCTCAATTTACGGGTCTGTCTCTTGGTTTGGTGGAAATGTAAATTAACCATCTACAAAAAACATTTTTTTGCTGATCAAATATATTTTAAAGTTTGTTTCTAAAATATTGTCATATCTTCATAAAAAAAACCTATAATGGTACATAATCTTCTTATTATATGATGTCAAAAGAATTTTTGTAGTCTATTAAAACGTCGTCAACCATTCTCCCATAAAGAAATTAGAGCAACAATTATACGAGAAAAAGTATTACGAAAACTTTTTAATGCAATAATAAAAAGAGAAAACCGTAAACCAACCAAATGATTCGGGTTCACATTTAGTTAAAATATCATTATTTCATCCTGAAAATGACCACTTAGAACTACTGAACGATGTCTTCTATTCTCTGCATCAAGCTCTTAATTCAATTGTGATATTTTTCTTGTTTAATACCAGACGGCAATCCAGTCATCACAGCAACATACGTTTGACAGACATGGAAATTGAACTTGAGTTCAAAGCATATGAATGTCTCTTATGCAGTATGCAAAAAATATCTTAGCATTTTTGTGACTGCAGGTTGGCTGTCTTATATGTGTCATGAAGGTGAAGTATTAAAAGGAAACCCTAGCTTATCCATAACGTAGGATGTTTTTCAGTGGATCCTTTCGAAGGACGATATTCCGTGAGTGTAAGGTCTTTCTCTCACCGATCACATATGTCATGGGTTCAGGCATAAAATCTCATTCCAATAAAAAATATGGTGAATCAGTAACTGAAAACATTGAATTGGATTTTCCTAAATAATGTTCTGTTGTGTTGCAGGGAAGAATAAAATGAAGAAGTAGAACTATCAAAGGATGAAAATATGAGATCTTTTGAAACTGGATTCCTGTGAAGAACGACGCAATTCTTGTTGACGTGAAATTAAACTCTATCCACATAAATAGAAAAAAAAAGCAAAGCTTGCAATCAAATCAGATAGAGTGCAATGGCACCACAACAGTTTGTTCTGTCTGCATGCAAAAGATAACATCATCAAACAGTGTTACCTGAAAGGTAATATTTCTCTGCTGCAAATTCAATGATGATTCTGTACTTGTTTTTATCATAAAACTTCAGTCAACGAAAGACAGTTTCCATCTTGGTTTAGAAATAGAAATATTGAGAGAAAAAAAAATGGAAGATACATTCCTCGCGAAATCTTTCTATTTTCCGACATGGTATAACACAAGGGACATTTGATCAGAGTCAATGAAGAATACACAGGCGTCAGAATCTTTTTTTGAACAACCGACTTTTTTTTATTCATGTTTGTATATTTGCGACATAGAGGAGAGGAAGAGATTAGATTATCATGGATTTACCTCCTGCTGGAAAAATCAGATTTTCGATAAACTTGAATAAAATATTCAACGATGCACACATGCTTATTGTTGATCTTGGGAATAATATTCATGCTTTATTATGAATAATGCAGGCGTATATATATATATATATATATATATATATATATATATATATATATATATATATATATATATATTTGTATTTATATATATGTTTACATATGTATCTGTATGAGTATTTTATATGCATATGTACATACACATGCATTTATATATATACGTACATCTATCTATCTATCTATCTGTATATGTACATATATATGTATTCATATGTTTGCGTGTTAAAAATGTGAGTATATATATATATATATATATATATATATATATATATATATATATATATATATGCGTGTGTGTGCGTATATAAGTACATGTTTGCTTGTTTATGTGTGTCAGTAAATACATATATATGGTATGTATATGTATAAACATATATATTTATATACGTATGTGTTTTAAAATGAATTTTTCTTATATTCTGCCCGTCAAAAGTAAAAATCAAAAATCTCTTATTGATTTCGATCCCTAGAAGAAAAAATTAAAAGTTCGTTCTATGTAATCAAATTTTGTGTTTTCGGAAAAATGTACCTTAACTGTACCACTAAAAGCACGCACCAATCAAAGCACTTCATATCCATGTACAACAAATGCGCATAGCGAAACAAGATATGCTAAAAATGTTTTGCCTATTTCCGCATAATAAAATACAATTTTCGTCTCATTTCCATGTGTTGATTGATTTGAGTGAGAAAATAAAATTACGTCAAGATGTATTCTAACTATTGATGACTGGTCATGTACGTGTACCCCCAGAATTAAAATGCCCTAAAAACACCTTTTGGTGGTTCGATTTCTATTCGTTTGCCAAGAACATTTTCCAGGGATTAAATTGTACCCACAGAATATTTCATGTACTTATAACAAGTATGTTTTGTGGGAGGCGAGTACATAAAAATAGACATGCAGACACACGGGCTTATACCGAATTATGAGATTTGTGAACTATTAACAAATTGTTATGAAGACTACGTCATCAAAATACAAATGATGTAGATTGTAGGCAGTAAATGTATAATGTGATTCCAGTTACGTACCGTTACAAAATGACATCACTGGATACATTCTTTTTTCTGTGTTGAGATTAACTGATAATGTCCTTCATTCCAACTATGAAATCGCTTGGGAAACATCTATACCTTTTTGTAACGCTTTTGTGCTACGCTTTTGTTTCAATCTATTTAATGATATATCGAAGGTATATTATCAAAAGTACTTTTTCATATCAAACTTCCTAGTGTACAGTTTTACACCGTGCTTCATAGTGTTCACTTAACCATTGGAAATCATTCTATCTCGCATTAAAAATCAGTCTTTCCTTATCAGCGTTTCAATGCATATATTAGGTAATACACGAATGCAGAAAAACAAATTTGCTTTCAAAATTAATACATTATGATTTTGATACCTACTATGATTGAAGCAAAATTAAACACATTCCCAGTTACTGATTAATGACCTTAATCAATAGTTATAATTATACTTGTATGAGATCTAAAAAAACAGAAAGAAATGAAAGAAATGAAAGAAGACTTACATAAGGAATTTTATCAAAGGTACCATCTCATGGGCAGTTTCTACTGAAATATTTTATAACCACTTTCTAAGAGAAAGAGAAAATTAAAAATTAATGACTATACATAAAGCTTATCCCAAAGGATAATATTGGCTGGGATTTAAATTAACTATCCATAACTTGGATTCTCATTTTGATATGGTGCACATTACGCGAATATTCGTTTCTAATTAAAGTAAAACACTGAAATTGATATCTGGAAACAAATACTATTATATCATTGAAAGAAATGTGGGAACTGGAAACATGCAGTCTCCAAATACAAAGACCATTGCTTCGGCCTATGCTCTTCAAGATTTCATCATATTTTTTCTTTATCAGCGTAATTCAATCCATTCCGCAATCTGCACCCAAAGGTCATTTAATGCGTAATGACAAGTTACATGCTTGCTTCGACGAAATTGAAGTTTCATTAAAAAGATCCTCAGATGTTTTCAAACCGGAAACTTGATTTACAAACGATGACGTGTGATTATCTTGCTTAGGATCCCTTTCGAAATTTTTCTTTGGATAATCATATGTTTATATGGGAGATAAAATGGAATTCATTAAACAAATAAATAAATGAACGTGATTTCCCCCTCAAAACATACTCTATCTGGATTTTCTGCCGCTTATTTGCATTAATTGGCTTTGATTTGAAAAAAAATCGCTTTTCCCCGCAAAGCAATCTCATTTTTTTTTCTTTCTTTGATTTTCTCTGAACATGGTGACATTGATGATTTTTAAGCGAAATTCTTAAATGCAAATTAAAGTGGAGAATGCGAGAACAAAGCCCAAAATATCAGTTTGAATTATTATCATTATTATTTTGTTGTTGTTGTTGTTATTATTATTATTATTATTATTATTATTATTATTATTATTATTATTATTATTATTATTATTATTATTATTCAGTAGAATGCATTTCAATCTTTTATTAACAACTTCCTCTCAATATATTCTCTTCTTCTTCTGGATCACTCTCTCTCTCTCTCTTTCTTTCTCTCTATGTCTTTCTCTCTCTCCCCCCCTCTCTCTCTCTCTCTCTCTCTCTCTCTCTCTATATATATATATATATATATATATGTATATGTGTGTGTGTGTGTGTGTGTGTGTGTGTGATGAGTAAAGATGTTTTTCAATGATTCAATTCAGATCTTGCATTCTGTTCCAAATAGATTTGAAAATCAGATTAAAATGGAACTGAATGTATAATCCGTAATGAAGCATTGATAACATTTTTATAACAGCTGCATGGACAGTATTTAGCACTCTTTTGAAATCATCATCATCATCATCATCATCATCATCATCATCATCATCATCATCATCATCCGTCTTTTAACGTACATCGTTGGACATAGACTTTCCCCAGGATCCGCCTAATTTCTCTATCATGGGCGTTACAGAGCTAGTATTTTCTAAATTTGTCTAGTTCATTTCTCCATCTTGTATTCTGTCGGCCTTGGTTTCTCATGTGATCTCTGTGGATCAATGTTGTGAAACGAGATATTTTTTGGTTGTATGCCATTCCTGCAATATGGACTGCCCACTGCAATTTGATTAAAAAATATTTTTAATAGATTCTATGATGTCTCGGACTCCCAATTTTTTCCTGATATTCTGTGTTGTCTTGTGATATCTCCGTGTGAGGCTGAGCATGATTCTCTCTTGTGCACGTTGCATCCTTCTCAGTTTGCAGGTCTGTCGGTTGGTTAGATTCCATGTTTCAGCTCCATAAGCGACTATCAGGAGGGTGCATTGGTTGTATATCTGTACAAGTGTGAAATTATGTGTGTAAAAATATCATATCAAGAGGGAAGAAGGTCATTCAAGCATACACGTGTATATGCTCAACGAAAATGATCACGTGCACATAGACGTTGCAGAGTATATATATATATATATATATATATATATATATATATATATATATATATATATATATATCAATATTAATGCCTTTATATGGAAGAAATATGGGACCATACCATGATAGATACACATTATAGCCAAGGTAATCTCTTAGGCGTATATAAAAAGGCCCTTCTACATAATATAATCGATACTTTTCCTACTGCAACCATCTTGAACAAATGATTGGTTAGCTTTTCAGGATCTCGAAGGACATCTAATCGATTTTTGCCATAAGACTGCACAATGTGTACAAGAGTCAGTGGCATCGCGAGAAAATGGTATGTATTTTCCGATGGAAGAGATTTTCATCACCAGTGAAAGTAAATCCCTTGCGCTCCAAGACTTAGAGCCAGCGTTGATACTTGCTGATTCCATGTAAGTGAATAATTTCGCAAAATACGCATTTGTTCCTGTAAGTATTCATTTTATTTCAGATTTTATTTCTTTCAGATTTTACAGGATACGTACGGATATCATTAAGTTAAAATTTCGTATTGTTGCATTATTGCACAATGATGACGTATCACAGGAGGCAACATGCAATATTCTTCACTTCATTGAATGTATAAGTCTGTTTTTACATAGATTAAAGTCCCTGTGACTGAACTGAACAAGATATCCATGTTTATATAATAAGTATAATCATGACGATCATCTCTGATTAATCCCTGGCTTTTTCATTGCAATGCATTAAAACAAATGAAATTTAAAAACATTGAACTGTTTTTGAATTTCCCCGAAAGATATTTAAACTTGCAAATTCTAACTTCAGTAGCTAACCATACAAGAACAAGAAGATCCCGTCCGTTAAGAACCACGCAATGTGCACAAAAAAGAAATCATGCTCATCATCACAAAGATCGAAAGACAGCACATTATATTAGGAAAAAATAGCAGGAGTCAGGGATATAAAACCCTGTAAAGAACAAAAATGGCAATAAACTGGACATTTAGCAAGAATATCAGACAACAGCTGTCCTTCACAACCCATACAATAGATTCCAGAGATCATATTAAAAAGTGTCGATGACAAAAACTAAGATAAGATATATATATTGGCTCAGCGACACCCACTATCGAGATGTTTGGTTAATTTAAGGGAGGGTATTTATCCAACAACTGACTTTAAAAGGATGAATTCCTATAAATCCGTTTTTACTTAACACAGACCAGCTTGGTATACACGTATTTCCTGGAAGACAAGCTATCTTCTTATAAGCCAGAAGATGATTTTAGAATGTTAATTTCTGTATGTTTTAGCAAATGGATGAGTGTTCCTTCTTTTCCTAACACTGTAAAGTAGAATGGTTGGGGAAATTTTGCAATAACATAATCGAAGCAAAAATAATCTTGTTTCTCGCATGTCTGTATTATAAGCGATCTGCTTTCATGGGGGCTGTTCATATCAATGTCATTCTTAACACTGTTATTCACATCGCTTATCACAACGACAAACGTATATCTCTACAATCCTTGCAGGTTTTCCCTATTAACACCGATGTGCTGGCTCGGTTGCAGTAAGTGTGCTATCTGTAAAACAAAGGAAGAACACCTGGATATTGTGTTCATCCAGTGCATATGATATCAATTCCGAAGACCCTACCAATGAAAGACATTGATTTATTTTAGTTTTCAAGCAACCACACTGATGAAACGGTGACATTATTCTCCTGCTACTGTCTAGATAACCATTATCCATATGTTTCGTGTTAAATAACGTAGCATTATTGAATAACGTGGCATAATACTCGTGTTCTTCTTCCTATAACAAAAATGGTTCTCTTCCACAGAATTTTTCATTGGCTGTCAACATGTAGGGGTTAGTCGGACAACTCTGATTTTTTTGTGTATTCATATGTTCTATTACTTAATATTACTGAAGGAAAATCTTATGATCAACATACAATTACCATGCAACTATGAACTTATTCTGCGAATCTTTGAAATTGAGAAATAACGTTTGGAACCTTCTTAGGTTTAAATTTTGACAAATCATATATCCATTAGAATTATGGGCAAGCTAAATATTTCTTCTCACCTCTTGACTTGGCAGAGGATCCAAGCCAGACTAGGCTTCTGTTTACTTTTTCTGTACTTTTGTGGTTTTTAGGAGCATGCTTTGAGCTAAAGCTGACCTGAAGTCAGATCAGAAATTCAATCAATGGTTCAATAATCTCTGATGGTACCGTACCGTTCGCATTGTGAGAAAATAACATACATTTTGATAAAGGTTGAAATTTGTCCCTTTAGTCATTAAATTGAAACCATCATATTTTAAAAGTGTGCATTCTTTGGACTGATGAAGTTACTCCGCTCACCTTATGTTGGATCTCAAAAAAGTCCGAATCTCTGTAAATCAGAGTGTGAAAGAAGTCAGACACAAGCTGAGGTACCAATTCATCATAAACTTACATTGTAAATTGAACAGTCTTCTGGAACTTATTTTGTGGGATGGAAAAATGTTTATTCTGAATATAATAAGGAATAAATGTGTAAATTTCGATCTCTTTAACTCCATGGGTGCAGACTGAATATACATACATAGCCATTCAGCCATCTGGAGTAGCTTAAAAACTGAAGAAACCTATACCGACAGTTTTGTGGACAATTTTGGTTGACGGTTTCAAATAATCTCTCATAGTTTGTAATGAACAAATGAATTTTTTGATATCTGATATTTACTGGGATTCTATTCAATATATGTAAAAACTAATCCGTCCAATGGAGAAGTCATTGTTTTTCTCAGGATCAGAATTTCTGTTTCTAATGGACTAAGAATTGTATTAAGATTAAGATTTATATTATTGACGATTAAGAGCAAAGTCAAAGTCTTTCGCATTTGCATTGAAGCTTCAATTTGGACTTTGAATGTATTCTATCTTGTTTCACTTTTGACATGTGATTTATGTTATTTTATTATCTCCTATGCCAATATTGATCGGACATGGCTGCTGGACATATTTGAATTCCTTTCTTAATTTATTTCGACATCTCAATATGTAAATTGGTTCTGTATCTTAGACTTAATTTAAACTTGTTCCTAGCTGCCGTGCTTATCAAAAAATAGAGTAACATTGAACCATATAACATTCGTAATCTGGCAATATGTAATGTATACAAAAAAGAAGATATATTTCGTTCATATTCTTTCTTCCTTTTACTTCAAATTCCATGAATAAACAGAAAGTTTAGCCCATGCAGTCAGTGAGATATTATCACTATATTGGCAAATGATGCGCGAAATTGGTTAGAAATATGGTATTCCAGGTTCTTTTCAGTTTTGCTTCAACGGATAAAAAACATTATCTTTAATCTATACGATTAAAGAATACAAATATCGGAAATTAAAACTAAACAATAAAAGAGCAATCAAATATATTTATCATAAGAGTTCACATTTTTGAATCAAGGACATTTCACCCAATAAACTTGCATTTTGCTGACTTATCAGTCATCGCTTATCTCAATTTTACCTTGTGTTTTTCTTGTTACAAATATGCTTCAATTTTCTTAACCGCTGTTTGAAATAAAGGACATTTCTTTAATGCTATCGTCTGAAATAAATGCTGAAATCTATCTTTTTAATGAAATTCAAGAAGAAAATTGTGCAACCGTGACTGTTGTCCAAGTATCACTCTCCACCTCTCTCTCCCTGTCACGGGAGGAAGACCAAATAGAATTTACATGATGGATAGCATAAAGACGTAGGGAAAGCCATTTCTTAAACAGTCAATTTGCTTTCGGAGCAATCGTTAATAGATCAAAATTTAGTGACCGTTGAAGAGGTTCAATAGAGCGGTTATAAGCTATTTTGTTCCATTTCAAATATTTTGCTTTGTCTTACGTTCAAAATTGTTAATCATGTGAGCGTTTCATGAAGATTGCTTCCATCAGTTATCGATATTTGGAAGAGAAAAGCATGAAAGGGAAGGCAGTTTATTTGATAGTCTTCTAATCCTTCTTTCCCGACAGCTACTATAGTAATTCATTTTTTTTGTCTTATGTGAAGGACTTAATCATTATGTTATTCATACATCATATTTTTAATGGATCATGAATATATCGATTGAAAAAATTAGTCTTGATAGTTATACGGAAAACTAATGCTCCGACTGCATTAATGAAATTAATGAATTGGTTTATTAAAATATAAAGACAAAAGAAGGAGCCGTTTGGAAATTAAAGGACCCTCCAAGTAGATTAACGCTCTACAAAAGGCTGTGACATGATGAAAAGATTGTTCTGACTCGTAATTCATGATTGCCATTTTCTTTTGCTATAAACACGTTCTTGATATATGTCATATTCAAAAATAAGAACTAAGTCACTGAATATTGCTTAAACAGCTGAAATAACAAATTTCATCTTTATTTACTGAGGCTAACTTAGTTTTGATATAATACCACAATCATGGCACAAATAAGACAGTTTTCCAAGAATGATCTGAAAAGAAAATAGTTAATATCCTACCAGGAAGAAAATACAGATGAAAAGCTTCTTGTTTTGTCAAGGGTATCAACTGTTCTACCAGCATTTATTTCCCTCGAATTGGAAAATGAATGGTTGTTTGGAAGGGGTAAAGTAAGATGTATGATGACTGAAATTTCGTGTATATCAACACGTAATTTGTTTGAACCATCTGACGGAGGAATAATGTCCAGAGGGAGATTTTTTAACATTTCACCAAGAAATCTGTATATCAACTCATAATTTGTTTGCAGTATCTGACGGAAGGATTATGTCCAAAGGTAAATTTTTGAAAATGTTCATGTTGAAAATTAGAAAATTAATAATGATGCACTGTACATTGCTTTAAAATTGGCCTGAAAATGTAGAATGGGAATTATCTTTACACTCTAGATGCCTTTAAAATAATTATTACGATTAGTGAACGGAAATCATCTCTTTTGATCTTTCAATTTGTCTCTTTACACGACACACACTCACACTCATATGAATAATATATACACACACACACACACACACATATATATATGTATATATATTCATATATATATATAATTTATATATATATATATATGTATATTTATTCATATATATATATACATGCTGAAACACACACACACACACACACACACACATATATATATATATATATATATATATATATATATATATATATATATATATATATATGCGAGCAGAAAAAAGCACGCCAATATTCAATAACACACGATAGTTAGTAATAAAATTTGTCCTATGTATCTAGGCTCAAGGGGTTGATATCAACAACTACTCGATATATACATTCATGTGCATATAATTGAATGAATATTATACGCTCAAAGAGTTAGCACACATCCTTCATATCTCTCTCTTTCTCTCTCTCTCTCTCTCTCTATGTATATATATATATATATATATATATGGAGGTGTATCAACTTGAGTACTTCAAATTTTCAAAAACTTTTTTCAATGTTGATGCAGTTTCTGCATTTTTTCAGTGTCCCCCCCCTGTTTTACATATAACCCTATTATGCTTCAATGTATAGATTTTCTCTTGTTAGGACCCTCAATTGTTTCACATGTAACTCTTCCAGGAATTTCAAAACTAAAACAGTTATATAAACATGGCCACCCGGCAGTTTCGTTCAAAAACCGCCTTTCTTTCAGTTATTATTTCAATATAAGCTCATCTCATACATGTAACTTTTTTATTTTATGTATAGTATTGCCATGATGTACTATAGATAATCATTCAACTTTTCGAAACAGGCTGAAATTTAGTTGGTTACCCAAATAATTTTTGACAATGAGAGATCAGTAAGTATAACAATAGACGTAAATCGTAGCTCGTATCATTTCTATTAAGTGTTCACTCATGATAATATATGAATCTGTTGTGTGGGTTTCTATCTCTGGTTGCATGCCAACCGAATCATGATATAATCTTTAAGAATACTAATTACACAGAAAAAACTTCTTCGACTTGATTTTCTAACAAGCATATTCGATCAAGAATTTGACATTTTCCCACTAACCTTGAAGTTTGTTTCAACACGTCGCATACCGTTGAGCTTCAATCAATTCGTCTGTTTCCAAAGGATTATCAAATGAAATATCATCATACACACGGTTGGAATGAAACGAAACAATTTTCTAGTGGGTTATTCCATTATTATACTGAGACAATTAGTTCTTTGGTATTCAACGTTCGATCTCCGAACCTGTCAATTTACCTCTTAGTCGGACAAATTGACCCTAGCCGAATGTCCCCCTCACTGGTTCTAGTGGATAGATAATATATTGCGCTGAAAAAAGTTGGATCCATCTCTTTTGGATACTTAATTCTTCTCAGCTCTCCCATAATTACAAATTGATTTAATCTAATATGCATTATTCATTTATCTTATTTTTATACTCTCGTTAACATATTCTTTAATTTTCTTTTTCATTTCATTGTGGTCAAACTGATAAAGTTATAAAGGGGCCAGGATGTCTAGTCATTGCTATATTAAATTGTCTAAAGATCTTATCGATTTTGCCACTTCGACTGACCATTCTTACAACTGAAGAAATAATCTTTGGTATAAAATCAATAAATCCAAGAGTAGCTCTAGCTATTCTCAAATATTCCGAAAATATGATTCGTGAAATATATGTTGGAATTCTGTTTGCTCAAAAAACATTCGTACTAAACGAAACAAAAAGGAATTTTCATTCATCAAAAATTTTGTTGGCGAATATTTCACCCTCGATTTTAATATCAGATACTTGGTACTTAGCTTGTACTCAAATACGTTCAGAATTTAATTCAAGATCATTAGGGTAAATATTACGATACGATTTTCCGAATCATCCTTCATCATTAAGAAAACATAAGTCGTCACTGAAAAGAAACGAGTTTGCTTTATTTTTGAATTAGAGATGACTTGAATATACATTCATATCTATGTAAATACTGATCTTCCCGGCATGATACATTTTTTATTTCCTATTTTAAAGTAACATCCCCCAAAAAGATGACTAACAATTGCCTTCAGGGCAGAGCACACTGAGTAAGTCTTGCCTTTATCTGTTTTAAACCAGAAAGCATGAGGCATTGTAAACCCTTTATATCTACCATTTCCTCCTGCAAATACTAGTGTTTTTTTTTAAATTTATTTCTTTGATAAGATATTCATGGGGGATTTTTGTGTAAAGTGTATTAAAATCATGGGTTAAGACTGAATTAATCACTTCAAGGGTACTTCTAATATCCAATCTTTCATAACCAGTCATAGAATTATTTACTTCCCTGAAGAGATTTATATTGCTATTGAATTTAATTTTAATGCAGAATTTCTGTATTTGATTGTATATTAAATGAAAAACTTTAAAAGCAGCTTTAGTTTAGAGTCACAAACAATAAAAAGAACATCTATTGAATTTATTGCACTTTAGATATCAAATACATAATTGGTAACTCTTGTATGTTTCCATCAACTTTGAGCCCTAGCTTTTCACATAATCACCATCATCATCTGTCTTTTAACGTTCGTCGTTGGACACAGACCTTCCCCGAAATTTGCAACACGTCTTTATCGTGGGCATTGCAGATTGAGTTCTTTCTGAATCAGCTCGTCTTTCCATCGCCTGCCAGCATCGGTTTCACATGTGATCTCTTGGGATCCATATCTCCATGTGATTAAAGATTTCTTGTAAGTTTATATCAAGTCCTTTATTTTCATGAAGGAACGACGCAGACATTACGATGCACACTTTTTTTTTCTTGATCGGTGATCAGTTGCGCCAATAATACGTAACATAAACTCATACATTGATGTAATATTGTCGACAGTATCAAGTAATTGTAACATATTTTAAAAGCAATATCTTTCAACATCTTTTCTGTTTGACTCGGAAGTTCCCTAAGGAATTTTAAGATCCAGGAAAATCATCTCCGCACACCATAAGACTGCAGTGAAAAAATCTTCACACGAAATAGCTGATTCTCTATTATTCCTATCGATATGAGAACAAACACAGCGATCTCTAGTTCAGGATGAGGAAGGAAAAAGTAGTCCAACACATTCTTTCACTCCATGAGAGCTTTTCTTCTTGACCTTGATAGTTAGGCCGTAAGGTTATATAACGCACATTGCTTTATTAATATCAGCTTCCTTCTATTAGCTTTCTTTTTAGCATCACTTCATCTCTCTTACCCATAACTCTGATGAATAGATAACATTAGAGATAATAGGGGATTTCAAATATTTAGATATACCAAAACTAAAAATATTTTCACCCCCATTTTAAATCTAAGCTAGACTGACAATAACAAGACGATGTGATTTAGCCCCACAGATAAGCGGCAATGCAAAGTTTAAAATAGCCGCTTCATGTCCAAATTCTCATACTGTTTAATCACTTTCTATAGCTAACTATATTATTCAGAAATAATCTGAGAGAAAGAATTATAAAACTCTTTTTTTAAAGGTAATGTATATATGTATGATAATTTTTGTATTAGTTTTTTTTATGTATACCTGCTTAATCCATTGATATTTTCATCAAGGCATATTTCCTTTGCCATTAAATGTCAAGATATACCAATGGGGTAAGGTTTCACCATTTGCAATTTGAACAGAACAGGAATCGTATTCGAGGTATGAAAACTCATGAACTTGAGAGATGTGAAGAAACGATATGTTTTGTTTTCATAATAAAAATAATAATAAAGGGCGCCCTTGTGGATGACTTTCTTTCTATGTACCTATCAATTCATGGAGGATCGTTGAGACTAGAAAGGCAAAGCAAATTGAATAATGGCTCTAACATCACATTCCTACAGGAGTGACCGCTGTCAATATCTGCAAGTTTGAGCCAGACCGATTGAAGAGAAAATTTATGTAGAATTCGTGATTCAATTTGAATCATGTATCTATTCGAAACAACATAACACAAAAAGAAAAATCATTTTAGGTCTTATCTTAACCTGCCAAACAGAACAAATATTGGAATTGTTTGTTAAATTATGTTAAGCATAGGATGTACGGTGGCACAGACGTCGTGAAGGGATTTAAAGCAATCAGAACCGTTATATATTTTAAGTAAAATCATCTTTTATTATTATATCTGACATTGACACAAGAATCATATTTTCGTTATTTGAACATTCGGACATCGCAATCCGAGTCCATGATCTGCCCTTTGTTTTCAAATTTTGATAATTCGTCTCCGTTAGTGATCATCCATAAATAGGGAAACCAAGTCCAGTCTGGAACGCTGGAAATTTTATACGTGAGCAGAAGAGCAGATATCCTTTGAAATGTCATGCAGAATGTTTTTTGGAAGAACAAGAATTGTACAGTCGAAAATGACCACCGTTTGAAGGATCAATTTTCCGTACATAACTGCCTCCGTCCAGGTTGTACAGATTATAGAAAGATTCATTCTTTTTTGGATAACAATTCAGAAATACCAGCTGAATCTTTATTAATTCTAACTCCAATTTTCATTCTAAATTCAAATCTAAATTCAACAGAATTTTAATGTCTGATTCAAAACAAAGAGCGTCATTGCACTAATTTACTTCGAACCAACTTTTTTTTTCAACATCAGTTGACCCTTTTCTGGAGTTAAGTATTAAACTACTTTTCAAACACAAGTTATATCGAAATGTCTGATTTCCCCCAATATTTATATGGTTATCTATATATGATAATTATCATTTACCATGTGTATTATAATAGGCTGCTCTGCAAGCCATAAAGTGCGGACCTTCCAAATGTACACCTTTTGAACAGTCATGACCCAGTTGTTATTGAAAGGTATTATGTCTTATGTATATTGATGACTAAACGCTACACTTTAAAGGAAATTATTTTTAGTGTTAAATGCATATCTTGACAATTACTGTACAAGATCTATTGACTAGTAAAAGGGACAACATTGCTATCAGAAAAAACAATCATGACTGATTAGTCTTCTGTGGACAATGAGATCAACAGTTTAATATGATATTTTCCTCCTATCATCAACCTTGCGCAATCGTTTTAGAAATCCAATGCTATTTTATGAAAGTGTTTTGTTGATTGGACGTTATGATTTATATTATTCATCCTTTTCTTGTCTCTCGAACACAGGCGAATTAACTGAGTTTATTAAGGAGGTTGGAATCTTCAGGTAGTGTCGAGATTAATATTCTTCTGAGAGTGAAAAAGTGACTCCAACGAGAGTCTTATTACAAAACTACTCACGACACCTGGTGTACCAAGTACTCATCATCATTATAATCATCATTAGCAGCAGAAGTCGGATCTCTTGTTAGATAGCCCGCAGGAATAACCAAACTTCTCAATAATGAGCATCAAGAAGCCGATATTTTCCTAACTTGAATATTTCGTCAGGACATCTTATATTTTGCCAGTCGCTGTTTTGCATATGATCTGTTGGGATTCACGTTGTAAGCTGTTTTCTGGCTCTGTTGCGACTACACAAAGATTTGAGATTTCTAATGGATGCTATAAATCACCTGACTCAGGTTCTTTCTTTTAGATAATGCGTTGTCTTGTCATATCTCCATGTGATATTGAGCAAGATTCTCTCGTGCACATTGCATGGTTTTCAGGTTGAGAGTCGATCTTTTGGTTAGATTCCATGTTTCTGCTCCATAGGTGACTAACACTAAAGTGCAATGGTTGTAAAACCTTTTTCTAAGGACAAATGGGTTTTTCTCATCCTTGTCGCTTTAGTTTTCTCTACGGAAACCTTGCCAACATATATGATTCTTTGCTTGATTTCTTCTTCTTTTGAGGTTATCGTGGAGATTCATAGTCTTAGTTGGATGTAATAGTCTACCTTCTTCATGTATACGTATTCAATATAAGTTGCTGTGTTGGTCTTAGGACGTCGCTTAACTTAGGAGATCGTACGGGTACTGGTGTATCCAATACGATCTGGTCGCAACATATAATTTGTGTGTAATGATATGACCGCCTCAAAAGTGTGTCTTCCTCCATCACTCAAGTGATGTTGGAAGCTCTTGGCTTTGTAATGTCCACTCATTATTTTTAATTTCTCTAAGGCATTGAAGATACTTTTCTCTTTTTTTTCTCCCTCCTTGATTTACGTTCTATATTCAATCATTCTCTATCGAAAAGTTCGGGAAAAAATGGGCTGCTATCCTTATAAAACAATGACTTATTGACTTAACACGTTTTACAGCAAATAGAAGTTGCGAACTCTGATTCCCCGAGAGATACACGTAGGACATTTAACATTTCTGGTCACGTGTAACTAGGATGATAGCCTTTAAACCTCTAGGGGGAGTGTGTGTGTGAGAGACAGAGGGAAAGAGAGAGAGAGAGAGCGTGAGAGAAAGAGAGGGGGATGGGGGGGTAAATATTGCTGAGACATGAATCGGTGTCACCGGCAAATCGTTTATGGCATACAAAAATTAATTTAATAAAGAAGCAAAGAAAACACCTTTGGGTTATTTTCCCAGAAGATATAAAAAGAGAAAGTATTTATGAGTGTTGATTTCTTTCTAAATAACAGATTATGAACAAGTTTCACAAAGTTTTTTTTTCCAAAACCAGTGTTAGCATGAATACATATTAGTCGCCACACCCTGATATATATATCTTTGTATGTGTATGTGAGTGTGTGTGTGTGTGTGTGTGTGTGAGTGTATGCGTGTGCGTGTGTATGTATATAGAGAGAAAGAGAAAGAGAGAGGAGGGAGAGATGGAGCAAGAGAGAAAGGCGATGTGTCAGAGGAAAGGCGCTGATGAACAAATCTTTTGATGTCATAACCAGTCCATTATGAAAGTTTTTTTCGTATGAACGACAGCAAAATGAAATAGATATGAAAAATATAAAAAAAAGTTTCCTGATATGTAATAGACACAGCATTTCTATCGACAACCAATATTCATGTTATCATCATCAACATCAGTCTTTCAAAGTCCGTCGTTGGTCATTTATAATTTTTTTGTTAAAAAAACCTTGCGATTGGTCCTTATGCACACCATAATAGTCTCAAAATTCACATGCGCAAAACACAACCGATTATCTTACACCTATTAATTATTTTTCAATCGATTACAAAGCAGTCAGAGGTCACTTTCTTGAATTTCTCTCTCGAAAAGTAATTTGTCTTTGCAGAACACGTTTGTTGTAAAAATTTGAAGTTAATTTATACCACTGAACGTAATAAAACACGTTTTGCTTTGAGGATTGGACATCGGACTGATTAACGATAAATGTTTTTTTTTTTTCAGAAAAAACAAAATATAATCCAAAGATTGATTCAAGGTATTCAGGATGTATTGCCATTGATTTGAAGAAAAATTCACTGTTGTAATTGCAAAAACCTACGAGGTTCCATTATTCTTTTCGTTTTATCTATATTGGGTATTTTCCCTCAAAGCTCTTTTATATTCATACTCAAAATAGGAGCAGGAATATAGATTCGGGAACCCGGCGGCTGTACGTTTCGGGTCCCAACAATAATTAATGAGATATATGATCTCAAAGGTAATGCTAGACGAACGGGACAAGAGAACAAAATCACTTCACATGAATCAAATCTTCACATTAACTTCATGGGCAAGGAAAATGTTGACGATAAAGACACAAAAATCAAAATTGGAAACGCAAACCTGAAAAAGGTTGAGTATTTTGATACCCGAGGATCGATGTGTTGTTGGACAGAGAGGGAAATCATATTTTTCTTTGATATCAAAAAGTATTCTGTGTGAAATTCTCAAACAAAAAAATTTATTATCGATTAGTCAAATTGATCAGCGTTAATTATTCTATCTACACCAATATTTGATTTTTTTCCCTTTATCCATGCTTCTTATCTGCTTGAACTACGAGGCCTATCTGTCTGATATTCAGGACATGGAACGACGAGAGGTCAATTTCCCACGTAGACCAATTTTAAAAGTGATCCAAGGGTACCAGAGGTAGTTCTGTAGCCAATCTTCGGTTGAAAACATTATAAAAAATATATTTTTTGACTGGATTTTCGTCGGTCATTCATATCACAAATGGCACACATAACAATAAAACCAATTCTTGAAGAAGTTTTAGCGTTTTTGGACATATTTAGCTTTTTGGTAATATGACGGTTAATAGCAGCAGTAAAAGTAAGATGTAGATGTTTTCCTCCCTTCTTTCCTGTGAGTGACCGGAAGGCAGGTGATTGTTGAACGTAGGGACACATGACCAATAAAGATATTTTGATAAGTGATTGTTTACTGCTTATTATAACCATAAGAATATATACTCATTCTTCCAATGCACAACGTTTCACTTTAAATAAGTATTGTATGTATGAAGATACTTGTCTGAATGTCTAGTTGAACAATAATGTGGAACTTGGTTTTGCAGTTATTACTATCGCAGATAGTATCATCATCATCATCATCTTCATCATCATCAGTCTTTCAACGTCCGTCGTTGGACATAGGCCTTCCCTAAGATTCGCCACACTTCTCTATCATAGGCATCGCGGAGCCAGTACTTTCTGAATTTGTCTAGTTCGTCTCTCCATCTCCATTCTGCCGGCCTCGGTTATGCATTTGATCTCGAGGGACCCATGTCGTGAGTCGCGATGTCAATCGCCATTCTTTCTACATGGCCAGCCCATTGCCATTTGATAATTTTGATGGATTCTACGATGTCTCTGACTCTTGTCTTTTTCCAGATGTACTGCGCTGTCTTGTGCTCTCTCAATGTGAGGCCCAGCATAATTCTTTCACGTGTGCGCTGCATAGTTCTCAATTTGCAGATCTGTCTCTTGGTTAGGTTCGATGTTTCAGCTCCATAAGTGACTATTAGGAGGATGCATTGGTTATACATTCTTCTTTTTAGGATTACTGGTTACCAAACACTCATGTCATCTTGTGTCAGACTGAACAACGCTCAATATCTATATAGAAACATTTGTCTTCAGCTCTGTTTTTTTTTTCATATTGTTATAGTTTCAGTCTGCATGAAACTCTTCGAATGTAAGTAATTGTGATAAGTACAACTGATGTCTTATGGCACGTTATCTCTGCAACGTTAGATGGTTATGTCTCATTAACGATATTGAACTGCTTATTGATGGTTCAAATTTCTTTTTTTAGATTAAATTCTAATATTCCTCGTTAGCTGGCTCAAATATTCACACTGGTTAGTTTGAATATTTTTTTGTGAGAAAAATAACATCCATGACGAAGAAAATCAGATCACGACAACATAGTTTTGTGTGTCTTCTGTTCAGAATTTAAATAATGCTATGACACAGAATGTTTATCTCTTCAAATAAGAGATTTATACTGCCTACTTTCCGAAAAGAAAACTGGATCTTATATTGATCATAGATTTCTATTTATAAGGCTATTAATTTCAAGCTACTGCAGCTGAGATATGTTCTTGTAAAGGAGAATCAATTGTTATCGTAGAGTGTAGTTTTCATACATTGTTGAATTCTATTCAAAAACCTCATTCTCCAAGTAACCATAAATAGATTGATGATAAAATCAGCCAATAATTAATAATTTAAGTGGGTACCTCGATGTCCGCAGAAAAAGAAAAATAAATCAAGGGATAACATTCAATGAATATGATTTTCTCAGACAACAATAGCAATAAGAAAATGAAGGCAATAAGCTCGAAGTAAGGTCAATTGCAATAAAAGATTTATCTACGTAAATAATACGCTCATACCAAATTCTACTTATTACGACTGGAGCAGAAAATAATAGAACAAGAAAAGATCACTGGATACCGATAATACAATAAAAATTTGATATACGATTTCTTCATATATATATATATATATATATATATATATATATATATATATATATATATATATATATGTGTGTGTGTGTCTATGTGTGTGTAGAGAGAGACAGAAGAAGAGACAGAGAAAGAGACGGAGAAAGAGAGAGACAGACAGACAGTGTCCTGGAAGGTTTACAGCTGTAAGCTTCAAACATTGAAAAACCTTTTAAAAACATTTTTAACGTCACTTTAGTCACATTTTCTTAATATTTGTCAATGCGATGTGTGTAATATACTTATATACGGACATATTTATGTATATATGTTTATGTTATATTTTTGTTTGACGTTCATCTCTCTCTCTCCCTTTCCATTTCTCTCTCTCTCCCTTTCCATTTCTCTCTCTCTCTCTCTCTCTCTCTATATATATATATATATATAGAGAGAGAGAGAGAGAGAGAGAAAGCGATACCTACATAGACCTATTGATGAACCTCGAATCAATCGGTTCTATTTCTTAGAGATACGTGTACCATTTGTAAAATGAATGCTTGATAAAAATCCTGTCATAAAGCATATTTGTTTTTGATTCATCTATCTATCTATCTATCTATCTATCTATCTATCTATCTATATATATATATATATATATATATATATATATATATATATATATATATATGTATGTATATATATATATCGAGGAATATTGGGGAACATCAAACAGAAATATAATGGATAATGGATAAAGTTTCAATGAATCGGTTCGTAACTAAATCAAACGAACGGAGCAGGAATGATTCCCTTTTCCTCTTACTTATTGTTCACTTTGTCTCCATTTCTGACCGAATGACTGCATCCTTTTTCCTGTTCAGAATACTTTATTCTATTAACTGCACATGCCTGCAATTTCCTTTGTGCCTCACTAGGCTGCATGATGTAATTTTTTGACTTTCTGTTGTTCATAGACGACAATGATCTTCCAACTGCCATCAGGTCAGTTATCAATTGTTTGGTTGTCTTTGGGTTCATACTATTGTCAGGGGTTCATTTATAAAAAGAATGACGCTCAGGGGATTCAATATTTTATAGTAGACTCGATGGAAGACTCTCCATAAAGCAGGCCATCCTATTACTGCAATCTCTCTCTGTCACTTTCTCTCTCTCTCTCTCTCTCTCTCTCTCTCTATATGTATATATATATATATATATATATATATATGATGGTTTTTGTGTGTGTGTGTTTGTTTGTCTGTCTGTCTGTATTATATATGTAAAATACAATGTGAAATTTAACACATATGCACATTGTATTTTACGTACGCAGATTAATCACAAAGCATATTTCCATCCTGTATATGAGTTGAAACCTTTTCCCTCTAAATTTCCCATCATCATCATCATCATCATCATCATCAGCAGCAGCAGCAGCAGCAGCAGCCATTTAGTTACAGTCGTCGGACATAAACCTTCCCCAAGATTCGCCAGACCTCTCCATCATGGGTTCCACTGAGCCAATACTTTGTGAACTTGTCTAATTTGTCATGCCATCTTATATTTCGCTGGCCTGAGTCTCACATCTGATCGCTGGGGATCCATGTTGTGAGTTACGGTGTCCTCGTGGTATTTCTGCCATTCTTGCGACATGAACAGCCCATCCCGATTCGGGCTTTCTAATAGATTTTATGATATCTTTGACTCCTGATTTTTTCCTCTAAATCACTGTGCTGTTTTGTGAGCTCTCCATGACTTAACACGACTCTCCCATGTGCGTGTCACATAGTTTTCAGTTTTAAGATTAATTTTTCGTTTAGGCTCCACGTTTTAGCTCCATAGGTGACAATTGCGAGGATACACTTTCTTTTGAAATCTAATGTGATTTTCTTGTACTTAAGGTTTGAGTTTACTCCGCCGGAAGATTATCTTCCTGGAGTGATTCTCTTCTTCTTCTGAGGAAAGAAGGAAGCACTAAATAACAATTTTTGAGTATCCAATTAATCATTTTCTCAGAGCATAATATAGTCAATGTCTTGGGAGATGAATAATAAGTTACATTTCCTGGGTGGTAAAAAAACACATTCTTTACATTTTTTGATCGGACAATATTTATAAATTAGTCTTGCAGCCAAATATTTTTTTCACAGAAGTTACTCCAAAAATTCATACATTGTGAGCAAAGACTTTATAAATATGGAGATATACAATATTATAAGTGCGTTAATGTATGTGCACATGATGCAAGTTATATATTGATCTGTCCGATGGAAGTTATTAATAGATATGCATTAGTATAGATTCAGGCGTATATTCTAGAGAAAAAAGGCTGTAAAATATAGAATATCATTTGCAATTAAAGCTTCGAGGATAATTGCATCTACAATACAAAAAAAAAAAATATCATTTAAAACATATTCCGCCCGAGTAATATACAAAATTTGTATAAGTGTATACCTGTGTATAAATTGTTCGAATTGTCATAATGTTTGCACACACACACGTATGCACATACATGCTAACATGCACACATACACAAAAGAGCACAAATGCATGCACACGCACACACAAACGCATGCACATCTTTGTGCTTTATGCACACTTACATATATATACATATCTCTGTCTCACGCACACAACACGATATCCCCAGCAGATGGGATACCATTTTTGGATCACGAAGCAAAACTCCTGATGGTGGACTCCTGTTCCAAATCAGACTTATAACCCCTAAAGGTACACACACACAGCATACACTACTGAAGATGGGAATACCTCCCGAAGCATGTTCAGACTATTCAATGTGATCGCAGTATGCAAGCTGAAATAATAACGCACTATCCTTAACTTCCATCAAAATCTTAACCTTTTCTCTTTTAATTTCGGCCTTGCTCATCTGGTTGCAACGTCACTGACATATTATTGCTTATAAAAGCGTGGGGAAAGAGTTCACAGGTATACTCGAATCGTTATGTGCTGATCTTAAAAGAAAAAAAAAAACAAATTCCTCTCAGTACAAGATTCTATCGCTCCAAATGATGGGCGAGAGATCTATTTAAACCTGCAAATTCTTACCTTCAAATAGAAGGGCCGACTCTTACGAACAAATAAAAAGGATGACTCTATACACTATGCGCTATGTCATAATACAACAAGATAAAATTATCATTAGTCGGCAAAGTAAGACTAAATTCTTTTCCTTTGAACATTATGTAGTTATTAGCAAGATTTTCACCTTTGAGCAGAAAAGTCAGGACAGTAATTAAAAAAACAAAAAACAGCACAAAACAAAACAAAACAAAAAAATACTCAGCTCATTATATAAGTAGATGGTCTTTCCGTTTATATGTGGTGTTCAATCTTATGTAATGTATAATATTTTTCTTTTATTTCTTGTACCATTCAGTTTTATGGCATCTATTGCTGGACATTTGTGTGGTTGACATTTATTGATGAGATATATTCAATGCAAAGGTGTTCAAAGCACAAGTTCCCACCAACCTACCAAGCCAGAAACAGAAATATCTCTATGTATAGCCGTGCACATTCCTGGTACGATTACTAAGGTCAGTTGCTCTCTCTCATTCCTCACCTCTGTCTCTTTTATTCTAACAATTCTATCTCTCTCTCCGTTGTTGACTGTCTGTTCCAATTTCGTGTTATTCACGTTTTTGCATTGTATATTTTTCAACTTCTTTTGTTATGTTTCTTTAGCGTGCATCAATGGTCTCTATAAACTTTGTGCATACGAGAATTCCCGACTGCATTCACAGATTGTTTATCTCTTGCTCTGTCAAATACTTCTGCCACTAGTCCTTCCCGAATCGAGTGTTTGAAAAATGGAATCACTGTAAGAGACACGAGTAATATCGGAATAGGTCTGGCCAATCATGCGAGAGAAACTGTCACGTGACTATCATCTTTTGGCAGCATGACTTGTTGAGAGTGCTCAATAAAAAAAAAACAAATAGGAGATAGAAGCGATCTATGAATAAATCATTCCCCATGCCTTTTGTTTGGCAATGATAATTTTAAGTCGAAATCTTCAAAAACTAAGCGTCAGTACTAATGGGTACAAAGTAAGAAACTAATTTGGGATAAACCTACAATAAAATTGACTCTTTCCATTAAACAAGATTCAGAGAAATGTTCAGCCCTCTATCCCTCTTGATGCAACCTGTCTGTGTAGTTCATACATGCATTAATAAGCACCAAGCAAAACAAAAAATCAACTAGTAAAATCAATGTTGGTAGTTTGGGATGATTTTCTGGATCGAATTCATTTATTTTCAGAAAAAAACAACCAGTGAACCACCTATATTCAATATATCCCTAATCTTATTCAAATAAACATAGGATTAAAACTATCATTTCAACTTTTCAACTACCATCTTATGGTTTTTCAACTTGGCACAGATCTCAGCTTTCTAAAACATTTTCTTTTCAATAAACCATTGTGGGTTTTTTTTTTATCCCAGTTGTTATTACTGGCAACGAGACTGAGTGTAGCGTTACAAAAAATATTCTGAGTATAAAAATCTGGATGGGTACGAGGGCAATATACCTGGTCCATGAAATTTTTTTGCTTGTGGGATATATATTTACGAAATTGGTATTCCAGAATGGAAACAAAATTTACTTTTTCTATGATGCGGTTGTAAATTCAAAGCTGAATCTGATAAAATGGTCGCTGTAGATCATCATCATCATCATCATCATCATCATCAGCAGCAGCAGCATCAGCATCAGCATCAGCAGCTTTGTTGTTGGACGAAAACCTCCTCGGGGATTTAAGGGACTTTTCTACCATGGACTTAGCTGAGACAGTATTTTTTGAATTTGTATAGGTTGTCACAGAATATAGTTGTGTGTCGGCCACAATTTCGCATACGATCTCGGAGGATTCATGTTGTGAATCGTCAAGTCCAGTGGTTGTGTGACATTCTTGCAACATGTTTATCTAGCCAATCACCATTTTAGTTTTCTAGTGGTTTCCACGATATATCGGATCGCTGTATTTTTTCTAACATACTGTTTGGTGTAATGATCTCTCCATATGATGCTGAGTATGGTTCTTTCATTGTACGTTGCATAGTTCGAGGTTGAATTTTTGGTTAAGCTTCTATGTGTCTGCTCCAAAAGTGCCTCTTTTTATATGGAGTTTTTTTTCTTTGTTCTTGAAAGTTGGACTTGCTTTACCGAAAGCTCGCCAACCTAGTGTGATTCTCCATTTGATTTCTTCTCTTTTTTGGGAGGATTTCTGGGAGTTAGCTTGGATAGATGTAGTGGTCAACTTTCTTCAGCTCTGCATTTTGGATTTTGATCTTCTTATCTTTGTCCTGAACATGTTTGTTGTACATGACCTTCGTATTGCTAAAGATCATATGGAGATCATGGGTCATATAGTTTGCCCAGCATTATTTGGAGATCGTGAAAGTTTTCAACAGAGGACAGAGTCGTCAGCAAATCTGAAGTTACTTGAATATTAGCCATCTTTCCTGATTTCTTTTCCCTGTTGAGGCTTCGGAAGATCATCTCAAGGCAGGCTGTTATTGCAGTAGAGATAATCAGAAATAATGATAATTGCTCCTTAAAGCTAAGTATAAAGCTTTCACTGAAAACTCTCTGATTGTACCCCTGAAGACGCCAGACCATCAGACTACACACTTAAGAAAAGTAATCATAGTTCACTGATTGCTTCTGTGATATAATTTTTCTTTCAGGGGTATAATATTTTGTAAAAAAATGTGATACATAATGCTTCACGTGGCTACTTGACAATCTATTACAAAGTCATTTTGTTATTTAGATTATTAGGAAAGCATTACTGCTAATCACCAAAGCTTGTACCCAAGGGATAATACTCGGCGAACTAATCAACAGAAGTGTATTTTGTAGTCATTCATGCCGACGTTGTGGAAAGAGTGAACTCTTGGATGAAATCATAGGTATGACTTATTTTCCAATTGAATAAGAACTTGATTAAGTATTAAGACAATGAATCAGGAGGGAATATGGCAATATATATATTTTTTTCTTTTGCTTAACGTTATTATATATCAATCTCATTAATTGGCAAAGATCAGAATAAAGAAAGATAATTTGTTTTTGTTTTTGGTTGATTCATAGATAAGAAACACTGGAAGTAGACATCTAATTTCTTAATGGAACGAATTCTGCTTTGAAAGCACACACGGTAGAAAAATGATTGCATCTTTAGGAATAAAGATTCAAGCACATTCTGGTATTATATCTTTTGTCTTTTGATCTACACCCCCGTGACTCATTTGATAGATTTATAAGATAGATATGTTGCAACATTGTATAAATATTGTATTTACTTATCCCCCGAACAACAAAATGCAATTATCTAATTGTATCAAAAAGAATCACCTGTGATCAAGAAGAGATTTGAATTACTCAATTTTTCTTCATTCTACTTTTGTATAATTGTTCAGTTTTATTTTACTACATTGTGAATCTCATCTAAGTATGAATACGCTTAGTGTAGCAGTAGTGTATTATATGGGGTACCAAGTACCGACAAAAAACACTCCAGTAAGTTACGAGCATCGGAGGTAAAGAACACCGACTTTAAAGACAGTTGAGATGAGAGGAATACTATTAAAGATACTAATAATTGACAATACACAATCTAAGGAAATGAAAAATATGATAATACTGAATATGTGAAAAGTTAAATGCAATGCACGAATATTGTTGCTGGTAGGGATGTTATTATAGTTAGTGAGAGGTTTCATAATATATTCAAATATATGGAGATAAATCATGATTTATACACATATATTCCATGAATATATAAACAAATCATACAGAATTAAGATGTACTCGAATATATGTGTTGTTCACACAACTCTTCAGAGCACGAAATATGAATTTGCAATTTCGACTCTGATAGAACCAGTTGGGGCCAGTGTTGTTACGATGAAAATGTTTCCTCTTTGTCAATTCATAACACTCCAGCGAATACTGTTATAACGAAAAATTGTACGAGTTTAACAAACGATGATTTTCTGGTCTTTAATCGAGCAGGAGTTGAAGAAAAGTCTTCATGTATATTCAAACACGTCAATGCAATACGATCAACCCAGTAAAAGCTACAGGAGGTTGTCTGCGTACAACTTCCAGAATATGTGTTAGTAAAAAGAAGATGAAATCAATTATACAGTTCCTCCTTAATGTTATCCCAAATCAACATCAGTATGAACGTTCCCAGCAGCTAAAGTGTCTTCCTTTTTTATTGGATTCAAACTTATAACATATGTGGAATATAATCTGTGTTATGAGTATGTATGATATTAGAATTGAACTCATAGACCGTTAGACCGGTCCCTGAAAGACTTAATTACCTCACCTGTCAGATGAACCAACTAATATTTTTGAAACAAAGACACGGCAAACCTGAAAGTTTTGGAATCAATGATCAGTTCACAGATTCGCCTGGGGAGGAAATGTTGCCTATGGATGCACGTATTTGTGCTCGAAGCAATGAAATCCTAGAAGTAAAATCGATGTTCCTATAATGCATTCTCTGTTAGCAATGATCCCAGGTGTTTTCAGATGTTTGCATTTACATTCGTCGAATGATTTGCACATTCACATACAGAATCGCAACAAAAAAATCTTCGTGGCTTCTTGTCAGAACACAAAATAACCATGTCCCTTCAGTAATCATCGCCATCCAAGAAAGACTACTTAATCACTGTCGCTTGGTTGAAGTATCTAATGTGTTCTGACATATATATCTGTTTATGTATCGATCTTTCAGGATTTCAGTCCTAACTGTTCATAGTACAATCCTAATGAGTAAGGAATTATCTTTTTTTCTGGTAGGATTTCTCTACTAAAAATGTTTTTTGGAAGGTTGAATTTACAATGTAAGTTTATGACGGGTTGGTCATTTAGTGTATATTCATGTTTTGTATTTTTCAAAATCATGAGTTCCTTGTTCAAACCATCCTGGTAGCATTTCCATCAGAATAATTTAAACTTACCTCCACCATTGATTACCTCGCAAGGTAGACAGCAGCTTATCTTGGTTTCGGTTTCATAATTTCCATCGGAATTCTATTTCATTTTCGAATTCAATTTAAATATCCTTTTCATTATTCTGTATTTGTATTCATTTTATCAAAATTAAGTGTCATCAAACGGTTTATCATTCTAAAACTCTAAATGTTTCATTTTCAGTGCTTATTCGATAACTTTTTATATTAATAAGTAAAATTTCTTCTCCATAAGAAGAACCACTACAATTATCAAGGAAATATGATTTTCTTTCTAGAACCACTTATATCAGTACGAGAAAATTATGAATATACATTTTTCTTCTGTTCCAAAAAGTGCAATAAAAAAGGGAAAAAGACAACCATCAAAATTAAGAGGATACTGAGTTTGTCAGAAAATTTACAAAACTCTTCGTTCATATAAATGCCAGTCAAGAAGCAATTCAGTTCAAATGTATGTAATTCAAGTAATTTGCATGAAATATATTCGGCTGATCTTATCACTAAAAATAGTCTTATTTACTTGACACTCAAGCCTCCTTCTCTGAAGGCAGCTGTCAAATTCTATAATACCTAATCAAGTGACAAAAGCAGATAACATTCTGGTCGTTTCAAACAAAACTTCCTAGCTGAGAATTCAGTGGCACTTGATGCTTCGGCTGAATGTTTTCAAAGCATTCACAGTCAGGCAATCGATCAATATGGCCTGGACATGTATCGATGATATTTATGCGGAGAAGTCAAACCTAAGAACGTCAATCATTCCATGTTCTGATCAATGTGAGAAAGATGAGAAATTCCAACTGATCTAAAAGATCAATTGTTCAGGAAAATACTAGAGTTTTAAGGTTTCTGTTGACTTTATTTCGTGATGATAAAGTGATTTGATATTTTAGCTTGTGGTCAATATAGAAATAATTCTTGATAATTGAGAGAAATGATCATGTAAAACAAATATTCACAATCAGTATGTGATCAGATGAATAAGATGTTACTTGTTATTTACATTTTTAATCATAATATTTGGTTAGAATAAATCTATGACATCGCTGGCATTTCACATTTGAAATCATCTAAGATAGTGTTGAAAAAAAATCTAGAATCATTTAGATTACTGGAAAATCTTGATTCTATCATCATATCCGTCAGAATAAGCCCCCTCAGAGGCCAAATCGTCAAATTTAAGTGTTCTCCCCCCAAATGACCCCAAACTTCTTGAGAAAGGGTTCAACAGGGTGGTGCTGCCAATTTTCTAGTCTGTAGACAAAACAGTATGGCCAAACACATTAACAAACACCAACACATGAACACACACACGAACGTATGAACACAAGCGTATGTAAAAGATGAATAGAACCCCCTTCGACCTCTTCTTTTGGCTATCGTCGTTCCATTGTAAGAAATTGTTTAAGCTAGTTTTCACTGTTATAGATTTTAACGCACCAGTATTATCCAATATCTAAAACTGCAGCTGTCTTGTTAAAATGTAATAAAATTCAAACAAAATACTGAAGTTAGTTTCCGTTGTTTAAAATTAGTTAAACGCACCGGTATTATTTAGGGGAAAAAGATGTATACGTGATTCATTCCAGTTGTTTTGAATTATCTTAACGCACTAGTGTTATTCAAACTTTAAAAACGATGGCTGTCTTGTGAAAATGTTTTGAAATTTAAAAAAAATATATATAAGTCATTTTCTGTTGAATTAGTTCAACACAATGGTATTATTTGGGAAAAAATATAAAAAATGTATTCGTGACTCAATCGAGAAATCTTAATTTAGTATCCGAGAGGCAATATTCGAGCAGCATTACAATGGCATAACTGGTACCATCCACCTACCTGTCTCCTTAATAAAGACATGCATGAACCTGGCTTTTAAAAAAAATATTTTGTACATTCAAAAATTATCATTCTTTCTAATTTTCAAAATTAGGACTTACTTTGGTTGCAGTAACCCTTCATGTCGATTATGGATTCGCTTAAGCATTTCTCACGAATAACAATTTGTACAGAGAATCACACAATAGGTATTAATGCATTAACGAAGTATGCATTTGCCTAGGTAAAGGCATACTTTATGTTTAAAGGCAATATATCGAGGTATACCTAAAATAAATGGATTCTTGTCTTGTCAGTTACAAAAAAAAGTGTGTCACCTTACCAATGGCTTTGATATCATGCACTTAAGAGATGAAAGAAAAAATCGGAAATTAAAGAAAAGGGGCTATCAATAGATATTTTTCCCGATTTTCAAAAATAAAAGGTAAAAACCGTCAGAGAAAACACAACCTAGAACAAACACTGTAAATTGAACTATATACCAGAAACTTGCAAGGAAATAAAAAGAAAGTTTTCTCTTACAATAATAAGGACTAAATGCGTAAATTGTCAGCCCTATGGTTCTGTTGGTTATGACAATCCATGTAAACCAAGCCAGCTAAGCAAGCTGCACCACCCAAAAAGTTTTAAAATCTATGTTGACGGTGTTAAAATTTTTGGTCGATGGTTTCTTGTGATACACTCTTACGGGAGAGTCTTTTCATGATCCTTGGTTGTTTAAGGCGCCTGGTATACCAAATTTGTCATCAGTTTTACAGGCTCTTCGTGGCTTCACCGGTTATTGTCAGCGTATCTAACGAGATTTGGTTGTAACCATTGGGATAATGAAAAAAAAACCACGTATAAAGATCGGTCAAGAGACAGAAAGACTCAATGCTTTCAGATAAATTGAATTATTGCAGAAAATCCCAACCTATGCACTCAGTCCATGTAAGCTCATCGTCGATGTATACATTTTATGATCACTTGAGAGGATAAACAAGAATGAAAGTTGCGCTATTAAATGACTTTTTGGGGAGGCTTTCAAAGATCCCTATAAGATTTGCAGTCAATGCAATTATTTTCTTTGGTTATGATTTAGCAAATATCTAAAAGACAATGTTGAAACAAGAATATCTTTTGCAAGGACAATGTCATGTGTACAGAGAAAAATACTTATGGTTCGGGGACTGATCACCTCTATGCATATCGTTACATAGGAACGGCTCTCCTTTTATAGCAATTTTTTTGGCAATAATAACACATTTTTTACATCAGTTAAAAGTCTTTCAAATATTGTCTTTTGTCTTAATCGGTTCTGTTGTGTTTTTGACCCATCTGTTCTTCCATAACAGTTTTGCTTTATTGATAAATTTCAGAACAGTATCAGTCAATCATTCAAAGGGGCTGTTAAAAAAGTGAATGAATTATATTATAGGTAGGAAACATTGGATTAGCAGAAAATGCGGTTGATTTTGTGAATATAAATATTCGTTCACATGTTTCTTCATCACGCTTATTACCTACGAAATGATTTTTGTAAATGACCAACAACAATTGTTCTCCTGATTATCATCATCATCCTCATCAACAGCAACAGTAATAGCAGTCTGTTGTTGGGCATTGACCTCCCCCCAAATCGACTAGTCCTTCAGATTGTGGAGGTGTCACGAACCAATATCCCTTGACGTTACACCAACTTTTTTTTGGCTGACCACAATTTTTCATATGATCTCTGGGGATCTGCGTTACGATTGCTTGAAATAACGATATATTGTGAAACGTGTCACTTTTGGGCCGTTGTATCTTTTGTTTTCTTCCTTTATTTGTCGTTTTATTATTTTTTCCTCTCCTGTTCCTCTTTGTTTTTCTATTTCAAAGTCTTCACCTTAGTGCTCTGATTGCTGCTGTAGTTTGTTTCTGGCAACCTAATCAATAATTCCTACCAACGACATTGGTTTACCATCAAATTGGTTTAGCTTGGGTTTAGGTTATTCACGTGTTCTGCCATTGATATGTTTCTATATATCTATATCTCTATCTATGCTTGTATCCACACTTTGTTCAGCCCTGACCGTTCATTGTAAACACTTTTGCGCACGCTCTCTGAATCACAAGAGCAAAAATGAAATTCGACTCCAAAATAAGGTTTCAGGGGGATTCAACTTTCGACATAAGTTTATGCTAAATTGTCTCTTATTTCGTTTCCTCCTTTGTGGTTTTCCAATACTCTGACATCTCACTGTTCAACAAAAGGCAAACGAAAGTAACTTGTTCATTGATCACCCCTTTTCCTGGCTTTTTTTCTATCATTCCAAGTCACTGGTTGATTGAAAAAACAACTTTTTACATATATCTGATCTGTCATGCATATAACCTATTGATCACAGCAACCAGATAATTGACCATCAGGAAATGTTCCCATCAAGAGAATAGAACCTGGAAAAGTACCCACTTGGATATCTACCCACCACGAGTTCATGAATAGCGGAAAACATCCCACTGGACATAATTTGCATATCATTGTCTTATTTCTTTTCATTTTTATTAAAACTTGCCGTTTAGAAAATTCCCTTTTTAACACATTGGACGACTGGAATTTAATGAGGGAGAAGAAGAGCCTGTTTTATGATGTTTTATTGGAACTTATAGGAATTCTGAGATTGAATTGTAAAAAAAAAACTAGTAAAGAAAAACTATTTTGTATAAACATCTTTTAAAACAATTATATTACGAGAATCTGTGCTGATAGGTATCAATATTTGTACCTCAAGATACGAATATTGGTCAATAAAGAGTAATAATAAGAAACTAAGACCGACTTTTAACATTTTGACTATTTCATCAAAATGATATCATCTATGGCAGACAGTAAGTAATTGATTGCTATCGTGTGGAAAATATTGTGACCCGGTGCTAATTAGTGAAAGATATGAATGCACTTATATTAAAAACATGTTACAGACTTGAATCAAGTATAAAAATGCATCTGTATAAGCGTTTGAGTGCAATTGAGGTTAGTTCATAGCAGGTGTCTGATAAGCATTCACGCATGTGCGTTTGCAATAGTATGAGAGAGCATATGCACCAGTGCAAATCTTTACTGCAAAGAGTGGCGTGTCCGACTCCCAATAAATACTGGATTAGACTCTGTAGGAAAAGCCTTGATAACGGAAGGTATTTCTCTTCGCCCGGGAAAGTTTTTCTATCATTCACATCTTTCGCTACCTAGGTACACCAACCTATGTAATCAAAAAGTCCTCTAATTTCTTTTTACTAATGTAATAAGCCAGCTTCTTCCAAACCAAGCTGGCAAATGAATTATATTGAAACCAAGATCCATGGTAATACATGGGAAATAACAACCAGGTTCTTATCACCTAAAAGTTGTCTACAACCCCCAAGACAACTGTACCAATAGCACTTCAGTCGGTCTAGAATCCGAATTTTTGAAGAATTTAACCTGGCCACTTAATCAAACGATGTCGCACAGTTGTAAGAGAGAAACAAGGAATTAGGAATATTTGATGGGTATTTTTGTAAAGTAAATAAAGAATACTAACTTTTATTTCTAAAGATGACGAATATGGAAATCAATCAATAGACTAGAAAATATTCCTGGAACTGAACAAAATATAGCGGCGGCATAAAAGAAAACTGAATTAAAAAAATAAGAATGAATTAAAGTTTTCACATAATTTTTTCATTCTTTTAGTGTTTTCAGTTCAGTTTTCTGAGGAAACAAAATCTATGCAATAAATATTAACATTTTGCGATAGTGATTTATGAATAAGTTAGTGGAATCCTAATATAACAAAATATTGATCCGTCTACTAAGTTCCAAAATTCTTTTATTATCGAGCTGAAATTGGAAGCGATTTCTCCGTGAATATTTATGTTATGCTTTATTATTTTATTGCAATATGAACCCAATCAGAAAAATATAGTGGGGTGAACCTTTCCAAGTTCGGTCATGAAAATATACTAAGATGAAGTAATATGATACAATTCAAAATATATACGTGTGTTTCTATTTACCAACACACTTGTATATCCATATGCCTGCTGATGAAAAGAGGAATTGCACGGAAAACAGATGTAACATCTCAAAATGATCTGTATTATTCTGTAGGCATATTTTGATGCATAGATACCAACAGTGTACTACGATACTCATGTTCCACAATTCACTCATTTGGAAGAGAGAGAAATTACCAATAGTATTGATAAACAACATCTAAAACTTTCGCAGTCCGTTGAAGCATCACTGATATGGGAATTCATTTTTGCAATTACGTTAATTTAAAAAAAATATGTGATACTTTTGTTAGATTACTATTTCGTATTAAGTATAACGTATACATTTTATTCAGAGGTCATATATAGAAGTTCATATTATTGTTCAGCACATATTTCCTTTCCCTTCGGGGTTAGGAGAGGCCACTGAACAAGTAACCGTTGGCAAGGATGGAGAATAAATTTTAGAGACTTGAACAGAAATAAGAAAATACCGTATTCCCATAGCTATGATTTTTTTTTTTTGATTTGGTTGTGACAAATTAAAATGGAATATTGGGCTGATTAGAAGTGGTCTCTGTTTTTCTACGCTTAAGTGACCAAGATGAAATCGGTTATATTTCAAAGAGCAATAATGAATAAATACACAAGATAGATGTCGAACTGATTGTAACTGAAATCGGAATCAAAGTTGTTTACAGGCCAGCATTCATTAAAAAAGTTAGAGAGTTTTCCGATTTCGTCGGTATTGATTATGAAATTTCGCTTGGGGAAAGAATCGAGAAAAGTAAAGTTTAACTCAATTTTGTTATCGACTATTACAGTAATTCAGTCATCGATTATAACATGTAAGATACACTGAATCACTTTTACTCGGTCAGAATTTCTTAGAAGATGCTAGACACCAACACAATGGACGAAAGGTTATATTTGCATTGGTTATTTTTAAAATAAATGCCCATCTTGTACACTGTAATATGATGTATGTAACAAACGTTTATTAGTCAATGCTGGAAATAAGAGTGTGTTAAACTTCTTTACTTCAGAAGCTGTATAAAGATCTTCAAATGACGTTGCTGTTCTGTCATGTTTATTCGAATGCCCCATGTCACCGTGAATTGTATAAATCGGCAATCTGTACTCAGTGAAGGACTTTATTGGTGCGAGCAGCAACTTGCAAATATTGAGTAATCCAAACAGCTTGATAGTAAAAATCATGAATGTCATCCAATTTATTGTCGTCTTGAATTTAATTCGATGAAAGAAATTAGATGGGGGAAATTATGATAGAAAATGCCTGGACTGATAATAACAAAATGGAAATATTGGTCCAGTCACTTATGAAAGGAGGGTATTCCAAAATTTTGGATTTCATTGTTCTATCCAATACCTGACAGCGAAAATGAAAGATAAATCCAAATCTAACCTATTAATTGTTCATGTAATAAATCTCTACGGACAACTGTAGCTTTTCTCATCGAAGATTCAATGCTTTTTCACTTTAATCAATATTGTGGAAATTACAAAACTTCAATTGCAATATCTATATAATTTATTGTAAGTCAAACTTGTTGATTAGATAAGTAAAAATGAAAAACATCTGTTTTACACATCTCTCTGTTTAATCATTATTTTTCTTAGGAATTTGAAACTTTTTCTTCACTTACTGTTGATATGACATTTGAAGACGATTCAAGTTTATTTACAAGGGTAGGATAATATCTCTGAGTTTAGATTATATCCTTTTAGATCAATTTGTTCACTAGTATCTCTATTATCTTTATACACCCATTTAAATACATTGATGATTACAACTTTGTGTGGAGTTACTTGTTGGTCTCAAAATCTTCCGTAAAACAGTGTTTTTCCAGGATATTCTTGAGAGAACGTACGAAGGTTGGGGTAAGTAAATTTCTTCTCATACACTCATAATGAAATATGAAAACAATGATACTATTTGTCGGGTTTGCGTCTTCTTTATTCACCAAGAACTCAAATATAAATAAATACCGAGAATGAGACGAGAGGCAAAAGTGTTTTCGCTGGAGATATTCAACTGATAGAAACTACTAGCTAAATTGTTCACTTGCATGTTGAGAGATAATCTTGCTGCCAGCATTTGTGTTTGCCTACTTTGACTATTCCCAAAGTTGGTCGAAGTTAAGTGTTAATCTCAATTCTCTGCTACTTCTTTATCGATGTAAAGCGCCTATTTCTATCTGAGTGAAAGTGTGTAAGCAAACATACATGTTGGATACCTCCCATTTCCGAAATAATAAACTGCGTCTTGAAACTACTCACATGGGAGACAACTGTTCAAGGAAACCTACTCCTTATAATTTTAGTAAAATAATCGTTCAGATATTTTTCTTCATGATACACGGAGGAATAAATGAGCTGAAAGAGTTCAAAAGAACTGACAGCATTGATGAACAGATTAGCAAACACGATCAAATATTCATGTTGGGTCTGAACAAGGTTGCTGAACGTATGAGAATTCATTGAAAAGCGTCAGTTTTTATCAGAAATTTCATTAAGCCACGTGGTCTTTTTTGTTTCTAATTATGATTTCTTGTCATTAATTAGAATTCTTGTTTGATGTTATTGTTTTTTTTCCTTATCGTACATTCGTGTTTTCCCTCTCTCTTCTGTTATTCACTTTATCCGCCCCCGTTTCGATATTTCACATTTAGCTTTTCATACGTAGATAATAATAATAATGATAATAATAATAATAATAATAATAATAATAATAATAATAATAATAATGATAATAATAATTATAATAATAATAATAATAATGATAATAATAACAACAGCAACAAATATAATAATACTATCAATAATAATAATAATGATAATAATAATAATGATCATCAGACAATGCATTCCAGCTCTTCAACCTTAACGTCTTTGGAAAAAAAAGATTGCATCGCCGTCTTTATGACCAAAAAGAAAAATGTTTAAAACGTAATTGTTCAAGCACTGATTGAATCTTAATATTGAAAGAAAATTTGATCTTTTACAGGATCAAGCATTTCAAGTATTATACTTGATGAGATAAAATTATCATGGGGTATGTTTGACGTAATTTAGATTTACGAAAGAATTGAAGAAATTAAAGTGTCATAAAAAAAGACCGTGCATTATTTTAGAAACTGTTGCTCAAAAGTAGACCAACAAATATAACAGAGGTCAATACTTTGAATCAACTCACAAATTTATTTCGATGTCAACAATACATATCCAAAATCATATTATGTACAATTATCTATAGAAGTATTTCCTAATGATCATTGAGTCTACGTTGGTCTGCACCAAGAATGAATAAAAACGATACATAGAGATTTACTCTGCTCATCAACGTTAATCAACTGACATTTTGAATTACTTGTGTTTCTCTCTGGCATGTAGACTTTGATGTCCACACTTACCATGAACTAAAAGTTCCTTTCATGAACATTTAACAATCCAATTCTATTTAAAAAAAAATTCCCATAAATTTAGTTATTAAGACCAAAAAGCAAGACTAAATGCATACATTTTCTTGTTCATTGCAAACGATTTTCGCTTTTTCTTGTCTAATGTTCCCTTTTTTAATCTCAGATCCAAATGATCAAAATTGATGTTTCGATTACGTGTGCTCATTTACAAAAGATAAATATTCAATTTGTTCATCTGCAAGTGTACTGTGTGCCTCTAGCGAGATATCCTTTCTGTAGGTACTCTTGGGTGTCCATCGATGTGCTGAGGTGTCAATACTTAATACAAAACTTCAATAACAGCTTAATTATCCATGAAATAGTCCCAAAACAAATCCTGTTGCTCTTCATATACATCATATTACTTATGCCCCCCACCACACACACAGGGGGCCATGAGGGGGTTGGATTTGGATTGCTGCGATTGATGAAGCCACTTGATCCAACTTGGAATCATGCTGAAATAGAAACTCTAAATTTTCTCGGAAAAAAATTCCTTCATAAAAATCTGTTGATTACAACTAGTTCTTTCCGAGCTGAGGCTTTTCTATCATCAATTCACATACACACATACACACACATACACACACATACACGTATATATGTATAGGGATTACACGATATGTACCTGATGAATGTTAACGTTTCGTGCCTAACTCATTTATCAGCAACCTGAGATGTATTCTGTTGTTGTAATGACAAAAACATAGTATTAGTCCTTGTAATCCTTTTTTGTGCATTGATGGCTCTATTTACTGTGTTAAATATTAAGTATTGTGGATGGAAATCAACAGTAGATCAAATCTGTTTTCTATTTCTTTCTTCTTGTGTTCTTACAAATTCGAAATATATTCTAATATACATACATATATATATATATACATCTATATCTATATCTATAAATATATATATATATATATATATATATATATATATATATATATATATAGAGAGAGAGAGAGAGAGAGAGAGAGATTGATAGAGGGGTAGATATGCGTGTGTTATTAAGATATGGATACAATCCGACGGGATAATCATAATTAGGCAATCATGTGTGTATGTGTATGTATATGTTGTGTTTGGGACTTTTGTTTGACTTACGTTTTACATGTGTATATATTAGATATGTGAATAGATATACTAATAATTACGATGTAGTCGAAAGAAAAGGTTAAAACTCAAAGACAATAATTCTTACTCATAGTCCATTTGTCCAGGCATAGTTTGCATAAATAACCAGGTGGGAATATATATCAGAATCGACATATTTAAGGAAGTCCTCATAAGTTTATCAAATAATAGAATAACAGCAAATATTAATAGATGGAGTGATCTGTAGTTAGATATTTTTGCAGCTTCAGATTTTTTTTGTAATTTACATCACATCCCCAAATAATATCTTTGCACGAATCTTCACATATATTTGGAAACTATAAGTGATTTTCTTTTAGTTTGATTCACTTTTGATACATACTGTACCGGATGGCATATAACAGCCACCTTTTTGGCAGATAAAAAAATGTCCTAAAAGTGAACATAACTGCTGTTGTCCAGTCCTTTAAGGGCAAGAAAATTGACGAAAATTGGATAACAAGGAATTGCATTTTCTTCTTATATTCTTTGTAGAAAAAAGAAGTGTCGTAGATGCCGGTAATATTTAGTTCATTTAAACTCTTGTTGTTTATTTATTTTTAGTAAATTGTTCTCTTATCTATTTGTCCTGAACTATTTTCAAGCTAGAATTAGAACTGTTAAAGAAAAAAGTTCACCAAAGTTACAAAAAAGATTCGGAATTTCATGTAAAGATTTGGCATGTTCTTTAGTCTTTTGCACAAATCTGTATTAACCTAAGAAAAATATCTTCATCATATATCTGACTCCTTAACAGGAACAATCATCGTGATTGTCATCTGAACTTTCTAGCTTATACAAGTCCCTAGAACCTGGATTCTGGCTTTTTTAAAATTATGGAAATAATATTGGATTGCATTAGTCTTTAAAATTACTTTTCTATTTGCTGTCATGACAACTGTAGACATAAAGAGAAATTGCATGAAAAAAATTCCGACTTGGTATGAAAAATGAATTAAAGGTGTCTGGGGAAATGGTAAATTGAGATGCTATGAACGCTGATATTTTTTGGTTGTTTTCCTATTCCTATCACTGAATATCAAAAGTTCAGGAGATGCATACATATTGGTACGTATATAGCTTGTACTAATTTCTATATACATGCATACATTGATACAAACATACATATATGCTTTCTCTGTCAAATATATAATCAAAGAGGGTATCGTTACTGTATTGAAATTGAGGAAATTTGTGTGGCTGAATGGATGATCAGTTTATGATTTACATGAGTGTATAAGAGAAAACCTGCACAGAAGAGGAATCATGTTCAACCTCATATAGAAGGATCTCAAGATGATACAACGTATTAGGGGAAAAAAAATTAAAAACATCATAAAATCTATTAGAAAACTAGAGTGTTAATGGTGTGGTCATACTGTGAGAATGATAGACAACCAATCGACATCACGACTCACAATATGGATCCCCAGAGATCAAACGCCAACCAAAGCCCAGATAGGGGAACGAACTAGACAAAAAAGTATTGGCTCAGTAATGCCAATGATAGAGAGAGCTGGTAAATCCTGCTGTAGGACATTACAACGCATGATAATGGATTAATAATGTTGATGACGGTATCAAGGGCTTAACACCTAATGCTGGACTCTCTTAGGTGTAAATATGAGGTATACTGTTACTTACTGGACAAAATTTCAGTATGGATATACAAGGGATTCTCAACATATCACTATCATGGGCGTCGCAAAGCCAATTTTTTCTGAGCCTGTTCAGTTCGTCTCACCATCTCATATTCCTCAAACCACGGCTCAACATTTAATCTCTGGAAATTCATGTTATTAGTTGTGATGTCAATTGGTTGTCTGCTACTCCTGCCACATGACCAGCCCCATTGCCATTTGAGTTTCCAGATGGTTTCTATGATGTCTCCGAATACTTTTTACTCCATAAATACTTTACTATCCTATGGCCTCTCCATGCGATGTTAAACAGGATGTGCACGTTGCATAGTTCTCAGTTTGAGGGTCAGTCTCTTCTTTCCGTTCCATATTTCATCTCCATAGGTGACTATCGAAAGGATGCATTGGTTGTATACACTTTGTTTTGTCCAGCTTTATGCTTTCAATTTTGAGTGTTGTGCGCTTATTTTCAACATGTTTGTTTTACATGATATTTCTTTTGTTGAACTTCATGTGGTTGCCAACTATTTTGCTTTCTTCATTAAGTTCATCCGTCATTAATTGGAAGTTATAGAGGTTCATTTTTTAATCATTCAATTATTACACAAGATACTGTTAATCACTTGTGATATTTCATATATTGAACCGCCCTTTTGACCATTTTTGCCCTCAATTATACAAACTTTGAATCTAAACAAGAATAATCAAAATCGAATTTAGATGAGTTCTGCACACGACAATGAATAAAAAGAACGCAATTAACACAGAGACTCTAAATGAAGGATGGAAACAACATAAAAAAGTAAAATATGGTAAACCGAAAAATTCCCATAAAACCTAAAGTTTGTTTTTATTCATATATATTTCCATGAGTCTAACATGATTTTGAATATTGGGTTTTTTCTTTCGATCGTGTTTACGCTTTCTTTTCTTGTCACCAGAACTTCTTTTATACAGTTATGTTAGATTTACGACTGATACGGCGTATCTGATTTTGCAGTAAAACATTGTTTTGCGTGCAGCAAGACTTTTAAGTCTACGGAGACTTGTCAGGAGTTCTATCTAACCAGTCTGTTAGATGGCATTTTGGAGACGCAGAGGAATTTATATCGATTGTTTTGGTTGGACTGTAAGAGAGATAATGGTCCAGTTATTTTCTTATCATCTTTCAATTTATTTTCTCTCCCCTTCTCTTTTCTTTAGATAATGTGCTATTTGGAATATTACAAAATATTCTCGAAAACGTAGTGCGGTTCAAACCAGGGTGCACCAGTAATTATCTGTATTTTATACTTTTATTCACAAACATTATTTCCTATCATTTCCTAAATATTTTCCTTTTCCTCAAAATAGTTCTCAAAGGAAATTTCGAAGCCTCTTTGTTTGAGTGTTTATATTGGAAGAAAAATGGTTTTCATTGTTCGTATAAATCTCTATTTGTACAACGTCGGTATTATGTTAGATTATTACTGTTGGTTTTGAAAAGATCTATTCTTTAACCCATTGAATGTGATTTGGGGGAATCAGTTGCTGCATTTTAGAGCAATTGGTAATTTTGATGATACAGGTTGGTGCAAAATGAGCGGGAACAGCCTTTCATCCGTGAACAATGGACCTTACAACCTAAATATAGGTTCAGAAAAGCATAGAAAGAAGCAGAAAAAAGTCATCTGTAATTTCATTTGAAAGGCTGATTGTTCCTTGGAGTAAACATCCATTATCCTTGGAGATCAGTGCCTGGAATTTAAATACTTACCTGTCAATGTATTTGCAACACATACTGTCTTTTTGTGGGTAACATTTTTACGAATACTTGAAACTGTAGTTGTAATCAAGATCAGTATAATCATGAAATGCTACGCGTTTTATGTTTCTTTGTCAATGTATAGTCTAATATAAGTAACCATTTTCTAGACAGCATCACATAACAAATGAAAAACAATCAATGATAAGAACGAGTCAATTTTGATTCCTGCTGTTTATTTTAATGCAGTTTTTCATATTCCAAGCAGTTGTAGTAAGTAGTGGATATGATTTCAACGTTGCTACTGTATTGTGCCTTATATGAATCTCTTTCGAGTGTTATTTTCTGATTTGTGAGAAAAATCTTATATTTGACCAGCATTTGAATATCACTGATATTCTAGATGGATAAATGAATCATATTGATGGAACTATTGTGATATCTGGCTTGGCAAAGAAAATTTACTGCAAATTTAATGTTGATGGCCAGTGTTATAAATACTAGCTGAATTTTTTTCCCAAATTTGCTGAATCCTTGTCCAGTATTACAAGGGTGTCTAAAGAATGATAAATGATTTCTTACCCTGTCCGATAATAGCTTTTGCACTTGTAAGTGATTTTCATGCATTGAATCTACAAACTACGATCGGTCAGAGGTAATCTTTTCCTCTCTTCATTTTGTGGATATTTTGGGTATTTATGTAGACTCTGATACGATATTAGATTGAATGATATAGAGAGCAGGTGACATTAACTTCTGTTGATAGCATCTTGTGGAACCAGTTGAGGAATGAAATGTTTTTGTTCAAAGATACGTTGTAATATATAAGGTAATAATTCCAACCCAAATAAACTGTCATCGATTGAACACTTCTGCATCATGTCGCCCCAAAACTACCTTTTGTTTCCAGATATAGGACTAACCAATAAACCTGATCAGTGTGGCGTGCATTCAGCACTATCTACAAATAGTTCGCATAAAACTGCCTAGAAACGATTTCAGCTTGAAGCTTGGGAGTTAATTCCGACCACATTACGCTAAACTCTACCGTGACATGCAAGATATTCGATGCAAGACCGGAAGACCGGAATTACGAATCAAAAGCTACGAGAATAGAGACGTCTAACAAGAATCCTGAAATACACATGACTCTGAACCTATTACGCCTAAAGTAATGTGTAGGATCAAGTGAATTCTGATCGGGTATTCTGTTTTACTTTTGACACTTGAATCATGATTTCTCACGGAATCATCATTCTTATTTATCGATAATTATTGAACTTGACCAAATATTTGAGCATAGAGTTACAGCATATAATCACACCCTGTTCTGACAGCAATAAATTCATGCAACCTGATGTGTATACTTAGTATCTTTCCCGAGCTTAAGGTCTGCCGGTCAGTTCTTATTACCTTTTGTTATTATAAGCATTATAATTTTATGATTCTCCCATGACGAGTTCATTCAATCTGCAAATAAAACTATTCAGAATACTGAACGACCGTAGACATAAAAGGTTGCGAATATCGCTTTTGTGTGTGTGTTGGAGTATGCTTGCGCTATTGGCCATACCATTCTGTCTACAGACTCCACCATTATTCCACAAAACCTCTTCTAAAAAAGTTTTTTTAATTTAAAAAAACTCACACATTTATTTTGACAGGTATATTAATAGAATCTAGATTCCCTTGAATGTTTCTATATGTTCTCTATATAATTTTAGATATTTTCCTGTGTAAAACGCCGGTGATGTTATAAATATGTTTTATTCTGACCATATTTATACTTTGATGTTTTTTTTTTACATGACTTCACATTTTGACGCTACAATTGTACATCTATTGACGGTGATGACGAGTTGATTCCTAATTCAGATTGCCCTAGCGGCTGTATTAATCAGATAAAAGACTCATACCTTTCTCTCGAAAAGAATATCGCTTGATGACATATCTATGAAGGTCAAGTATTTTTGCTAAGTATGGCACAAGGCTATGAGTGTGGAGCACAAACTCATACCCAACAATAATGGTCTACTAGAGTAGCCCGCTGACTATAACACCACAAGCATAGATATGACAATTATTCATTAAGCTTTACCTTAGTCTAGCACAAAACCAAATTTAACCTTTGAAGATTGACATCTCTTCTTCAGAAAACTGCACACGAGACAAGATTTATCATTTTCAAACTATCCATGTACCTGTATATAAATTTATATACGACCAAACGTTTTTGAAGGAAAACATAATATCTATGAACCTTCGAGAAGGTCGATTTCAACTTTGCGTTGTTATCTATTGGACTTGTGATACCATATAAGATTTTCTGAGTAATACGAAGGGTTGGCCCACGAGGATCAGGAGTCGTTACATTTAGCTTAATTCAACTCTTAACTAAACTTGATCAATCAGATAAATGTAGCAGGGACGTAAATTCTGCATTAATTCTCCCCATAAAAATGTCTGCAATAAGATTATCTCATATTAAATCGTCTGGAAAACTAGAAAAATTGGACCATCAATTCTAAAGCATAATAACACTGAACGTATATACTCTAAAGACACGATAAAGTTGATAGATAAAGCGGCCAGTCAGTAGATCTACTGTGTCCGATGCCAAAGTGCTGCTTCGATAGGAAAATGACCATGCCGATACACTTATATATATATTTATATAATTGCAGTCATATATATATATATATATATATATATATATATATATATTTATATATATACACACACACATATATATATATATATATATATATATATATACACACATATATATATACATATATATATATATATATATATAAATATGAGTGTTTGTGTGTGTGTGTGTATATACGTGTCTGTATATATATATATATATATATATATGTATATGTATATATATGTATATATATATATATATATATATATATATATATATATATATATATATATATATATATATATGTATATATATATGTATCAATCAAATGAAGCAAGCATAAAATTGGAAAATTCACATGGAAATTCAGGTAATAACCATGTCTGGCTGTGGATATCCATCGACTCTTATTTATAATATGTATTACTTTTACTTTTGGTTTTATTCACGTTTACATTTTCTAGTCTTTTCGGGAAATATATTGTCTGCTGTGTATTGTCTCTAGTATATTGCTATGATTTACTTGATGTTTTTGTAATAATGTCCTGCTTCTTCGGAAGCAATTCTGAAGAACTGTCGATTCTGATCTCATTTTTTGCGCACTTCTCTGAACTGTTTTTATAGAATAAAGAACTGAATGACGAAGTCAATTTCTTGAAAAATGAATTTGAACTCTGTTTTTACACAGGAATTCGGTTCAAAACTTATTTCATTAAGGGATGCATGGCTGCATCATTTGTTTACTACCAAAATACATCGTTGTTGTTTAGACTGTTGTTCAACTTTAATGCAGGAATTGAATTCCCATATATTTAGCATATTCATAGAGGACCAACCATTGTAGCCAGTCAATTTACTAAAATTTATTGTAGTTGGATGATCCCTACCGAATCTTTGTACTACGAATGTGTCATGAATAAAATCAATGTATTCAAATACTCCTCTAAATAATGAAGTGATCAAGAAGGACTGTTGTTTTCCTCATATTGTTTACGCTTGAAATTGCCGATAAACACTGATTGTTTCGATTGGCTATCGACCAATATTTAGCGCAATATCTTTTCTCCTCTGAAACATTGAAACTGTAAGGTATATAAACTATTTCTTACGAAAATAAAGTGTTGGTTTCGAGGGTTTTCAAGAGATTTTGGAGCATGAAATTGTTGCCGCGAATAAATCAACTTTGTTTCTTATAGGAAACTTTTTTGAAAAAAAAGAAAAAAAAAGAGAAAATAGTCATTATTGAATCAAATATAGTTTCAAAGTACATATCTTCTGTCTCAGTTTCAAATCCTGGTTTTGTTTTGACTCTTTAGTTGTTAAATGAATAGCGTGATGAATGTAGAGACACAAGGGATTGGATCCCCTCGTGGTTTGGTCTTTAACGTGCGTGTGGCCCTGTAGATGTGAAAGGTGAAAGGAATAAAGTCCGGAGGGAATGCACAGCAAGTATGAGCTTGGGGGCAGAGATGAAACAAAGTGGAAAGAACACATACAAGGATTTGGGTTAAACAAATGGGACGTACATTTAATACAAGAATGAAGATACAGTACATATAAAAATAACATAAATCCGATCGATCATGTGGGGTGATGAGAAGAGTAAATATAGCAAAAGGTGAGAGCTTTCTTGTCGTTGATATTACTGGCGTCGGAGTAGGAGTTGAGTCGTCTGAAACGGCTTGGATTTCCGTATGGCCTGGATTGCTCGAAGGTAATACGTGGAACCAAGGTTCAGCGTGTGAGCCATAATGCCAAGTTGTGTCCCGTTAACTTAGGGGGCTATCATCTGACCCTGATAGACTCTCGACGGACAGACCATGAAAGACAGTTTTATTTTGGTGCAGCCTTTCATCACCTTAATTCAGTGTTTGTCAGCTGACATGATTATTAAATATTTCCCGTTGAGTTACATCGAATCTTATTTCAAACATCACGATCAAAGAAAACTCTTGATTGAACTTTTCATTTCTTTGAAGAGTCTCCATTGGTTCATCCAAGCAGGCACACATTTCTGATCAAGTAACATTATTTTGTATGTGTCTCTAAGATCTCGATATCATCAACCAGCGAACATTTTTTTTACGAGACAATTTATGATTTTTCGAATTTCTTTAGTAAATGAAAAAAAAATGTCTCTGTGTATTTTGAATATAAACCACGATATACATTCAATTTTCATCCGGTACCGTTTATCTACGCAGATAAACTTGGATAATTATCACTGAGAAACTATTAATCTATTCAACTTATACCTCAAATAGAGTAAAGTCCTACACGATTGGATCTTAACGCTGCTGTATAAAGGACGAAACCCGAAATACGTCAGCAATTACGGGCCAATAAACCTATTCAACTGTGTCAACAAACAATTCACCAAAGTGATCATTAACTGAATTACTGAGACACTTGATAAAAACCAACAAAGGGGACAAGCTAGCTTCAGAAAAAGATACTCAAACATCGACTGTATCTATTTCGTAAACCTAATATCAGAGAAATCAACAGAATATAAAACGCCGCTGAAGTATTTTCTGACTTTAACAAGGCCATAGACTCATTGGAAATCCCTAAAGTCATTAGCAAACAAGGCGTAGACAACTTATATATCAGGATATTGCAACATATATACAGACACATGAGTTTTATCAGGTTACATCGTGACTGTATCTTTTCAACTAGGAAAAGGATCGCAGCGAAGTGATACCAGCTCACCCAAACTCCCAATAGCCTTCCATGAGATAACCTTCTTGAACGTATATTGGGCACACAATGAAATCAGAAAAGACAGCAAAAACGTAAGTAACCTCGGATTTACTGACGTCCTTTTCGCTGAGAACATTCATGATCTCCAAAAAATGCTATTCTAACTAATGAACTTCAACAAAGAGAATATAGTGTCCAACAAACACTTTGAGTACATAGATACAACGATCAAAATTGAAAAAGCTAAGCCAAATAAAAGGGACCACAATATCTACCGAGAACAACATATCTTCATGGAATCCTAAAAAGAAGAATCATACTAGGTTTACGAGCTTTCAGTAAAGTAAGCTCAACTTTCAAGAACAAGAAAGTCTCAAGTCCTCAAAAGAAAGGTCAACAACTAGTGTTTTTGCGAATAGCCGCAAAGGAGCCAAAACATGGAACCTAATCAAACGATTGACCCTTTAGCTGAGAACCATATAACATGATTAACCTCACATGGAGTGATCAAAAAAAGCAAAGTATAGTAGAGGAAACACAGGGGTCTGAGATATCAAAGAAACCATAAGGAAAAAAATTAAATGGTAATAAACTGGATATGTTGCAAGAATGTTAAACGAGTGCATGTCACCAAGACTTACAACGGAGATTTCCAGAGATCAATTGCGAAATTGTGACCGACAGAAAGTAAGACTGCGTGACGAGCAAGACAAAGTCGGTACTGGCCTGGTTACCCCTATGATAGAAAGGTGTGGCAAATCCTGGGGAAGGTGTATGTCCAACGGTGGATGCTTGAAAGCTGTAGCTGATGATGATAATGATATAGGATTACACATCAGAGCACAGCGGCCTATCCAAATACTTTTTTAATAAAATGTATGAGTGTACCGTTTACAATATTCCGATGTCTGTATTCTCTTTATCTCTTTAAAGGTTCTTTGACATGTTTTCTTTAACTTTTTGGATTCGAAAGTAGATCCCAGAATTGAAAAATTGGAAAGATCAAATCTGAACAGGCAATTATACATTTTTACTGAAGGCTGATACCCAAGCTTGCTTAACATTAAAGCCGAGATAAAAGAAAGCATATAATTGAGGTGATATATACATCTATTGCAGATTCAAAGCAAAGTAAAAATAAACGTCATTTTCGAACAGATCATTTTAAGCGCTTTGACCTTAATTTAAAAAAAGAATTTGCTTGAGCTAAAAAATATGTGAAGAGATAAGACATTTAGATTCTTCAAATTCTAAGCACCAACATGCAAACGTTTTTTACCGGTTGCATTCGGGTTAGTTAATTTGATTCAAGAACCCTGAAGCCATTGTTTTTGCCAAAAGCAAGTTTATTTCATGTTGTAATTTTGAGGGCTTCTCTGTATATCTTTTTTATTCAATTGGATTATAATTTCTTTGTTTCTCAATGTGAGGCTTCCACTGCTTGTTTTTTTAGGAATCAGTAAAAATATCACTTGAAGCAGCATTTAATGTAACTCTCGTGCCCCAGTGGAAGAATCATGTATTTAAAAATAAATAGTCTGGAATAATGATTAGAAGCAATTTTTAAAACCACTTTCATTTTATTCTGTAGTCAGAACTATTAAAAACTGATGTTTAAATAAAAGTCTGTCAAATTACTTTTATGTACAGGGAACAGAGAAGTAAAACTGATAGTTATTGGGAAATATTTTCAAAAGGCGATTTTGAAATTCTGCAAATAGTCAAATTAAGATAGTTAAAAGCATTAGCATGAAAAATAAGATGAGATTCACTCGATAATTCAATCATTTTTCATATTTTGGAAACTGAAGAGAATAAATGAACACTGGAATAATTTTAACAAAAATGCAAAAAAAAAGGAACAAATTCAAAACTAAAAAAAAAGAGTTTCTAATAAATATTTGGAGTATTCGAAGGAATTGTTTTCATTTTTGAATTCAGCAGCCAAAAATTCATTCAAACTTGTGAAGTGAGTCGAAATTAAAAAGCAGAAACATGCTTCTACTACTGTATAATACAAAGCGCACTAATTCCAAACTGAATCGAACTAAATTCTAACCAAATGTAAAGAGATTACCATTTCATAGTTGATCGTCTTCCTTGCAATCAATCAAGCATAAATCCGTCTTTATACTGATATTCCTTTTTTGTAGAAAAAAAATTCCATCACAATACGATTTGATTATTTCGTTCCTTTCAGAATGAGGCAAATGTTTTCTATGAATCATCCAATTACGTCAGATTGTTTGCAATGAAAACAGAATTTATTCTTGTTTGGAATCTTGAAAAAATTATATTTTGTTTAATTCCTTACATGAAGCATTGTCATGTATTATCAACTGAGTTACCCGTACCGTACAAAATGAAGACCTATATAAAAAAGATTGCAAAAAACACTCCATTTTATGCATGCAGATAATAGAATTTAGCATTACAGCGAGCCTGGATAATAGCATTCTGTTGATTTTTAACTGATTTTTGAAATTTTTTGCCTTTATTACTCTATATATATATCTAATATTATTTTTCTGATTCAATATCTTTATTACGTCACTAACATAAATTTTTTTTTTGCAATACCAGTTGCGCCCTTAAGCGTGTCAGAGCACAAATACATGTTGTTAGTTATTATGTATGAGATTTTCTTAATCAGGTTTTGCTATTTTGAAAAATAAATTGAAATTATGAGATAGGTCATAATATTCGAAATATCCATGAAAAAAAAAAAAAAGAAAAGATTTTTTCAAGTGCTAGGTAATTGATTCAATGATATGCTCCTAAGTATCTGGGTTAGCAAGTAATATATTTTATTCCAAAATAATATGCTTATTTGCAATCTGAGTCGACTTTGTGATATAGTGTGTAAGAACAAGAAATAATCGACCATAGAGTAGCTTTTATCAAATAGAAAGTTAATACTATCTTCAGTAGTTTCTTTTAGACCTACCTACGAATGAAACTTCTCGTTTTATTGTTTAGATTATTAAATCATTTAGGACAGGGGGAGTAGTTGAATGCACATGATAATAACTTGATGTTATATAATTATGGAAACGGATTAGTAGAGATTAAATCGTTCAATTCTCTGAAGAGAAAATATTCAATTGCTTTTAATACTATAGCTTAAAAAGAGCTATGTGTCAAGAGACGAAGTTTTGGTATAATAGACAGTTTTGTCAATACATTTTTCCAATGACCAAGAGACGATGGTTGACAAGTATTTCATAAGATAAAAGGAACTTAAAGAATAGATAGAGAAAGGAATACGAGATGTTGCAATTAGGGGAAATGTAGAAAGTCTTTAGGATTATTTCGTCATTAAATAGAAAACTGTGTCGTGACTCACGAATTTTGGCAGCATGCAGCGTGAGGAGTGATCAATTAAATACTTGAAAAAAGTTTTATCAATGGATAGATTACTTCTCTTGCCCTTTGCTAGGTAGTGCTCGCTAGAAAAGCCCAAATTCAAAAAAGGAAACAAGCATGAATGATGCCGGACACAAATTGAGGGATCAATAGGACATGGTTATTTATTGTCAATTGTTGAACATAGACTTTCCCCAGGATCCGCCACATTCTCTATCATTGATGTTGCAGAGCCAGTATCTTCTGAAATTGTCTAGTTCATTTCTCCATCTTATAGTTTGCTGGACACAGTTTCGCATGTGATCTCTGGGGATCTATGTTGTGAGTCGTGATATCCATCAGTTGTCGGTCATTCTTGCAACATGACCAGTTCATTGCCATTCAAGTTATCTGGTAAATTCTAGTAGAGACTCGTCTTGATTTTTTCTTGATATACTGCACTGTCTTGGGATCTCTCAAATGTGAGGTTGAACATGATTTCCTTCCTTCGTGCATGGCATGCTTCTCAGTTTGCGGGTCTGTATCTTAGTTAGGTTCCATGTTTCAACTCCATAAGTGACTATCGGGAGGATACATTGATTGTATATTCTTCTTTTTAGGATTAATGGGATCTTCTTATTTTAAAGGTTGAGCTTGATTTTTCACTTGAGTTCTTTTGTTTTTGTTGTTTAGTAGAGATTTGTTGTCTTTGATAGATATTGTGGTCTACTTTCACGAGTTTTGCATCTCTGATCTTTAGACATCTGTGTTCTTATTCTCAACGTGGTTGTTAGACGTGACCTTCATTTTTACTGAATTTTATGTGTTGGCCAACTTTCTTGCTTTCTTCGTTTAGTTCATCTAGCATTAGTTGAAAGTAGGATCTCTATGAAAAGGACGATGTCGTCTGTAAATTTGAGATTGCTCAGATATTCGCTGTCTATTTTTATTCTTCTATTCTCCCGGTCAGGCTTTCCAAAGATTATCTCGAGGCAGGCTTTGAAGTATTTGGGTGAGCAGGTATCACCTTGTTTTACTTTTTTGTAGCTGAAAGAGTTCAGATTCTTTGTGTAGCCTGATAAAGGAGTTGCTTTGACAGTATATACATTGGAGTACTCTGATGTATATAAGGTCTACATTTTGGCCTTTAATGACCATGAGAATCTTCGAGTCGAGTGCCTTCTTGGAATCTATAGATACTACTGCGAGTGGTATTTTGTATTCTGCTGCTCCATTAATCAGCTGATCTACTGAGTAGAGATGGTCCATTGTCGAGTAACTTTTAAATCCAGCCTGTTCCCGTGGTTGGTTTCCATCTAGTGTTTTAGCGATCGGGTTGATGATTTTTGTGAAAAGTTAGTAGATGCAGTCGAACAAGCATATCCCATACTAAAAATCTATATTTGGTGTCAAAGAATGATAGAGTTTCTCTTTGTAGATGAGGAATAAAAGTTCCAAATTTCTTTGTTTTATCTCCATCAGTACAATCCGTACACCCGATACATACACACATATTTTGCCAATCAACCACCAGACGAACTTAAAAACTGAAGAAACCTATGGTGACAGTATTGGTTGTTTGGAAGAAAGAGAAAGAAAGAGCCGAAAGCCAGTGAAAAAATGATATGGACATGTGAAATATGAATGAAATGAAAAAATTTGAAACATTGAAAACATTTGACGAACCATTGATCGTAGCAGATAAAGACAAACTGGTTGAAATAAAGAAACGTATGTTGATTTCAATAATTGATGATTTCTTACAGTAACAAGATAAAAATGAAGATGCACGAAAAAAAGAATCGAAAGGCGGGTGAAAGTGAGTTTACAAGATCATAAGCTACATTGTCGATTTATTCAATGTAGGTGGTCTATTGTTGAACACCCACCTCTTGAGTCTGCCTGTTTGTGTGGTTGTTTTTCATCTAGAGCAACTATGTTTCTTCATTTGCAGGCATCTTCACAAGTTGTTCATATATGTTGGATGACAGTGTAATAGGGCAGTAGTAGCTGAAGGGAGTAATTATATCCTTTTTTGTGGAGTAAGATCTCTATTTATAGCCAGGGTTCTTTCTTGTATGCAAACTTTGAATAGCTGTGCTATTCTTTCTTGAAAGATCTCTCCTTCATCTTCTATAAGGTTTGTCGTTAGGCCATTATCACTGCGAGCTTTTCCAATCTTTATGGAAGAACATCTTTTAGCTATGTTTTTTTGAAAGGAAATATTTATGAATAATCATTTGATTTTCTCTATGTAATCCCCTTTTTCCTGTGTCAATTCTTTTTTCTTTCTTGATGCAAAACTGCGCTCGTCCGCTGACAAACTTATTTCGTAGCTTTCCATTATCGTCGACGCCATTAAGCAATATTGATCCACGAACTTTTTTCTCTTAAGAGAAAATGTCTCTCACAATCCAATGCTTATGAGCAAGACACAAAAAATATACAAAGTTTACTTTCTTGCTTGATGACAGAATAAATAAAAAATAATCCATTCTACTAATCCGTCTCTGCGTTGAGGACAAAGTAGAATAAAACGTAATAGATATCCGTATATTTTTTCCAATTATGCCTGCTTTGAAATTGTACAAGGCATGTTTTCGCTGCAGAAAAGGTTTATTGAAAACCTTTTTTTTCCGGAGGAAATGATAGAAAGTATTTCTGACAAAGAGTCGCGTCTCTTTTTCCCTGATCAATGTATATATTCATGGAAGTATACAGTCGCATTTCTACGTATTTTATTTAGTCAGGAAAGGAATTCTTCCGCATTGCGAGGCCAATATATTCTTATCTGAGGGGAAAATAGCAAAACCTTTTCTATGTGTTTGCTGCAGTCTTTGTAAGACGTCAATGATATCGAATTGAATAGAATTGTTCCAACGATTATGCATGAAAGTGGATATCCCCTGCAGAAATATGTTTTCTGGTTATATAAAAAAAAAACACCACCCACGTTCCACGTATTTTGTTTATTATCAACGAATCCCCTTTCAAAAAATCTTTTCTCAGCACATAAGAGAAACTGGGGCTAGTTTGAAACAAGGACAGGTTGAATTGATTTCATATTTGATTTTTACTACGTTACGCCACCAATGTTGATTGAAAGGAATTGTGCATTTTCGAACTTGATTTGAGTCAAATTTTCATGATTCTTTTCACCCTGATGAAACAAAATCACTGGGACAAACGAATACCCTGTTCATGCTATATTGTGCGGTTACTGATATTGTGGTCTATGTCCATGAGAAGTGGCTGTAAACAGTATGTATACCACATTTCAGACGGATTTTGTCCAAACAGTCATAGACTGAACCAAACGATATTTTCGAGATTGGTTGGTCCATTGTAAGCTGGAATATTTGGTGCGCTAATATTGTAAACAACTGATGCATAAAAAAAACGGTAATGAATAAGAAATCTTGAAACTCGTCTTTTTTCATTGCTTTCCCTCTAATCTTCTCCCTTGCACTATTGATGTCCACTCACATATGGTTCCACTTGCCCCCTACCGTAGTCATTATATCTCCGAAATCTCATTTTTTTCACTCAAATATATTCTTCCGTCTGATTTAAAATTCATGACGATATATCATACTTGTAACTAGCAGCAAGATTGCCTCAAAAGTATGTACCAATATATTTCCTCTGGTGTTGTAAGTTTGTACACTTTTTCCTGGATGTTCGAATAATGTAATAAATCTAATAATTACTCCAGATTCAAACGACCCATCGAAAGAAAGGTTCTTTTCCATCGTTGTTTCGGTCATATTTGCATTTCAATGAATTCCATTGAACAAAAAGTTACAGCTATCTAAGTGAAAAATAAACCAACTAGTTCTGGTTTCCCATATATCCAGTTAAATCACATGTTACCTTTTCAGAACCATTATGGATCCAAATTGGCAACTAAAGATGGATCCATGTCCATGTGACAACCAGTTTTATCAGCCAACTACCACATTGGTATTCTCAATATTGAGGGAGAATTTTCATTCTTGAATTCTGTTAATGATCACTCCTTCCATATCTGATATTTTTTATGCAATCATTTACCTTATTCTGCAGCATAAAACACACACTGGTATATCTTACGCTTTCAAAATAAGAACGAAATATGTTGTGAAATAATTAAAGGAAATAGTCATATACATTAGACGATTTGCAAATCTTTTTTCCCTATTTGTATGATTTGTTTCATCAGAACTGTGTTGATCGCCGTATTTGGCCGTGAATTTTTTTTCACTGAAACAGTTCAAACTGTAAATTGTAAATGCTTATGTTATGAAAGATAATTCTAACCGAGAGTTATTATCTAATTTGAGCATTGAAATAATAGACCACGAGGGAATACCAGACGCTGTGAGCAAAAACAAAGTTTCCATGGGTATAGCAAGCAGGAATCGTCTTACTAACAATTGCCAGTGAGTACCTGACCCAATGGTACACTCGAGATGAAAACGATGATACATATATGCGCATGCCTATGACTATGGTTTACTGGGGAAACATCGATATGTCAGCGAAAGCAATCAGTGAGTAGTGTGAAAAGATTTGACTTAGTTTCAGTTTCGGAAAAAGATGCTCGGATAATTTGGTGGTTAGCACGCAAAGGATCTTGCATTCCATTTCCGGTTTGACTGAAGAATAAGAAAAACTCTTCGTTTGAACAAATTTCTGTACGTAAATAGGTTGGAGGTATCCTATCTTTGGGCATAAAATAAACTGGTGAAAATAAAGCCCTGGTTATGTAACTTGCAAGGATCACTATTACAAACGTTTTATACTTCAATGAGAATCAACTTCCCAGATAACGACTCTTTACCGTGCTCAACCAAACCATAAAGCAATTAACCGGCAATTTATCATTTTCCCAGTTTTTACAAACAATTTACTTGCGACTTTGAGGTAACCTGAGATGAATAAAACTGATCTTTCATGCCTATCAGCTTCTATTCTAAACCGATAAAACAAGTGAGTTATTCCCCGTCACTAGAACATCTGTTAATATTTGACGTAAGTTGTAGTATTCAAACTTATCTGATTTATTGTGTAACCCTGGGTTTTCTTTCAAAAGCTCAACAGCTATTCTCAGAACTTTTTCTTCGTGTGGGAAGACATTATATGTAATAGGAACAAAGTAAATTATGTCGGCAAAATTTCTAACCAAATTGAAATTGTATGGCTTTATTGCCGTCAGTGTCTTTCTGCTTGAATTTAATCTTAATTATCAACTAAATCTAAGAATAAATGCGTGGATGTTACTTCAATGACCTATGCAGTAAAGGTATTTGATATAATATACGGTTATTCAGCCAGTTTGAATGACATTTGAATCGAAGAAAAACAAATAACTCATTCAGATGTGTGTATCAATTGCTTATACAATTCCTCCAAATGTCAGTTTCAAAGTAAAAACATGGTTTAAATGACTGATTTCAATTCTACTTTTCTATCAAAGCAACAAGATTCGTCTGCATCCTTTTTTAGACGAGTAAGAAAAATACCGTTTTATTTCACGGGCGTATTTTCAAAACATAGAGCAAAGGGAATGCAGAGGCCATTTGATTAGGAAGATTGAATGACAATGAGTGGTTTTAATGAACAAAATCGATTTAGGCTGAATTCAACATGTCGATTTAATTAGTTAAGTATCGTCTCTAAAGGTCAATGTTCATACGAGAGCCCTCGACCTGGATGCTGATCTTCAGCTCTGGCAAATGGGAAAACGACGCAACACATCTCATTTCAATCTTCATGACAATCTTTTATCTTTTTTTGAGATAACCATATTGGCTTTTGGTATATCTGAAGTTGTTGCCGTGGAAATTCGTACTTCTTCATTTTCAGTTTGCACCGAAGGGAAACAACTATCAGTGATTCGTTTTTCAATTTGTTGGCAGTGTACCAGGAGATGGGATGTATCGAAAGTTTCAGCAAAATATGGGAACAGCGTTTTACGCCAGTAAAATGTTTTCGAATGGATTACAAGGTTATCGAATGGCCGTGCAATTCTAAGCCAAAGTCTCTCATCAAAAGGAGTTTTGCTTTTGCATGACTTTCCACGCCCATATACTTCTACCCCGCACAGTTGAAAGGTTCTAGGATCTTGGATTCAAGGTATTAGAGCATCTTGCGTGTAATACTGACTTTGTTCTCTCAGATTAAGACCTGTTAGGTCCTCTCGACGATGTAATAGATTAAAATGTGATGGATGTGATGCATATATAGCTGAAAGACCAACTGAAAAATTGTTTTTGTTGAGTTATATATAGACCTTTGGAACGCTGGACTTAGTACACTACAAAGCAAGAGTACTTTATTGAAAATTCATATGTTTGTAGGTCCTGCACTGTTTTGAATGTTCGTATTATTATTGACTCACTCCCATGTCTCTTTCTCTCTCTCTCTCTTTCTCTATCAATCTATCTAGCTATATATATGCATATATATAAATGCATACACATATAAAATCATTTTATACATATATGTATATAAATACATATATATGTGTGTGTGTGTGTGTGTGACTGTGTTCATATATGTGTGAATGTGTACGCATCAGTTTTCATTGTCACGTTATATAATTGTAGGTTAACATGAATTTCCATGAGAAACGTTGCACCTCTGTTCTTCATTGTTCCTGATTCTGTCTGACATGTGATATTCAAATTGACTTCTGTTCCTTTCAACCCATGCACAATTATGGATATGTCGTCTATATTTCGAACACATCAAAGAATTATTGATTTGATTTCTCATTTGCATAAACAAAAACGCAATTTATTATTGACTTGAGGCCATTATCCGATGATTGTTGCCCCCAACTTAGCAATATTTTTGACTAGAAGCAACTCTTAGGAATTTTTTTCACCCAAAATTCAATCCCCTTTCGATGAATATGATCAAGAATAGAACTGTACAAGTGATGATACCTGGCCATGCGAATTCATTGGTTGATAATTCTAAAACCACGTGATATACACCCCATACACACATAAACACACTCACACACACACACACACACATATATATATATATATATATATATATATATATATATATATATATATATATACATATATATATGCATATATATATATGTGTGTGTGTCTGTGTGTGAGTGTGTGTGTATGAGTGTATGCGTGCACAGGTATGTCTTAGTGTATGCGAGTCCATGTCTATGGAACAATCACAAATATATTGAATTTCTATGCAACAATTACTTAGTTGGTCGAAGATATTTTACTTACTATATTTTACTTACTATTTTTCTTACTTATGATTAAAGAGTCCAATGTTATAAACAGAGAGAAACCTTAGACACTTGTTCTTTGAATTCTTGAGAACAAATGAAGTAAAATAGCAATCTGTTTTATTGATCCCGAAAGCAATATTAGAAGAACAATCACTGTTCTTGTCTTGGATGGTCAGTTGAAAACTTATTGATTCAACAAAAAAGTAAAATGTATTCAGACTTATACAGGTAACTTCAGTTTTGATGATGGAAGCAAATAGGGAAAAATATTCTTGATTTTTTGAAACCATGGTCAGCAATTAAATCTAATTCGATTTTTTCTCTTCAATTCATCTCTCTCTGAAATAGTACTGAGAAAAACTAATGAACTGAAATTCATTAATTCAAATTTTGAGCAATAGCGTATGTACATAGTTTGCATAACCCAATAAAAAAGGTTTCAATAAATGGATGGCAAAAAAGGTTTCCTATTACGCCATTTACCTGAATGTCTGAATATAAATAATTTCACTAAATAAATATTCTCATAAAGCCTGAGAAAAATTTGAATTTAACTTCGATAACTATTGATAATCCAAAGGTGGATTCCTTGAAGTAAACTTCTCAAATGCTGACCATGTACGGTAGACTCTAGTCATTGCATACGGATGTATATCCAGGTGTTGATGTTTTTCTGAGATCTTCTCAAGGAACTCTCCCCCTTAACGGTGGTCTCGATATGAATACAGTTTCAGATTTTAGCTACAATCACTGAAAACAACTTATAGTATTTGGATTGAGTTTTTCAAGGGGGACAAGAGTATGAATAATGATGCAAAAACCTCCTTGTTAATGGTTGAGGAAAGAAACCTTATGATAGTAAGTTTTTGCAGTATCTTGAATCTAATTCAAATTCGTCATGAATATGTATGATTGAATATCCGTCCTTACCAATTACACAAAACACTTGATATGAATTCATGAAATTTTCTGTGAGTACGGTCAAAATCGGGGAGACGATTTGCTCCACTTTTAGGGTACGAATTCGAAGGGAGCTTGGTTTTCTTAGTTTGTTATGATTACAATGTAGAAAGTATCATTTTTCATCATTCATTAAAGCAAAATCGAGGGGAAAATTTTCCCCCAATCTTTCGGGGTCGAAGTCTGAGAGATTTTTTTTTGCATTTAGCAATCAAAATAACAGGAATTTTCTCCCCACTTTTGAGGTCAAAATCTGGGGGGAGGTTCACTCTTGAGGCTCCTAATTGAAAGTTGATTATTTTCCACTTTTAAGTGTCAAAAGTTTTCATTTTTGGTTGGATCCATCAAATACGTAAAAAATATTCCTTGCATCATGACCAATAAGAGGGAATTTCACCTTTGGGGTCAAAAGTTAGAGTAATTTTTTTCCTCTTTTACTGGTCAAAATCAAAGATTTTTTTTTCTTGACAAAATTAATTGGAGGATTTTTTCTTTGTTTTTAATGATCAAAATCAAGAAGAATTAAAAAAAAAACATATTAGGGCCAAAATCCAACAGAATTATATATTTTAGATGGATATATCTCCCATTTCTAGATCCCTTTTTAATTAAAAAAAAACCTTTCAAGAAATACGTGATTAACAAAATATTTCGTTTTATCTGGTATACAATCAAGCTTAGAGTGAACAGTACTCTTAGTAGTACAAGGAGAAGTCAGTATATTCTGGAAATCTCAAGTTTCCTCACTGTGCAAAGGCTGAAAGGGCAGTCTGCGACAGGATTATAATAAATATAACCCAATGTGTAATTGTCACAAATCATTCTTATCAGGCCTTTTTCTCTGACCGTTTAGCGAAATTGAATATAATTTTGCATACACTAAACGTACCTTTACAGAACATTGGTTTCTCCTCACAGCTCTTAAAGATTTGAAGTCATGCGGGCAGTGTGTCCTCTTTTCTTCTTTCGCCTCAATCGATTCTCTTTCTAAACATTGTTTGCTTTCTTTATGTCTTTATTCATTCGAGCAATTTCATAGGAAATACTACTGCTGCCATCAGTCTGTTCGTGCGTCTTGCAGGAAAATAATGTATAATTTTTCTTTGTCCTTATGATTTTGCCGCAAACGTTTTGTTCAATATCTATTATTATTCCTTCTCTTTCGATCGTGTTTGAAATATCTCAATGATTTCATGGAAAATTCATGCCACGACACCAAGCAAACAATGTGGCTGTCTCGATTCAACTAGAACTGTAAATGACAAGATGAATATTCTATTTCTTTCACGTGAATTAACATCATCGTCATTATCATTAAGAGCAGCAGCCTCTTAACAGTTATGGTTGGACATAGATATTCCTCTAAATTTGCCAGAAATTTCTTTTCGAGGGCGTCACGGAGACAGTACTATTCGAATTAATCTAGTTTAGTCGCGCCATCTTATACTTTGTTGGCCCCAGTTAACATATGATCTTTGGGGATCCAACGTCATGAACCACGATTTCCAGTGATTGTCTGCCCAGCCCATTGTCATTTTAAGCTTTCTCATGGATTCTATAACAATTCTGACTCTTGTTTTTCTTCTACAATTATGTACTTTCTTGTGATTTCTCCATGTGATCTTGAGTATCATTTTCTCTTGTGCGCGTTACATTGATCTCTGTTTTAGGGGTCAGTCTTTGAATTAAGTTCAATGTTTCGGTTCCATCAGTGGCTGTAGGTAGATGCAATTGTTGTATACGATTCTTTTAAGTAAAAGCAGAATTTTTCTTGTCCTTGAAGGTTGGGCATATCCTGCCAAATGTTTGCCTACCTGGTGCAGTTATTTACTTCATTGCTTTTTCGTTTGGGGATTTCATGGAAATACTTTGTCTTTGATAAATATAACGTTTTTACCTAATTCTGATTTTTTTTATATATATTTCTTTTATTCTTATATCATTGCTTTCCACATATTCACTGTTCATACCATTTATTCTATTATCGATAATGTGGAGACCATCCTTCATGTTTTCTTCCTTCAGTCTGTCCAGCATCATCCAGATGTCATGATGAGACCAAGCAATGTCGTCTGCAATTCTGAGGTGGTGCAGGTAATTGTCCTCTGATTACTTATAGATATCGCCAAATTTTCGTTTTGATGGGTATTTTCCTGCATTGTTCTATCATCGTTTATATTGCTTGTGAAAAGCAACTAAGTCGTGTATGTCCAACAATCAATTACTCCATTTACGTCTTTAGAAGCAGACGTAGGAAAAAGTGAGGAAAATAATTACGGAATCTATATTTCAAGACATTAGGAACGAACTTGGTATAATTAAGTACTCTCAGCAATTAGTTTTGAGTGGCCAATACTTTATTCATTGATGGTTAAACAATTACTTTCTTTGTTTACTTTTGGGTCAGCCACGATTTCCTAGTAGCCGTGACCCGTCAAAGCCAGAGAGAGAGAGAAAGAAGGATAAAGAGAGAGAGAGAGAGAGAGAGAGAGAGAGAGAGAGAGAGAGAGAGAGAGAGGGGAGAGAGGGGGAGAGAGAGAGGGGGAGAAAGAGAGAGGGGGAGAAAGAGAGAGGGGGGGAAGATCAAGAATTTTGTGGATTGGGGAAGATGGTTAATAGTTTCTTGACAAGAACTGCAAAAGGAAAGCATGATTTTACAATTCAAGGAGCATGCCTATTAGTTCCTTCAAAATTCCTGCGCAAAGGTCAGGGAAAGACAAAATTTTGTGTCTGTTCTTTCCGAGGAACAGAAACTATTCATGAAAATCTTATAACGTTGTCATTGGATAAGCGTGTCATGTGATCAGAACGTAACCCGTATCTCTGGGTACTAAGAGATACGTCAAGTTATCGTCCAAAATGTTCAGCTCTCATTGTTAAATCTCAGAGGAGCTCCACAGGGGATTGCCTTGAGACATGGGTTGCCATTATCTACGGATCAGTTCATAATTAAATACCACCTATATATTTCAAATCTATCCCCAATCCCAATTACCTAACACTCATATAATCTTCTTTTTGAATTAGATATTCAGATGATATTCTTTTTTGAGCAGTATGAACGCTTGTAGTTTGTCAGTTTGAGAGTCAACTGAAATGATGATGGAAGGAATACTGGTCAAAAATCAATAATAACTGAAATGCTTCATGTAATAAAATTCATGATAGCGAATTTCCACTTTTTGCAATCTTCACGTTAAATGCCATTTCGATTATTTTCTCATCCAGATAGAATTATCTATTTCTGTATTTATTTTGGGAAAAAAATTCCATTTTGTTCGATTCCAATCATATTCTACTTATGGACATAATAGTCTCGAGATAAGTGATTGTGAAAAATAAAAATAAATATTCAAGAAGCCAAAATAAGTTTCTTTTTCATTCGAATCAGTTATCTTGAATATAATACGGTATTGAATACAGGCTTCACAGAGAGAAATAGAGAGAGAGGAAGACTGTGTTTGTGTATGAGAGAGAGAAAAAAGAGAGAAAGACTCCATGTGTGAGTGAGAGAGACTGTGTGTGTGGGAGAGAATCTGTGTGTGTGAGATAGATAGATAGATACAGAGAGAGAGAGAGAGAGAGAGAGAGAGAGAGAGAGAGAGAGAGAGAGAGAGGATGAGAGTATTCGTATTGTTGAAACTCACCCCGTAAAATCTATATCACTTGGTATTTGATACATGAGAATATAAGACAAATCTGTTAATTGACGCTGCCTGACGCACGTTAGTGATCCAGTTAGTGTTCTAAAAGATCCATTGTTTTATTATGTCATAATACATTACTGATCAATGTCATCGGGGGTACATCGTGACATCTTCCAAAATCCTAGTAGGCAAGTCAGTCTGTCGGCCAATACCACCTAGCACCTAGACAGTGAACCAGTGATTCCTCAATCTGTGAGCTGGATAAATTGTTCCAAAAAGAAACTTATTTTCACCCTCGAAAAAATTTTGTATCTATATCATGCTTCAGTCGACATCAGCAACACCACAATTAAGTGGTTTTATCACTAAATTCAGTTTCATCTCAATCTTTTTAATGACACATCGAAGGCTAAATGATCATGATTTCCTTCATCAATGTGCTGATATAAGTTTTGTTCTTAGCCAGACAATAATTTTTAAAAACCAGTACAGAAGGCTGATAACATGATTGGCTTCTGTATGTGCAATACTTCTGCACTACTGAAAGGGCTGGATTCAACATTGATGTTCCAGTGCCTAGCATTTCTTGGGTGGGGTTTTCTTATATTTTTGTGTTTAGGTGTTTAGGTATTGATTTCAAGCAAATTGAAAACAAATTGAAAAAAAAGCGAAAATTAACTTCATCATTGCATTAATACGTCATCAATACGATATAGAGTTATACTTTGTATACTCCGTTAAATTACCATATTCCACATCTGTAATACCAAGGACAATATATATATATATATATATATATATATATATATATATATATATATATATATATATATATATATATGTATATATATATATAGTCAGCCAGAAAACCCATCCTATTGGGCAGACTTCAAGCTACTTCAATCAATTGCAAATAATACTATTTGCTAAAAATAATCTATTACGATTAGATTTTGATTCATCTTGTTCTCATAAGTGTTCGATATGAAAAGAAAGCCATGTTTGTGATCAAATCATGATCCAATAGAATAAGTACGTGATAGTGACCTCAGAATTAGTTTTGAAACCTATTTTAAGGCCTCACAATATCCCTGTACTCGGTCCAATTCAAACATTTTCACACGATATTACAGAACTCCGCACCCAAAGGTATATAAACTCAATGCAACCGCCTGAACCATAGCCCATGTAAATGGCGTCCAACATTTTCTATAGGAAGGACCACTTTTATCAAAATGAAGTTTTCTGACTTTAGTATCTCAAAAAACTCATGGTCCTTCTGAAAGTTATCCAGACTCCTCAAGCTCACAGATATTTTCTTGGATCATTTCCAAGGGGTCTGCAGATCCCATGATGGCAACTACTAGCCTACACAAATGGGCCGATTTCAGGTGCTTTCCTCGACCGTTTGGAATCCCAATCTTCTCCTGAATGTTGAATGTTGAAATACTGGAATATTACACTTCTTCCCTGACCTATGAAACAGCCAAATTTAACAATTCAAAACCACACGCATATGACATAAATTCCTTAATCAAACCCCCAAGTTGAAAACGATAGAGAAATATGATAATTCTTTTAACAAGACAAACATGTTTTTTTTACTACCAAAAATATCTATAATGTAGCATAACTCTGCTCTGTGGCTGTTTTAATTGTAAAAAACCATTGTGCCTGCGTCTATACGTATGCTGGAATTCTACTTCGTTGACATGTATCTTCATGATCAGTTTTAATCCGTCCAAAATGAAGGAGGAATAACTTTAAACAACGGAAACCGTCATTTCTATCAATTATCAAATGTATCACCATCGATCTCTTTTATGTACTATTTTAGCTGCACATGTATAATAAACATGAGTGGTGTAGTCGGCCAAGTATTCAAAAAATCAAGTATTTCTGTTCATTTCGGACTAATACCTTTGTTAATGACATGGATTCATTTATTCTCCCTTTGCTCGCTATGGGTGAAATAGTACTGACAGATTTAGCTCTGCTGTCTAAGGAAAGTGAAGCTCCCTCAAGTCAGTTTGACGTCCAATTCAACCTCTTTCCGGTGGGCCTTGTAGTATCTCCTTGCTTTACTGGGGACTGCATTCAGAGAGCTTGTGGGAAGAGTTCTATCAACCTGGCATCACTGGATCTAAACGCACTTCGACCAGGCATGTGCCCAAAGGGTAATGGGCTCCATTGTTTGTAGAGACAGAACAGAGGCAGTCATAGTTACATTGATGTAATATTGTTGATATCAATATAAACGCTGAAATCTGTTATCAAAGATTTAATCCCAATATTTATATTTTAAGGTTTTCTTTTTTTATAAGCCTGGCGTTCTTCCTGCTCCAAGTGTGATAAAAGAAACCCCCTTAATTGATTCTTTAAGGGAATACTCAAATTGAATTCTGTTAATCATATTTGATTTTGTATTGTATGAATAAGCGATTATTCAGATTTACCTCTCCGATTTCATCTTTCAATTGTCTTAAAGATGGCGAACTGGATTTACTAATTAAACAATCGGAAGGTTTATGTTACTGTCTTCATCACAAAACAGGCAAAGAATCATAGTGTTTCACGACATAATTTGGTTCTGTTGTTCATTCTAAAATTCGGCATGGGAAATAGACAAAAATTACAGATTTTGTAGTTATAAACCCCCCAAGAGAATACCGATGAATCCCATGAATTTTATTCACCTTTGAGTCAAACAGTAATTTTTTTTCTGTTCAATATTGCGGATGAAGATTTCATTACCTGCATTCATCTTGTATCTCCTCGTACTAGCCAACAGTTTATCGCCGGAAGAAAACATCAAATACTCATCTGCCTAATGAGAACATGGACACCACGATTTATTCATTTATTTATATATTTATCTATTCCCACTGGGGGCCAGGTCAGTCTCCACTGGTGGATCTTTCATGATCCTCACCAGCTCCACCACTCAGTATTTGGTTGTAACGGGATCAGATTCCTTTGAGGCCCTTCTTTGCCTCACGGTCAATAGATGTTCACTGTTTATGTTTACATTAGAAGATATTAAAAAGTCCTTGGGGTATTTACTGATGTTCAATCTTTGCTTGGCTTCTCTATGGTTACTTTACACCTTTGTAATTGCTTCTTATTAGGCTGTCAGGAAACACTTTAACTGAATGGATAAACGCAAAATATTATAAAATTCAAATGAAACTGATTTGTTTCAAGAAGCAATCAATAATTTTCATGTCAGCAGCTTTTATGAATTCAACTCATTTTGACTCCCTGACAGAACAGCATATCTGGTTCCGTTCAAGATCTACTTTGAGATTTAAATAATTTGTTTTGAACTAACAACTGGTTTGTGGTAATTATAATTTTCAATATAAAGAGATTCTCATTTGTTTCAAAAGCATATACCATGCGCAGTAGAATTAAGTGAAAGCATTTGGACATTTAACATCACAGAGGTAGACTGCTTCCAGTACGCCCCCATCAAATTATTTATTTTCCTCTATCAACAAAGTATTGATTTAATTTCTTATACGTTGCTTGCAATTAGGCTTGCCGGTTTGAAAGCAGACAGATGCTGTCAGAAAGCACTTTAACTGAATTGGTAAAGGAAAATATTATAAAAAGGTATACTGATTTGTTTTAAGCAGCAATCAATATTTATTTTCATTGTTGCAATTCATGTGAATTAACCACATCTTGACAACACATGAGCATTCTAACAGCACAGAAGGTTTCGTTATGTCCTCAACATTTGCTTTATTTTAGAGAAATTACGTTCGCATCAACAGTTTGTGTTATTCAGTATTGTTGGTATGAAGAGATTTTGTTTTTACTTTAAACAACGGCAAATACTCTAAGCAGCAGATTTTATATAACAATTTCAACATTCAACGCTAATGATAAACCTTATAATCTTTTTAAAATTTGAGGTACTCAATCTTCTAATCTTTGATAATCGTTCCCGATTCTCGATTCCAAGCAAAATGTTCTTCATTACTGATGCTAGAGAATTGTGACCGTAGACAGACAATAATTAGTTTTGCTCTTTGGATATTCCAAACCAATAATGGTTGCTGACTTGCTTAGGCCTCGGCACCTTCATTTTTTTCATCTTAGGCTTTTTTGATGTTTGATCTTATGTCGGTGTTAATTGAAAAAAAAAAGAAAAACATCGTACTACGCCGGTGATTTGAGGATCGATTCAATTGAGTGGTTTGACTTTCGATCGACACAGAACAATCCAAAAGTGGAAATGTTCAAAATCCTTTGCGCTTGAAGTGTCATTCAATAGAAAGCACATTAACCATTTATCCCAACTTCCGCGTTTATAGCTGACGTTTATTTATAAACTATACTTCTTTGAAAAATGACAATGCATTTATCACGTTTCCGTATTTCCCAGAGAAAGAGACAAATAATGAAGTTAGGAAGAAACAGGTATAGAAATAGAAAAATAGAAAAGAAATTAAGAATTCTGACAAATAATTAAAAAAAAGAATGTCAGGCTTTCAATTACAAGATAAAATGGAGCGGCTAGAAAATACGTAGGTTGAGCTCAAGCTTAACGTGGTTAACGTGGGAAGAAACTTAATGTTTCAAGCAGCCGTGTCTTGAATGAATCTTGGAAAATTATATTTCATCTCCCGATTCGTTGCAATAATTGACAGAGGTACAACCATGAGAGAATTCGGTCGAGAATCATTTATTATCGCGGGAAATGTATAGCATAAAATCATTAACTTATTCTGGCAGCTTTTTAAGTAACTGACATCACGTTTACAGACTGACTCTCACTATCAGCTGCCTCCAAAGAGATTACAATACACCTGTAATAATCAATGTAATCATATAAAACGTTCTGAAATAATCATGAATGGAAGAACATGAACAGCATTATTATTATTGTTATTATTATTATTATTATTATTGTTATTATTATTATTATTATTATTATTGTTATTATTATTATTGTTATTATTATTATTTTTATTATTATTATTATTATTAATAATAATAATATTAATAAAGCAATAATAATAATAATGATAATGATAATAATAATGATAATGATGATAAACTGGAAAGTAGAACAGAGATATACTGGAGAAAACCTAGTAGATACAATTATATATAAAAAAAAAGAATCTCCCGTAGTGTGTAGGCAAATAGTGAAGACACTATAAAGAGTGCCCGAAACAATGCAACGAACAACATCAAAAACGTAGCAAACAGCAGAGCAAACAAGTAAAGAAAAATGAGAGTGGAAAATTCAAAAGACAAGCACAAAATGTTGCAGCCAAGAGATCATAGACATAGCTACGCAGATTGCTCATCATGACATCCCAAAACAAATGTATCAGGACGAACTATATCAAGGCAAAAAAATAACAGGACCCAAACAAACAGCAAATGCCACCTGTGCTGAAAAAGGGACGAGACAATTATACACATGACTAGTGAATGGAATCAACTAGACCAGAAAGAGTCATGGTCCACAGCAGTCCTGTGAATTACAGTTGCACACCAGTTGCGTGGTGGTTATTGCTGGAGGCTGTGACAGTAAATCTTTTCAGCTTTCCATTCAAGTATCACAGCGGGGATGTGGGTTGTACTGCCTCCACGATGCCTTTACTCTGGCTTTTATAGCTAATAGCTGCGGGTAGTCGATCTCATATTTCAAGTACTCTCCTCAGTATTCGTGCAGTCCCAAGTAATGCTATAGTCTATCGTCTTGATCATTTCTCTTATCCCCAGTTCTCCCAATCTCGTTTTCAGGGTCTTTGGTACAGTTCCGACTGCACCTACTTTGGCTGGTACTATCCCGGCTTCAAGTTCCCTTTCCAGGTACTGGTATTCCCCTAGCTTTTCACTTTCTTTCATATTTACCATGTCTATTATTTGACGAGCTTTCCTCCTTTTTTCGACGATTATCAGGTCTGACTTTCTTGACTGTGAAGTCCTATTGATAAATGTGGCTTTTATTTTCCAGGATTGATGTATTTGGTTAGTTTCTTGTGTTGTTGATTATTGCATTTGTCTTATTATTATTAGCATCATCTTGATTGTCCGATTTTTGTGACGATGTATTCTTTAACAAGTAATGAAACAACCTCCGGTTATTTCAACCGAAGCTCAGTTCGCGATCCGTTGGTCAATAAAACGGACGGATAGTTTCTTTCCTTCTGTTTACAGCATGTCTCCTAATATGTTGCCCTCGAAACGAGACTATTGGAACACAGTTATCAAAAATGCGAAATATTTGCAGGAGCGAGAATCAGCAATCGATTAGAAAAGAAGTTACTGGTGGAACGTGACAAAACAGTATCCGTAGGAGTAGCCAATATTTTTTTCCAACTATGAATATATAATTACCAGCGTAGATAATTGGTATTCAGGATGCTGGTTTTTACCTGGATGTGAATACTGATGGCTAACATTATTATAAATAATACTCGACTACTTCAGCGAGGAGATCGTGCTTACTCTTCCTTTACCCTGATGCGTTAGAAGTTATTTGTTTTCATGATGATGCGAGTGGTTGGTTTTCACAAGCAGCTAAAAAAACGAATTTCGACAGTGGATTATCTACGCTGGTAGTCAGGCGCCTTTGAAAGTCTAATTAATGCAATTGTCTTCGTTTATTTACGTCATTTTGCCTCGTACGACACTAAGCTAAGAATACACTGACAATCATCATCATCATCATAGTCATCGTTGTTATCAGCTTATTAGCGTCAGTCACTTGACACAGACCTTCTCCTCGATTAACCTGACCTCTCGATCATGGGCATCGCTGTGCCAGTACAATTTATCTAGCTCGTCATGTCATATTATTTTCAATTCGCTACGGTTTTGCATATGATCTCTGGGGATAAGCATAGTGGGTCGTGTTGTCCTGAAGTTGCCTGACATTCTTACATGTCCAGTCCGTTGCCATATGTATTTTTCAACTGTTACCATGTCTTGGACTCCAGTCTTTCTTTTAATATACCATGGTCTATTTTGATCTCTTAAAGTAAGGTTTATCTTGATTCTCTCATGTGCCCGTTGCATGGTTCTCAGTTCGAGGGTTATCATTTAGTCAAGTTTCACGTTTCAGATCCATAAGTGACTATCGGTTAGATATGTTGATTATATACCCTCATCCCCTTGACGAGTGGGATCTGTGTGTTCTAGAAAGTCGAACTTGCTCTGCAGAAAGTTAGCCAACCCAGTGTGATTTTTTTCGCTTGATATTTTCTTCTTTCCATGACTTCATAGAAATGTGTTGTCCTGGGCAGAATTAGTTGTGTACTGTTAATAGCTCTGCATTTCTGATTTCATTTGTTGTGTCTTTCATAAGGGGGCAAACTTTCTTGCTTGCTTCATTTAGTTCGACCAAACTCAAAGATCGTGAAGGTTCTAAGCAAAGAAGGCGATGTCGTCCGCGAATCTGAGGTTACTGCGGTTACTTTAAGTCACTCAATCGAAATTTTAAAAGAAAGTTTCATTGTTAAGTCCTGCGATGGAATAAATTCAACTATCAAAAGACTATAAATAATTTGACAGCAATTGTGATGTATGAACAATTCATTGGCGTCTGAATTAGATTTCGTATTTCACTAAATGGTTACCAATCTCAAACCAAGAAATTCACGTTAGAAACTCTGTCATTCATTATAACGTCCAGTATTATCATTTAATTGTAAAACCTGCAAAGTCCTCAGTATTGAGTGTTAGATTTGAGTGGAAAATGTTCACTCCAAAAAATCTTACAAAAATGCTACACTATCGAGCATACCTTGGATGTGAGGAAGATAAAAAGAGAGATAACTGTTGACAACTAAAGTAATGCAGACAACTTTTTGTCGTTCAACATTAATGTGTCTTGTCTACAGGTCATATTTTTTTATATATATCTTTTTTACATGAATATTTTACGTCGTTGATTTTTCTGTTTTTCTCTCGAACTAATTTTCAGTAATCGGAATAGGAATAAGTACTAAGAGCTTCTGGCAAAATCAATATTTTTCTGGATAACTTTTGTCAGAAGTTTTGGGATCTAAAACTGGTTATGATTTCCATAACTTAACTGCCTCCTTTTTAACAATTCGACTGTTTCCATGAACATATAAAAAGGTTAAGAAAGTACTTCTTATCCAAAACTCATTTCCAAATATTCTCCGTATGATCTGGATGTTAGAATAATTGATAGAACTTTATATTAGACATTTAAAATTTAGTATATTTCTGTGAGATTATTGACTTGTCTTTAACATATTAGGTGGCATTCAGACTTCAGTTGTTTCTTCATTCTGTGTCGTATAATTTTTATGCCGTAATTATTTGACACATATAATTATTACTATTTGCTAACACATAAGCAGTAATAGTTTACTTTCTTTACTTCAGAACTGATCATTAATGAGATCAGAAGTTGATCTCCAATAATCATATTCCAGATAATCTAATGGAAAATAGCCACCAATCATTCCGAATATATTTACGAATGTCCGTTCAATTTACAATTGTGAAACGCTATTATCTCAATTCAGAGTAAATTAGTGTTTATTTGATGAATCGGAATGGCTTCTATGGATGTTCCATCATATTTATTTCAAGTTTAAATAGCTGATAATATGATTGCAGCATAAAAAAAACCCTTTTGTCTCATAATAAGGTATTCTTCTGTGAATTACTTCATTGAAAAAGGCCATTATTCAGGATGATAGATATCGTTCAACAGCTTGAAATTTCACATCCAGTAACTTTTTTGATTAACCAATTGACCTTGATATTACTGGATTCCAGTTCCTATTTGTTAAATACTTGATTGATTCCTTGATAAGTATTCCGACAGTTCAGTATTCAACACTTTTGGCTATTAACACACTGCCATGGAATGTCTATTGATCTGAGATATTTTTCGGAAATATATCGTTTGAAAAACATATTGACATAAGACAAACCAGCTGCATACTTCACATCCACTACTCTTTCGACTGAAGTATAGTACATAGAGAAAAAAATGTTGGTCTATAAGACTGGAAATTAGGGTTGGGAAATGTTTAACACACACACACACACACACACACACACACACACACACACACATATATATGTATATATATATATATATGTATATATATATATATATATGTATATATATATATATATATATATATATATATATATATTATAACATAACCTGATAGATATATTTCGTGAAGAGTTTAGTCACCTAAATCTGATGAGGATTGTTGTTACTGGGGTAAATATAGTCAACTCTAAATTTGACTGGAGTATGCAGTAAAGATCATTGTAGAGCCGATGGGGACATTCTTGTCAGGGGTACCAAAAATCGATCTGAATCGAAAAAAAAAGCAATAGACCGGGTTTAGCAAAAAAGTCTCCACAAACGGATTCCTGTCAATCCGTTTCCTTCAATCTTTTCAATATCGCAACAGACATGATTTTCTATCAAATAGCCCAACAACAACTTCCCATATTATTTATCCAGCCTAAATATAAAATAACCGAACTGTAGAGTGCACAAAAAGAGAAAGGTTTAGGCTTTTAGACAGTCTTGACTCTCAAAGAGCATATAGTGTTAGAAACCATTGGGAAACTCAAGTTTCGATCGGCAGGACATGTTGAAAGAATTGCAGATGACCAATGCATGTTACGATTCACAGCATGGTTCTTAAGAGATCTAATGCAGGACCGAACCAGACAGGATAAGAGAAGACAAGACAAACCGGAGGGGTTCAGAAAATATTGGCTCCGTAACGCCAACGATAGAGAGATGTGGTGAATCCTGGGGAAAATCCATGTTTAACGACAGACAATAAAAGATTGATGATAATGATGATGATTCAATTTTGTTTCAGGCTTTTTTTGTTCTTTATAAGCGATTTACTTCTCACAAACTACACTGAATATACAATTAAAAAATGGCCACTCATTACGAACCTGTGCACGAAAACAAATAATTTGATGTTGAATCATCTTTGTTTTTCTCTCTTTAAAATACACATAACTCATTATTAGTGTCAGTAATATACTTGAATTGGAAAAATTTCATGAGAGATTAAAGAAATATATCTATGAGATACCTTCAAATATTTCCTGCGTATGTATACGGATTTTAAATGCAAGTATCTCCCTTGCAGTACACATTTAATTCGACGTAATCGGTATCAAAGCTTCATCCGGAGTATCAGTGATGATTATAACGTTCATCGCAACATTGTTTAATCAATTTTTTTCGTAGTGCTTTGCACAAATATCGACTAGTTAATAAAATCTTATTTCATTATGAGCTGTATTTTCGTTTTATATTCATGACATTGGACTCTTCCGCAAAAAGCTAACGATTTTGCAGATAAAAATAATCCCGACCAGTATTTTAAACGATTGGCCCTACCAGTAAAACGAGATTGATGGTTCCTTTCTTAGGAAATCAAATACAACGTCCAACGTCCGTGAATTTTTAACTAGTCAGTTGATAATTTGTTATTATCTGCGACGTCAGTTTGATTTTGTTCGTCCGGAATGCATACAAGTAAGAACAAGGAGTCAAAATTGGCACAATAATGGTTCTGACCGCCTATAAAAGAAACAGTATTCCCCACTGGAAAGTAAGATAATTTCCCCCAACAGGCTTGCTGGCAGCTTAGAATGGCGCCTGTCTGCGTCCACATGTGTGAGTTGCATGAACAAAGGTTGGGTCGCGTGATTTGATTCTAAATTAAGGCCGATGAAAGAGGGGCTAAACATTTAAATAGAATAGTATCTTGGCTCAAATCCCGCTTTACGTTCGTAGGTACTGTTGTGCGAAATAATATTTTATTATTCCACACCCATATTAATAACCATTGACAGGACAACATATCTTTGCGCGGCACTGAGCAAAACACGACGTCTTTTGAATTTTCAGGAATGTGAAATAGTTAGTAATAAAATAATAAGGTCGGAATCCGTTTCGTTTTTACCTCTATTACTTTTGGTAGCTACCACCAACCAACTATTCTTGGAGTTATCATGCTACAAATACTAATTATCTTCTAAAATCACATGCATGAGTTCATGACTTTTTTCCTATTTTGCAAGCACAAATTTTAAAAAAGAATTCTGATATTTTGTTTTATGATAATGTAATTATACCATCTGTATCAGTTTTGGTTCTGTTTATCATTTCAATAGAAATTTTGCCAGACATTAAACTCAAAGTTTTCCACGATCTTCAAAGGGAATGATACTTCGTCACAGAAGGAATATTACAATTTAGATAAATCTCAGATGAATCATTATAATTCTGCGATTATATGCATTGATTTTGTGGTTATATGCATTGACTATGTGTTTACTGCGTAAATACATCTTCGTATTTCGTACATCATTGAAATACTTGAGCTTTTGATATAGAAGGCCATGTGCAACAATCATGTCACAACGATCAAAATTGAAAATGTAGAACCGGGGAAAGTGGACCACTTCATCTACAATCACTCTAGGATGGCAACTTTCAAGAACACAAAGAATCCTATTTTGAAAAAAAAAGGCATAAAACCAATGCATCCTCTTGATAGTCACCTATGAAGCTGAATCTTGGGAATTATTCAAGAGACTAAACCTAACATTGAGGAGATTACACATTAGCATGAAGAAATCATGCTCAACCTCACATGGAGAGATCGCAAGACAGCACTGAATAAACAGAAGTCCGGGATATCATGGAATCCATTAGGAAACCCAAATGACAATCGGCTGGACATGTTGTGAGAATGGCAGACAACCAATTGACATCACAACTTTCAACATGGATCCCCCAAGATCAAATGCGTAACTGTTCCGACTTATTCATCATGTCCATTTATTTGTCATTTGGTTTGGTAGCAAAAAATCAGTGAAACAGCTTTTTACTGGTATAGTGGAAAGCTATTGAAGAGACGAGTTTATAACGAGTTTATGAAATTGACTGAAGAATTGTTAACATCTTTTCCTGAAATTATCAATTCCGTTATTTACGTATTTATCTTGGACATAATGCAATGTCACAAGTTTTGAATGGAAAGCAGAACAAAATCTTCCCTTGACTCATTCTAACAAATATCACAGGATTTTCTTTTGTGATTTGGGTAATATAGCCAATATGACGTAAACTAAATATTTGTTCGAATTTAATCTAATTCTCCACGGAAAACTTACCGTTCAAAAAAGCTAGGAAGCATTAAAATAAGATTCTTACCGGGGTTGTACGGCAGTGTTTTGTCAGAATCGTACCAAGCTGGATGAGTTGATGAGCTAAGAGGATGCACAACGATAAGATAAGCGCATGAATGGGTGAAGGTAATTCAGTATATATTCTGATAACATCGTTGACATTGTAAGAATCAACATGTCATTATTGGTATCTGTTGAACAAATATTTTTCTTTGCAAACGTCAGGTTTGTTTATTTTATCAGAAGACCCTACCCTACTGATTGAAAAGATGTGAACAGACATTTGGATTACAGTCTACGATGGTTCTCTACCGACCAATGACAAAAGCAGTGTTTAGGTTGAAGGAAATGGAACGATCAGTAAAATTATATTCCTGTATACCATGCACTTTTTGGCGTTGGGTTGTTTCAAAGGAAACATTCTATGCTCAGTGATAATAATTCCACATTTTCCCCGCCGTGTTAAGTTCTTTTAAGCATTCAGTAGGTCATTGAATCACGACAACCATATCAATCAACGACAATTAACTGAAAAGATCCCCCCAAAGGGATTACACAAAACTTGAGGTTTGAGTGAAAATTGTCGGCACGTTAAACAGTGAAATCTCAAAACTCGGCTATGTAAGCTTCTTGTAATAAAATGTACAACATCCTGAAATAATTTCTTTGTCGTGAAGTAAGACAAAAAAATCAAAATAGTTTTCAAAAGATGGGTTTACAACCACTGCATCTTCCTGGCAGTCACCTGTACAGATGAAAGATGGTAGCTAACCAAAAGATTGATCTTCAAACTGGGAACTATACAATGTGCACATGAGAGAATCGTGCTCAAAAGAACATAGAGATATCACAAAACAGCGCAGTGTGTCAGAGAAAAAAAATAGTTGTCAGAGATATCATAAGCTAGACTGAAATTGGCAAAATGGAAGAAGGCGTGAGGAAATAGAAAAGGTCAGGAAGTATTGGCGCCATGACACCCATGACATACAGGTTTGGCGAATTCTCGAGAAGATCTATGCCCAACAACAGACTCTAAAAGGCTAACGATGTAAAAGTTCTTCTTCACTTTTTTAGTTTATGGCCGGTGAGAGAAAGATTATCGAAAAAAGTAAACATGATGGTATCTTTTTTTAAATGAAATAAATAAAAATAATGTTGAAAACTAAAAGAGAAAAAAACTCAGTAAGAATATAATTATCATGAAGACACAATAAAAGTATAAATGAAAGCATCAAAATACGGTATAAGACTGCGACTCCAAAACATGATACACTCAATTTAAAATTAAATATACTCAATCAAAATGAGAATTAAATTTAGAGTTTGGATTTTATAATCTTATTAACCCACACACACACACACACACACATACACACACACACACACACACACACACACATACACATGTCCTCTGCCAAAGTAAGGGGATTAAAAGCAGCTGTAGCTAAATCCCAGTTCCAAGCTTTGGTTGAAAATTTAATTAATCATAGTTGCTACCGAGTCATCTGCTTACGACTTGTATTTTATTGTAGAAAGAAAATGTCCATCGACTTTTAAGCATCATTGCTTACGATGTGAATCCACCAAAATCGTACGCGAAGCTGTGGCCCATAGAAAATAAGATGGCATGTCGAACTAGACAATTTCTGTAAGTTTTGGCCCCACAACGCCCACAAAAGAGAAGTCAAACAAATCTCAGGTTTTGTATGACCAACGTATGAACACAATAGTTCAGAGGCAAATTCAGAAGATGATTTTTTTTGCAGAGAATGGAATGTTGTAAAAATCAAATTAATATTTGTACACGGTAAAAACCCTGAAGATTCAAGGGAACAACGTATCAGTTTTTTCTACTAGTGTATAAACATATCAGGAAGTAAAAAACATTTCGACCAACTCATTTGAATCAATCAGTTGCTCACAAATCAAAAAAATGTTTCCTAATAATCTGATTGGAATGAGTATAGCCAATAGGAAGGTATTAATTCTTAACTCTTGAAAGCCACTGTTAGCTGATGGATAAGAAGTGGGATTTAGCGTTTGTCAATGGAGACAAATCCTCACCACTGGATATTCAGCTAGATAATCCAAGAGCAGTTCTCTGAGCAAATCTGGAAACATGCAGAAACCAATCATTCAGAAGAGATTAGGAGCTACTTAAACTTCTCAATATGACAACAGCATTATGTATTTATTCACGAATGCACACTTCACCGAAACGAAGATAAATAATTAATAATACTAACAAATTTGATTCAGCTACTTTGTGCACGTGTTTTTTTAAGTGCCAAAGATATTTCCACCGATATTCTCCGCCTGTCTAAATCATCTAGTATTTTTCCACTTACAAACAGTACGTTATTGGCAGAACATAACAGCTTTCTTGTTTCATTACAAGTATTTTGATTAAAAAGGAAAGTAGCTTTAGATTATCTGGATATCAATAAGCTTTATAAATATATCAATAAGCTTTATAGATATATATGTATAAATTGCAAGCAGTTGGAAAATTGATACATAAAATCAATATGATGAACAGGAAAGGAACAATAATTGCCAAATGATGATTTTGGGGTTCTTTCTCTTGAAATTTCATTATTTGAGTTGAACAATTATTCAGTCAAACTCCTATTGAAATAAAATTTCGTGTAACTTCTTTCTTAATCTTAAAGTTGAGGACGAATTTCATCATTCTCAAGGAATACCAGAAGGGTAGATGGTATATTTCATCAGTAATAGCATATTATATAGGGAACAGGCTGACCTGGTCGGTGATTTGCTGTCTGAAGTTTATTTAAATAGCGTATACATATTCACATCTCATGGTCGATTTCATTGTCAAATACCACAGACATATATGCATCTATTCTACCCATGAAAAATAAAATTGTGAGGGTTTCAGACATCTAATGCGAAAAATATTAGTTGGAAACTTTCAAATGAATCGAACTTGGAGAATAATAAGCACTAGTGACAAAGAGCCATCTGAAATTCCAGTTTTTGATTTTTAGTATACGCAAAAATACATAGGATTCTAAATAATATAAAAGAATATGTAAGAGAAGCGTGGCTGACTTATATTAAAAAGATATTCGGATAACAATCGGGAAAAGCAACTTATCTTTATCTTTATTTACTAGGAAATAACTGAATTTAAGTTATTCTGTATGGCACATCCTCTTGAGCAATATTTTCAAATTATTTTCTGTATAAAAAGTTACTCTTGACTTAAAAATTTTTTTAGCAATTCGATATCAACCAAATCATAAAAAATACAAGTAATCATAACTCTTGAAATTGCAAGAAATGAAATAAACAAAATAAAAAATGCTAGGAAGGCCTCGACTTGTGCAGGGAAGGTGTCTGTTGGCATTAGAATTTCTCGAATGCGGATCAAATGATAGAACACAATGATATTTGCTTGAAAAAAATCTGTGGCTTAATTTACAAATTCAAACAACCTTGCACGCGTGTCAGTTCAGACTGTTTCCTTCTTCTTCGCCGTTTCGGTTCTCCACAACGTTTTGACCGTGTCGCTCTGGCCTTTCAAGGATATGTGTTGTTCTTGAAATGTCGAAAGGTGCACAGTCGAAATGCTGTGAAAAAAAAAAACAAACCCGAATTACAAGGATTAAGAAATTCGTCTGCATCAATCGGTTTACAATGATGAACAAATTTAGACAAAAGCAAATAAGTAGATATGATTTTGACTTAAAATGCATGGATTGCAAGTTTTTCATTACATTTCATCCATTATGATTTTTTTGGCGAACCAAATACAGAAAGCAAAAAAGTCGGTCTCTACGTGGACTTAAGACAAATTCCAAGTACAACAAAGATATTTAGAATAAGGATACAACAATTAAAATCGCAGAGCTCAAAAAAGTAGGCCTATTATCTAACTCTGACACTGAATCCCCATGGTATGATCAAAAGAAGAAGAAATCACTCTAGATTGGCAAGTTTTCGGTTGAGCAAGCTCTATTTTCGAGAACAAGTAAATCTCAGGAGTTCTTGAAATAGGGGTCTACTATCAATGCAATCACCTGATAGTCATCTACAGAGCAGGAAAGTAGAAGGTAACCAAACGATTGATCTTTAAGCTGAGGCCCAGCAAACGGTTATGAGGGATAATAATGCTCAACATCACGTGGAGGGCTCTCAAAGTTGTACAAAAAAGACAGGAGTTCTGATATCATCGAAACCATTATGTCAAATGACAATGACCGGGTCTTATTGCAAGAATTTTAGACAACTATTGGACGGTAAGATGCGAGGAGCATGATACATTCAGAAAGAACAAGCTGCTCGACATCCGTGATGAGTTTAAGTTAAGCAACAAACGCAAAAGGCTGCTGCTGCAACTGCTACTGCTGCTAATGGTGATGATGATGATGATGATGATGATGATGATGATGATGATGATGATAGGATTCAATTATTGTCCTGATTCAAGTAAAACATGGATGCGCTAACCGATGTGATCGTTCGGATAGTTTTACCCGTCAAAAGTGTCCGTAATGTTTAGATAAATTTGTAATTTCATTATACGTAAGTATCAATACACATCAATACACATGTTTTACCGACAAAAACATAAATTAGGCTGCGTAACTTTCATACATTTAAAGGAAATTTCAGACGAAATTCTTCCATTTCATTTCAATTTTTTCTCTCGTATATTTGTTAATGCACATCAAGTTGCTTACATAACTACTGTTTTTTTCTGATAAAAAAATCATCAGATATTTGACTGTTATTCAGTCCCTTTAATCACTGTCGCTGACTCACTAATAGATCATTAGTATCTTATTAAAATAAAATTGACATTATGAATCGGATAGTAATACTGTATAATTAATGCTTTTCAGCTTAGCAGTGTTGCAAGCAATACATATGGTTACATCAGCAAACACTAGGAAGACTTGTGGTATCATGGTTTAAGTTACTGAAATATACCGTAATTATTCAGATACCTGTGTTTCGTTGTTTCACAAATGTAGAATCGACTTTTACATCAGATTTATAGAGAAATCCATTTTTTGCAAAAAATGGGGTCAAGGAACTAATATACAAGATCGACGTTTACACAACTATACACGGTAAGTTGACGTTAAAATCTAACCAACCAAATAGAAGTACTCGTTTATTATGCAAAATTATAGCGGTTTCTCCTTCTAATCATCGTCAAATACAATTTCTTGAACAACGTAATATTTTCGAAAAATCATTCACGTTAAGCATCACAAAAAATGTTTTCTATTCCACTCTTTAAAAGAGGATTTAATCGAAAATCATTGCATTTGGTCTCATAGAATCAAAAGGAAATCATTTTTTCTGGAAATCGATTGCAAATGAAGCAAAGATTTTTCCAGAAATAATAACTGGCGAAGTCTTTTCTTGAGATATATTTGATTTTTCTTTCATGAGAGGTAGACGGGAATATTTAAAAAGACGGGGGCATGTATGATTTTTAATAAATGAATCTCTTACAAAGGATTACAATCAGAGATATACATAATATGCTGGAATTACTGGCTGCTGAATATTCTTTCACAATCTTTTGATTTAGATTTTTAAAAACTTTTAACTTCCATTCATTTCTTGTCTCTTGCAGCCAGGCCTGTTGGATTATTTAGAGGGAGGGACCTTCAGCTTTCGTCATTGAGGGTTGTAGGGGTGCTTTCTAAATGATCTCCTGTTGCTCACAGTACCTGGTATCCCATCTATTTACTGTCCAGGCTCGACATTACTTAATTCCGGTGACCGTACGTGATTCTGCTGTTACACATTGAAACACAAAGGGGAAAAAATTAAACTATTTTGATGGGGATTGAACTGACAGAATTGGAACTTTCTTAATGTGCTTTGTGGAAATGCATGAATGAAGAGGAAAAAAAAATCCAAAATGGAAGGAAAACAAAATGAGGTTGAAGATGTATCATGTAAAAACCCAAAACGACTGCACATTTTACCTATGCACAGGGATAGAAAATAATGAATAAAAATAAGTGGAAGAAATAAGTCCATTGGAGCCAATCAGCACAATTATTTACTTATAAATAATGGACAATCCAACAGAAAACATCAATTTTCTGTTATTACTCAAGGAAGGTACAAGTTTCTTGTACAATTAGTGGCAGTAAAAAGGAGTAGCTGAAATATTGATTTTCTTCCCTAGATATACGGGTTTTGTTACTTACTCTCACTTACCTTCAAGTAAATTCCAGCACTATTACCAATGCATCCTCCCTTATGGAGCTGAAATATGGAACCTAACCAAGAGACAAACCCGCAGACTGAGAAGTGTGCAACCTGCACATGAAAAAATAATGCTTAACCTAATGGAGAGATTACAAGACAGCACAGTATATCAGAAAGAAAACAGGGATCAGGGATCTCATAGAATCAATAAAAAAAACTCAAATGGCAATGGGTTGGTCATGTTCGAGAATGAAGGACAACTGCTGGACATCACCACTCACAACATGGATCCCCAAGGATCACATGTGAAACCGAGGCCGACAAAAAACAAGATTGAGAGATGAACTAAACGAACCTGAAAATACAGGATCGGCAACGCCCATTATAGAGTAATGTGGCTATTCCTGGGGAAGGTCTATGTCCAACGACAAATGTTAGAAGACTGATGATAATTATTGTAAGCAATCCTTTGAAAATTATACAATACAGGGAATTAATTGTTCCTTTAAATGAAGATGAATTCAAACTACATTGACCTCAAAACTCAATTTGAATCTCCAGTCGATTCTCTACTATCACTATGATTAAACTGTATCGGATTCACATTGTATGAATAGTTTTGTTTTGATCACCGCTGTATCGTAATCATAGCTGTTGCTTTAAATTCTCTCATCTAAACTACTATTACTTGCCTTCATCATAGCATATATGCACAGATGGAAGATATGGTATTTTCAACCATCACATTTGAACCATGGTAGCTCAGGGAATTGCAGCAACAAATGTCGACCGATGCAGTCGTTCCATGATGTTTGCTTAGCAATAAAACCGCCAACGTTTTATGGACGTTTCTGAAGTAAAACACATACGCAGATAGAATTCGTGTCGGTAACACCCGTAATAGTGAATGAAATAGTAATTATATAAACCACATTGAATCAAACGATTCAATGTTCATTTCGCATCGGAGTTATTTTTGATTCTTCAGAGCGACCAATAAATGATGGTAAAATCTCAATTATTTGATTCAGATTTGAATATTCTGTTCATATAAAACAGAATATTAGATTCGGTTGCCTTTGTGTTATAGTTAAATCTGCAAATGCTATTTTCTCCAATAACAAGCAAGAACATTGCAGGATTGCCTTATTGTATTAACAGAATACTAACTGTTAAATCAAATCGCTGAGATATTACAATCACATCTTCATTGCTGGTGTAAATTTTGTATGAGGAGAATTGTCTTTGTTTTTGTGCTTACATAACTGATCTCCAAACACAACATCTAATGTTCAGATTGCAAGCATCTCTCACTTCCATCTTTTGGGCTTTTTCCAAGTTTGATATTCTTGAATCTATTTATCAAATCAATATTTAATGCATTTTATTTTGCCATTCACCTGCTGTTATGAAATTCAGTTTTTGTTTTCATCAGAGTAGATTCAAAAAACAATACAGTAATAAAATGTGATGTTCAAACTGAACAACTGCTATTATCTATTCATGTATTTCGTTGGTTAAAAGAGATGACAACGTGGGAAAACGGAGTTTTTTTTACGATGTATTGAAATTATGATTACATTTCTTCACACTCAGAAACATTCAGATTTTAGGTTAACAGATGAACTACACGATAACCGTCTAATTGTATGTTGTTTTTTTATATCTAGAGTATTTATTTGGACCAGGAGATGAATTATACGCACACTATGTACAATGACTTATATCTGATATGATAGAACACACCGGGTGACCTCCCCGTCCCAAGATGAAAGAAAAAACAAAATGGAAAAAATTTAGCAGACTATAATTGCTAAAATAATTTGATTGTTCAAAATAACGTTTGTGGTATTTCATTGATTGTTAATTCTACGATAAATATCTAACTTAGTAATGGAATCGTTATGATATCGGCAAGGTAATGGTTATTAGGTTATATTTTAGTGACTATATTCTTGGCTTTTTTTTAGGTTAATCGGTAGATAACGGTACTTCATTGTCCTGTGATGCTTTAACGCAATACCGAGTATCAGTATTCACCATATATTTTTCTTCCAAGTATACCATTGTAATAGTAACTTTTAGAAGGATTATTAGAATTCCAATGATTTTTCGGACGATTGAGCCCAGTTTAAAAAAAAAAAAGTTTTTTTACATGTCTATGATCATCAAATGCAAAAGATTGGATTTTTTTTCAACAACAAAAAAGATCACATGAAATTTCCTCTTGAAAAATTAAGGATCCATTACAACATTATTTACTAGATTTGTTGTTTTCGTTCCGATTTGAAAGAAAGAAAAATTTACTTTACACCACCGGATAAATAAATATGAAAGAAAGCGTGTATTTGTCTCTTATTTCACATGTATAACATATAAAACCTGAAGAAGTGAATTCGATGAATCAGTCAAATGGTTAGGTAAATAAAAATTTGATTGCTTGAAGGAAATTTGGGATTGTATAGTAAAGTCTGAAATCGGGATGAGGTTATTAGGATTTCATTTGATGTAATATTATCTGGGAGCTGATCGGTGTATTTTGTAAAAATTGTATGTGTTATACACACGTAACGGAAAACGTTTATATAGTAATGTCCTCATTACAAATTAGACAAAAGACCCATGATAAGTTGAATCACTTATTAATAATCGTTAGGAACAAAATAATGCTACAAAGTGTTGATTGTATATTGAAGACCGACGGTAAGTTTCTGAGAAACAGCCCAACATACAGAACAATACTACTGATCAGAGAAGATTTATTTATTCCAAGACTGACTGGTCACAGCCTTTTATTTATGATTCCTTTCCATAATTAACCGATATAATGATGAATACTGGAAGAGTTGGAAGGAAATAAATCAATGTTTTGGCCTCCAAATGCAATCGTGAATAGCTAATTGGTCATTTGGCTTGGATTCATTTGTTTGTTTGAAAGAAGCCATACATCAAAGAAGACTTCCTTAACTGTGAAGTAGAATTGCAGTGGAATTGCTACAGTATATTCTACAATTCATTGTTTCAATCAGAATTTCTCATAAGACCAAGATAAAACTGCCAATGAGTTTGAAAGGAACGTTAAAAGGAAAAGAAAAGATGCATATTTTGATGGTAAATGGCACAATCAAGATATATGACATAAAACCCTACGTAAGAATCATGTTGACATTGACTTGAATTATTTAATCAAACCTTATGTCTTCAACCAGTTTTTTGAGACTTGTTGGAAGAGCATCTTTGATTCATTTCATAAGTATGCATATTAATTGAAAAAAAAACCCTTTGTGATATAAAGACAGTTCACTAAAAACACATTTCAACATAATATTGTTAGTAATTAAATACTACAACTATTTGAAATTATTGCTTTCATTTCATATAATAAATATTAGTTATAGATAATGAGAGCGGAAAGATAAAGAGGCAAATGAAACTTATAATACTATATCATAATATCCATGTTGTGTTATAATGAGAACTACTTATTCATTATTGTCAGTAGAACCTTTTTTAGACGTACTGAATAAAGAAAGCAAGAGAGTTGACCTCCACATGAAAATCAGCAAAACGAATGTCATTTACAACAAACATGTTGAAGACAAGGGCACCACAATCCAAATTCTATACGCAGCGCTGATGAAATAATAACTCCATATCTATGTGGGACGACGAATCCCCATGGAATTTTCGAAAGGGAGGAGAATCCAGCGAAGAATCACAGTAAGTTGGAAAGATTTCAGTAAAGCAAGCTCTAATTTCAAGAACAAGAAAATCACATTTGTTATAAAAAGAAACCAATGCAACCCTTGAGGGGCACATATGAAGCTAAAACATGGAATATAACCAAGACATCGACCCTCAAACTGAGAAGCATGCAACGTACACGTACTCAATCTTACATGGGGGAAGGGTCAGAAAACAGTATATTAGAAGAAGGACAGGAGTACAAGATACTATAGAAATCATTTGAAGACCCAAGTGTCAATGGGCTGGACATGTTGCAAAAATGTCAGACAGCAGCTGGACATCATGACTCACAACATGGATCCCCAGAGATCATATACAAAATGGTGGCCAACAGAAAGTGAGATGACGTGAAGATCTAGACAGATTTAGAAAGTACAGTCTGCACAATGTCCATGATAGAGAGATCTGGCGAATTTGGTCTATGTCCAATGACAGACTAAGTGGCTGATGATAATGATTATGGTCATCCTAGAGATGATCAAAATAGTGTATTACCTTACTGACTGCCTTTAGTATTTGATGTACCATTTATTGAGGATCCTGGTATTTCTGACATCTTTTTTTCCACAAAAACCAAACATTCAGGTCTCAGAAATAGTACAGAGTGAGTGATCTTTTAACTTTATGCACCAGAGTTCTTCAGGACATGGGTGTTAATGGCTCTCTTACGCTTCTGTCAACCGTTGCTCTCAGCTAATCCCACTTTTCTTCGCCGTCCGGCATTCTTTCTATCATTTGCCTGTTCGAACATTTCAAGTGAGTTTCTCTCAGGAAGGCTGACCACCTTTGCTCCTTTTGCCCGTCAGCGTCAAATTCTCCAATCCTACCTTCCTCATTATACACCTGAAAGTTTCCGACTGGGTCTCTCAAATTGTTAGCAACAGTTCTGTTTTAGTTTTTAAACCTGTTAAAATATTTAGATTTGTTACAAGTTCAGTCCTTCATACTATCCGTCGTTGAAACCATGCACCGGTTGCTTAAACAAATGGTAAAAATAATGGAAAAAACTTTTGTCCGAACTTCTGAGATGAAATGGTAAGCCTTGGATAACCTAATAGCATGGACAGTAAAATGAGAAAAGTGTACTCTAAGGATTCAGTACTTACTAGGACAGGCAGGAGGTTTAAGGGCAGAACTACTAAAGCGTTATGTCAAGAAAAATATATACTCATATTCTCATATATTTATATATTAAAAATAAGGTCTGTTGTCTTGCGTCGCAAACAAATGGCGGCATTAGCAAAACATTATTCAATTGTAAGATATTCGATACGGATGATTCGTTGTTATTGTTATAATAGAGGACAATGAAGCCATACAGTATCAAATAGAGCTATAACCATGATACAATACAAGGTTGACTGAGCAAAAAGCATAGAACAAAAAGAACTACTGATTCTGGGGTATCTCTTCACTCCCATTTGAAATGTCATTTCTCTCGATATAAAGGCAGCAGTGATGCCTGGTTATTATCTTTATTGCTCTAAGTTTATGAACTGAGGCAAATTGTCGTCCAATTCATATTCTGACTGGGAATATCCCTTTTTCGTTATGTTAAGCTTACATTATTTATAACTAATATCAGTTCCCCAAAAATGATTTTGACTGTCTCAAAAGGACATAATGCTGATAAACCAAAGTTCTTTTAAAGCTTGATTTCATTGTTATAAGTCTTTCTTGTCATACACTCATTCACAACTTTCTTCATGCGTAAATATATTCAATGCATTTCTATCCACGAATAATTCGAGCCAATCGTTTTCATTACATGTTTTGTACACATATTTGTATTGAAATTTATACTGTTGGTATATCAATTCAAGATTTCACAGGCTTCTCAATCATTTGCATTCTCACTCGAGTATAATCTGTAAAATTGTGACCAAGAAAGTAGTCTATGCAACGCCCATGATAGAGAGGTCCGGCAAATTTTTGTATGTCCAAAGACAGACTTTGAAAAGCTGATGAAAATGACGATGATGATGCTGGTGATAATGATGTTGGCTGATAAACTGACTGGACGCTCAATGCTTTGATTTGTAGAGCATCTTGTTTCTTTTACAACGACGATAAAAATGACATGCTTTCGAGACGCCCAACAGATACGAAAAAAAAAATAGAAGCATTTGATATGAAATATTCCCTCCAGATAAAAGTTATGAATCGTCTCAGCGCATGAATTCATATTTGTGCACGAGGAAAATAAAACAAATATTAATTGAATTACAGGAACATCAGCAGGATGTGTGCAAATAAAAGCTAAAAAGAAGTTATGATAGGAATTGAGGATAAAATCGTATAACATTGCAAAACTGAATTGCTACCAATGTACTGATCATTATTGTTTCCTATACATTTTGTGTTATCGTGATATAAATGAAACTTAAACTTAAATGAAAAATTCAACAACAATGTTTCTGTCTAAACTTTTGTGACAATCCATTTTGTTCAGCATGAAACCTCGTATGTGTTAAAATGATGTCAGCACATACCCGTGTTTCTTATGGCCAATACCTGAGGTACTGAGTCATACGATCTCGTTTTCAGGTTCTTCCAGCAAGTTAAGAGTAAGCTTCAAATTGCAAGAGCCCGTTTAGTTATCTTGTAAAAAATTCAATCGACAGCATTTTCAGACACGTCCAATAAGACCTACCAAGCATATGAAATATTTTTCAGGGTTATTGAAACTAATGTCAAGCGAATTCTATTTGTGACTTGGTTCTTATCCTTTGGGAACTCAAAGTTAATTCTTATAGAGTAATAGTGACCGAAATAGGGAAACTCTGTCTACTCGCTTGTTAAAGATTGCTTATATTGAAGAAGTTATTACTCAATATAATTTGAACCGACAAGATTACTCTTGGGATATTTCTTTTAAAGCGGTGAAGGGGAAGCAAAATAAAACCGCATAACATTGTCTCATTCTATCAGTAAAAAGAAAATGAAATTCTATTCCTTTGCGATTTTTTCAGTCGTTCACAACACCTGTTTTGGCAAAGTTCTCCCTGTTGTCCAATAAATTCATAATAATCTCACAGAGATTATGTACCACCATTTTTACACTGAGACAGGAAACAAACAAAATCTGGTCGAATCTTTAAATACTGATGGGGCCCTTTGCGCTAATGGTAATGTAACCCAGCCTTTCTAAACCAGGATCCCAGAGTTAATATCTAATGTAGACTTTATTGACGTCACGGATGTTGATTCTGCATCATGTGTACGGAATAATATTATATATTCTCACGAGGGTTTCCATGTGATGTGGTCAGATCGGGGTCCAAAGTAGAGATGAACAATATCCAAGATGTTTGAAGAGGATGTTTCCTGGCATTGGCCACCGAAGAATCGTTCAGATTAGGAGACCCCGTGCCACTTGAAACAGTAATAACCATTGATGCACAGAAGCCATTATGACGATCTAATGACATTTTCCACACGATTAAATCATTGTCAGATGCAACATCTAGTGCCTGGCATTACTAATCACTAGTAGTAAAAGGCTTTTCTCTGATATACAGCGAAATTGAACATTTATCCTGATTCTGCAATGCTCTTCGTCAATAACCTACACAATCCAGATCAACGTTAAAAATTCCCTGATGACATCAAATATTTATGATGATCAAATAAATCAGGCCTAGAGATTGAAATGGATGGCAGCCAGCAAGCTCTGAAGACAGTGGATACGTATTTTATGAGATTATTTTACAGATTTTTGTGGATCGTCATAACATTATTTCAAGATTTATCTGCGTCTCTTTATAGTAAGACAACTGAAAAATCGAGATATCTGAAGGAATATCGATATTCGCAGCTCATTTCATATCAAATTATTGAGTGAAAGATTAATATCAAGAGATTACTCAAACAATAGAAACCGTCACAGCACCGAACAAGTTGGGAACAATCAATTAAAAATGGGGAAAATAAACTCTGGAGGGAGGGTCATAGAAATGTATGAATTTTCTAAAAAACAAACAAACAAAATAACTTTGAAGCAACTGGACGCAAACTGAAGAATCAGTCAAGGATTAACTTTGATTGGAAATTGATCCTCCGGAAAATATTTGTGGACAGTCAAAAAATGCATGTTTTCAGATAGAAAAAAAGCTGTACTATCATTAGTACAGCTATTATGCATCATACATACATACATACATACATACATACATACATTTTGCCGTTTATTAAAGAGACTGGAAAAAATTATTTGATGTATGACGACAAACTGAAATGTTCAAGTTCGTTCAATACAAAAGCCTATGTTGACTGTTGTAATTGATGATTTTTCATACATTTATCATTGCACTCTTGAGGGAGATCTGTGGAATAACAACTAAGAGATAAAATAATTTTCTCGATATCACAAGAGGCATTTTACGTTTGATGGTTCACTGCAGTGTTTCATCATATTTAGTTTGTCAAATCGTCGTAACAAAATCTGTTACAGAAGGAAACTTCCTGAGTATATGTTTTCTTTGATGAGTTGCTGTAGACTTATTAGATGGATATCTTTTATATAATCTTCGATAATTGCTGTTACTTTGCTGGAAAAAGGGAAAGGAAGATATGTTTGTAGAAGCAGGTCTATTTATGATTATCTAAAATTGTTCATGTACTTTTAGAACCTCCGTCTCATGTAAAGTCATTAAAACTACGCTTTAATCTCGTGTTTCGATTGTGTTAACAAAGTAATATCTCTTTCTTGAGAAAAAAAAAGTTTTTGCTAATTTTACTCTTGGATTTACTTATTAGATTAATTACAATGGATCCCATCTGAAAAGGATGAGCCAAATTTTGCGGGTGATTAATTAATTATATTTTGCATTGTTGGAAACAAACAAAACTGTCACTTAAACTGTTGCCAGAACTGTGGCCAAAAACTGTTGCCAAAACTGTTGCCAAAAACTATTGCCAAAACTGTTGCCAAAACTGTCAACCTGTTTTTTTTTTCAGCTTCTTAGTTTGTATTGCTGTTTAGAAGACCTCCTATTCTGTCTAGGAAAAAGCATTTTTCAGTTTATGACCGCTGTAAACTTTTAGAATGGAGGAAAATTTGTATTATGCTAGAGGGGTCCCTTAGTTAGTGTCCAGTTACATCCTCATTTATTTCTCCTTTCAGTGTTCACTGCCTAACAGAATACAAGATAATTACCTTCCTCATTTTTTTTATTGATCATCCCCAACATGGCATGGAGTCCAAAGATGTTGGTCGAGTGATAGTTTCTTTCTAGTCACTAACCAGACTTGTTTTACCCGTTACTATTGAACTAGAGTTGGAATTAATTAGATTCCAGTTTTTTTTGTTTTACTTTTAGAATTTTATTTTGACGATTCAAATCTTTGCAACACTTTCCCTTATTTTCAGTTTCTCCATGTGAACAAAACCTTTTAATACAATGTGAATGCACCTGTTTCTTCTGCAGTTTATTCTTTCCCATGCCTCGTGGATGACAGTTTAACTCTCTTTCACTCTTTTCTACTTGTGACAATTGAGGCAGACTTGAAATTAATTAGATTGCAGATTTTGTTTCACCTTGATATCAGAATTTTATGAAAATTCATACGGAAGCGAAGATATTACAAGTGTCTTTGCGTTGCCAATGATTTATTTCTTTAAGCTGAATACGCAGCTTTCCTCATGTGAACTAAATGATGGGACTCAAATCTTTTATTATAATGTGAACACACGTGTTATCGATTGCTGTTTATATATTTTTGTGTGCTTCTTCATAGAATGACCAAAAACAGAGATCGATTGCCTGCTCATTCAATTCTCTGTGATTGTTTGATAGTTGATATGCTTAAATCTGGGAAACACGTAAAAAATCGTTTTGATGCTACACTTTTGCTACATCTCTAGTGAAGCTTTCGGATTTTAAGAGTATAACACGTGTACAAAAGTCCTTTTCTGATAGAAAAATCCTCTGCCAATGTGGAGAGCAAAGATTAAATCATTAACAGCATCAGGGGTAGCTAATTCGGTAGTTCGATTATACAGAGCGGTGCCTAATAAGCTGAACAGTTAGCTTTGTTGATTATATGAACAAAGTGAGATCTCTTGCTTTAGAAAAAATTGAGTTTTTCTTATTTTCACCTTTGGATTTACGTAGTTGATTGACCCTTCCATTTGAATTTACGTCAAGATTGGAACAAGTGTTCATAATTTTAAGTGGATGGGTCCACTGAGTGACTTTGTGAAATTTCCGTCATTTGCAGTTTAATTCGAGATTATAATACATAGTCTCCAATAAATTGGAAAACTAACGTTTGAATTAACTTTAAAAAGAGTCAATTTTAGCCAGCTCACAAGCCTTTTATCGATTTGTATCCCATCTTTATTCGCAGCTGACATTCAATCGAAACACGAAACATAAGGCAAACAAAGATCTTAAAATGATGAATGGACACTTAATATTTTGATTGGATTAGCACCGAATGTATGAACATTCATTTCATCGCAATTTGGTTGTTTTATGGTCAATAAATATCAGACTGTACATCATGTCTACACGGGGTGGTGCAAACCTACATGACTGAATGTAATTGCAATAGAATATCAAGAGAAGATTAACAAATCCCAAATAAAAAAAAAAATTTCAAAATATAGACAAAAGAGCCTAAGTAGACAAGAACCATGAATTTAACACTGCGTCCACCTTAAGTCGAAGTAGTACATGAGGATGAGGAGGAGGAGAGAGATGAATTATGGAAAGATAGTGACGCTTCATGCAAAGCTTCTGGTCAGGTTTGATATCAATCCAACATGATACAGCTGGGAATATTGATTTTTAGCATTACCTGTGTGAAAGTTTTATGAGGAAGTGAGAGAGGAGTAAGAGGTAGACTGAGTTTTATATCTACTTCACATGATACATGTGAGAAAATTGATCTTCAAGATTACCTGTTATCGTAACAGTATCAGGATGTTGAAAAAAGGGAAGGGAGGGGAGTAGGAAGGGGACTGATTCAGGATGATTCACTGGATGGGCCAAGTTTCGTATCAATCCAACGTGATAAGGATGTGGAAATTGATGTTCGATATATTTGCATAAATAACGGTGTAATTATTTGCAAAAACAAAATGAAACATAGTACTTAACTATTCACGAACATTTATAATTTTAAAGAAAAAAAAACATTGAATATTTGTTTTGACACGTTTTATGCATTTTTTTATTCGTGCATTTCTCAGTCAAAGTTTTTGTATTTCTGGATATCAATATATTACTCAATCACTGGATATTTACCTTCTGATAAATAATTGATTTTCTGATAGTTTTGAATCTACAAACATAAAAGCAATAGACACTTACCAAAAATATTATTTCATAAATGAAATAGTTAAAAGAAGGAATATTTATCAATAAAAAATCGGTGATTTACTATTTGTTCATGAGAAAAACAAGGATTTGAGATACTTATTTCAAACTTGTCAGGCTGATCCTCCCCGATTAAAGGATCAGTAGAACAAAATCTCCTCTGTTCTATTCCTCACCATTCGCCCGTGTGCCGTACGGAAATGAATATCAAACCGAACCTGCGCCAGAGGATTTCAGTTTGTTAACGGCCATATGAAATAGAATAATTTGAAAATCAACTGATAAATTGGCGACTACTTAAGAAGGTGTTCTATAAAACACCTAATCTCAAGATTATGAATATAATCTAACATTTCCAAAACCAAAACTCAAGTTTGAGATGATTTTATTAATTTTAGAATAGAGTCTTTCCATTAAAATAGAGCACAAAAGAATGATTTATATCTGAAGCATAGGAAAAGATGAGAATATATGTACGTCTCCAGCAAGCTATATATCATCCATATCACTCATTGATATTAAATTCAATCAAAAGTTAAGATTAGATACTTCTATTTCAGTGCCTTGGATATAACCTTTAATGTTGAACATTTTAAAGGGAAGAAAGTTTTGTAAAGTATTTTCTCTCGATTTTTCTAGAAACGAATGATATCATCTAACATCTGATTTATAGTTCCTGAATCGGTTTAATTTTTTGTATTCAACTTTTACTGCCCAGTAGGGACTAATAGTGATATCTTAATCCAAGATGCCTTGATATCCTGAAAACTTGTTCTATAGAAACCTGATGTGACGGCATAAAAGAGTCGTGAAGCTGTTCATTGTCAGCGGCCATTGTTGCGTGTTCACTTCCCGATTAGAATCTTCACGAACGTTGAATATTCCAATTGGATCCTGATTAAATCGATGAGAAGACATTCAGAGGGTAGAGCTTCGAGTACATAAATATCATTCGCCAAACTTTACGACCACCTTATTTCGTGTCTCTGGAGAAGAATAAACCTTGTAGATCGCCGTGCATAAAACGAAACAAGGCCAGATATCCAATTGCATGTCATTGACAACAATCAATGAAGGAAGCCGAAGCGCTGGCTGCTCTTTGTTAGCTGAAATTGCATCACACCCCTGGGAAAGTGTCGACGAAAAGAACGATAAAAAGTGCAGAATCACCACATTGTCCTCAATGTCTTTGTGGGTCTTTCGATTCCCTTATTTTTATGCAATGCTCTGAACAAAATTGTACATGATCAAGGCCTTTTCGATTTCAATATAATAAAAGACTATATATATATATATATATATATATATATGTATATATATATATATACATATATATGTGTGTGTATGTGTTTGTGTATGTCCGTGTGTGTGTGTATATATATGTATGTATAAATGTGTGTGAGTATATGTATGTGTGTGTGTGATACGGACAGGTTTAGAGGAAGAAGAGTGATGGTGATGATAAAACCAAGTCAAACCATAGAAAGTTCAAGCTGGAGCTCAATTCTCACAGATGCTAAAAAACTATATATACGTGAATTTTTATTACATACAATACCTCCCTTTCATTATAAATCCAATCGTGTGTTCCTGAAGATGAATATCAAAGAAAAACAAAAACAAAAAAAAACAACAAAAAAAACAGGTACTTTTCCCTCAAAAAGTATTCTAATTTCAAAAACAGTTTAACTAGAAAATACTTTTTAGATTTATTTATCTAATCATGTCTCGTGTCCTTAGAAAAAAGTCTAAATTGTTTCTCTATCCGTTTGTATATGACACACATGTAATCAGATTGTCGCATATAGATCTACAATTGAGATCATTCTACATTGTGTAAGATTAACATCGATGCTTAACAGTAAGAGCTCTTTTCTTGATAATTTCCTTTTTTTCTGGAGCTTGGTTTTATAGGATTATTGATAAGATAATAACCTTCATGTTTAACAAGGGAGCCACAGACCAATTATTCGATTGCTTATCCATCTCACATTGCGAAATGAGAGCAAAACAATTGAAATAGAATCTAGACAGGGTAATTGAAAAATATATTCTGTATATGGTCTGCATGAATAGTTATCCTCTTGATAATAGTGATTAGTATTTGATCACTTTTTCTAAAAGCAGTCGGACTGTAACAAGCGTAACATAACCTCCATGATTTTCCCCCATTTAGTCTTGCACTCTGTTAAGTAATAGTCAACACAATATGATCCTTTCGATCATATTTGTGTGGAAATTTCGTTCGGTAAACGTAAGAAAGATACACATATACACGATATTCTCCATTTTTTGGTTTCGTTTAGATGGGATCTATGAACCCGGATTTGACATGTGGAGGAATATTGAGATATCGAAGAGAACTATTATGTTGTTTTAGATTGGGGCCACAACATTTGTACAATACATTCCAGTTTCTTGAAGAACAGCAACGAAGTCTTTCTTATGAAATGAAAATACATGTCAGTTTCCTTGCATCATTTCAATGATGGTCTAATGAGTCTTTCAAGTAATGAACTTAAGAAACTAAAATGTCAATATACAAAATTGCATTGATTTTCCGTATTCTCATTATCTTTTGTGTAAATATATTTCTTTCTGCAATATAACTGTCAAATATTACAGATTATAAATATAATCATTCCACCCATTCCATCAATACGAAAGTATTTTCAAAAACTTTGCGATTTCATTATCCCTAAAATATCGGAATACATCATGTAATTCTCCCTTTGCTTTATCAAGTTTCAATTGAATGAACCCAGATATTATGTATTTGTAAATATGTGGCCAGTCAATATTAAGCATTGGTAGTTATTGAGTGGTATCCCTAATCAATTAAATGTTACAGATAGAAATATAGGCATACACTTTGCATATTATTCAAGTAGGTCATCTGCCTTGTGACGGAAAATATCTTACAGCATATACTTTTTGCATATGTAGGATATTATCGAACCATTTCCATTGAAGTCAAGTAAGTATGGATCCTTCTTTTCCCACATTTTCTCATCTTTGAAAGATGACAGTTTTGAAGAGTTGAGTTGTCAGACACAACAGGATGGGTGAAGCTAATTGGAACACCAGTGAATTACAAATATTCCAAATGGCAGTTTCTCTCAACTTGTCAAACTTCGTTACGTTATCGTGTGAAATCTCCCCAGTATTAGTTCACTACAACTGCAGACTGAAAATCTAGCACACCAAGCCGTCACGCAAAGGACAGTTTACTTGAAGCAATTGGTTTGCAAAGGGTGAATCTTTACAGTTACTACACTTGTGAAATGCAAGTGTTGCAATTCATACACATCTAAAAGTTACAAACAACGACAAAAATGTGTGACGTGATTGAATACGAAACAGCATTATACAGAATACCAATATATTCATATTATCAACCAGAAAATCTTTGTGAACGATAGACACTTCGTTGCGATAAGAAAGCAAAAGATTTTTGTGGTTTTCTAATTACAACGTGTCTTCCATTCCCTAATAAAATGTCTATCATTTGATACTTTCTCCTAATGGAAAAAAATCAACCAGACAAATTTAAGAAACGGAATACTTGCTAGTCGTGAATACATTTGCCTTATTTCTGAAATGCAGTGTTTATTAATGACCATAGAACGATAGTCTGAGAAGCTCCAACGTGGAGCAACAATTTCTTGAATATATTTATGCTGAAGCGAAATGGGTATACAGCCCTATATGTTTTTTTTTTATTTATAGACTTTTCAACAGAATGATATTGAGCACCAGCATAGAAAATCGTATAGAATTACATTTTTATTGATGTAGAGAGGTTTTTATCTTACGAATCAGTATACATAAAAAGTGAGGTCCTGGTAGTTCTCACTGAGCAACCTTTGTACCTCATTAACAAATAAAAAACCTGGTGATGACGTACTAAAGTTAACAATATTATCCTGGTATCATTTCCCGGTGACTGCTTTTCATGAAGACACTTCCGTCAAAAGTTTTCTCTCCTAATTATTCTTTGAAATAAATTCAAAAAAATATTGGAATAGTTGTCAACATGTCTACGTGGTTGTACATAGTGATATTCATCTACGGTATATTTTTTATCTTGAAATTTCTTAAGAAATACCGATATCAAGAATGGTGAATATTTTGTATCCTTCTCTTGAAAGTAGATCTAAATGTTTGATCTTTCCGTGTCAATGCTTTCTTTGTTACTTTTAATTCTTTTTGAAATATTAACAGAAGGGACCTTTGAAATTGATATAATGATATTTTGAATAAGTTTCAAAGAAAAGTCTGTTAAATATTTTCTAAAGAATCTTCAAAACACTTTTAACCTTCTTCAGTACTTTTTCCATGTCCTGGTATCTCCCAGCTTTTTCCTACTTTCTCTATAATCTGCAGGTATGGCTATGTTTGTAATTTGATAGGTCTGGTCTTCTCGATTGGATGGGCCAGTTTGGAAGTCAAAGTCCCAGGGTAATTGATGGCTTCCATTTTCCAGGGCACTCTCCAGTTTGTGCTAGTCCCACTATTCCGCTTAGTTGAATTCCTTCCATTTGCTCAGTTTCCTGTGTATCACTGTCACTACACTATTGTGTCAGTTTTAATATCTCTTTGGGCTAATTGACTACATTCAATGGTTCTGTGATTCACAGTTTTGTTTCTTTTTCCGCATCGGTGGTATTTGTTGTTTTCCCGGCTTCTGTCAATCTTTGGTTTGACATTGTTTGCTCTGATAGAATTGATTTGGACTGCCATGATGACTGATTCTGTTTCTCTCTCCTGCTTTCTTTTGCGTAGCCATGTTGATGATCTCTTGTCTGTGACATTATGTATCTTTTCTTGCTTTCCCCGTATAGTTTTTCCTTGTTCTCATTTTTCTCTCCTTGTTTGCTGTACTGTGCTGCTCTTTCGTTTGCTACTTTTTTGTTACTCATTGTGTTGCCTCGGGGGAGGGGCACGTTAAATTCCATCACTTCATTTGCTTGCACATACTTCTTCAGTCTTGTTTTGGCTTTTTGGATCCCATTTTCCACGCTGAGGAGCCTTCTATCACCTTCCCTCTTTATGTTCTGTCTATCCGAGTCATCTCTAGTATGTAAGGCCTTGTGCATTGTCGCAAGCTTTCTTGTTCACTAGTCCATTGATTTTTATTTGTCCCCCCATGGAATTATCCTACGTATCTTACTTCCAATACTAACCATGTGTTTATTCCTTTTATCATATTCCTGCTATTCAATTTGGCTCATAAAATGTTCTCTATCCTCCCAAGGTATTCTCTTCTTTTTCTTTTTCATTTCCCCCTGTTTGATGGTAATGCATTTGAAGACTACCATTTATTTATATCAGTCCTGTGTGGTCAAAGCTTGTCCAGTAATTCGATTTTTTTCTGCTTTTGTGAGCCTCTTTTTGTGCATTACCATCAGTGCACATTTCCCTCGTCTTGATTCCATCCCATGTCATCACTGTATTCGTTGACTTTGTTGAACAATTTTTCAAGCTTTTTTTTGTCCGTTGCAAATATTTTTATGTCATCCCTATACATGAAGTCGGTGATTTTTCCTTTTGTTTCACAGATTTGGTATCATTTGGAATAAGTAGTAGCGAGACAAAGAGTCTTCGTAGAAGTTTTCTATCTTTATACTTACCTCCGCTAAGTTTTCTCCTTTAGTTTTGGAGTCTAATTAATAGTTTTTCATAGAATACTATGAATCTAACCTTGGTCTTGAACATTTTGAGGCATTCGAATATCCAACTGTATGAGTTCATATGCCTTTTTTAAATAGTTTATCCATCTTACTGAGACGTTCATCTTCCTTTTTGTACTTCTTTTAGGATCAACTTGTCGATGTAGAGCAAATCATTCACTCCTTTGGCTCTTCTGCATCCTTTCTGTTTTTCTGGTAATAGTCACCTTATATATATATATATATATATATATATATATATATATATATATATATATATATATATATTCTCTCTGCTACCTATCCTTTCAAGATTTCACTCAATAGTGTTAGACACGTAATTGGTCTATAATTGCTCCCCTACTTCTTTCAGTGTTCATTCTGGGACCCAACCCTTCATTTAGCTGGTGAGTGAGCTTGTCATGTAACGTGACGAAATCAAACCAATATCCATGGATTCAATCAGGTGTTGGTACTTTCCAGTTGGCTTTTTTCTGAAAGTGACTTTCACTGTGGCGTAATTCAATACTACGTGTTTTCCGTTCTCCATGTCTTGGACTTTTATTTTACCGCTATTTGACTGTCCGTGGGCTTCGTTGTGTCTTTATGGTTTCCCCATATACCATCATAAAGTTCTTTGCTTTGGTGGCGTATAACTTCATGTTCTTTTTCTTTTATTCCGTTAAGGTTCCCGGGGAAACTTTCTTTCGGTGTTCTGAAATGTGCAGTCCTGTGTGTATTGACCAGTTCTTTGTTATTTTCTCTTTCTTCTAACTTCTTGGGCATGTCTCCTGTAGTGTTTCTCCTCCATTGCCACAGGAACACCTTTTTTGTCTTATATTATATTCCAACACAGCAACATTTTTCTAAAGTTGAACTGGTTTCATGATTAGAATTGAGCCCCAGTCCATGAACTGGATCGATGAAGAACATTCTAAAGAAACATTTCTCTGAATATTTCCCTCTCTTCAGTATACGTCTTCCACACAATTCTACTCTCTTGCACACATTCATATACACATACACAAGCAAAAATACGTATATACCTACATACACACTACATATGCATGTATATATCAAAAACGAATAATTCTTAGGAAGATGCTTCTTACTGTCAATTTAACCGTGTTTATATTTTTTTTGCTCTCGTCCTGAGTTGAAGCCTCTTTTTATAGCTTTGAAACCCTGACGTCTTTTAAGAGTTGATTCGATGATTGCTGTCGTGTATCTTCTGTCGTCCTTTCGTTTTTTATTGATTATGAAGTTCAGCAAGACGAAGATCATGTGCAACAACAACATTGGAGATAATAAAATTGAGATCAAAATCGGAGACACAGAACTGGAGAAAGTAAATCTCTACATCTACCTAAAACAGCAAATCTCCATGAGATCCTTAAAAGAAGAAGAAATCAAACGAAGAATCACACAAGGATGGCAAGCCTTTCGTAGAGCAAGCTGAACCTTCAAAAAAAAAGAAAAAAAGTCCCCATTAATCCCAAAAAGAAGGGTATAACTAATGCATCCTCCCAATAGTCACTTATTGAGCTAAAACATGGAACCTAACCAAGAGACAGATCTACAAATTGAGAACCATGCAAGGTGCACATGGAAGAATTGTGCTTGGCCTCACGTGGAGAAACCACAATACAGCACAGTACATCCGTGAAAAGACAAGAGTCAGGGACATCATAGAATCCATTAAAAATCTCAAATGGTACAAATGGTAGTGGGCTGGCTATGTTGCACGAATGGCGGACAACCGATGGACATTGCGACTTACGACAAGGATCCCCTAAGATCACATGCAGAAACGAAGCCGGTAGAATATTACATGGAGAGACGAGCTAGACAAATTTGGAAACTACTGGCTCCACGACGATCATGATAGAGATGGATGACGAATCTTGGGGAAGGTCTATGTTCAACAACGGATGTTGAAAGATCCATACAATAAGTCAAAAAAAACAAAATATATTCATGCACTACAAAAATAATGTCACATATTCAGATTAATTCCTCCCTCAGGAAATTTCAAAAGGCTGGAATTGCAAGAATGAATACAAATGCCATTAATTTCATGACTCACATACAAAAAATTTAGATCACCGACGACTGAGTATATATAAAGGAAGAAATTGTCGGAGTTACCAGCTGGAATACATGGAGGAATTCATGAAAAAATATATATTATATATAATATTTATACATTGTAAACATTCTCCTATAATGACGTGCTTCTGACATTCATCAAGATTTCAAATACATTCCTATCACTTGGAATAATTCATATTCTTAATGTTCAACAAATACTTTTAATGTAAATCACATGCATGGATGACCGTAGAGGCATTCTTTCAACGATAACAATAACAATATTTTTCAACAACACAACGACAACAACGATGATGATGATGATGATGATGGTATCTTTTTATTTATCTTTGTATACCTGTTTTCGGTCTACTTCTCTTTTTCAGTAGTTTTCATCAAAACGTATTATAACCTCCAGCCTTCTTGAGGGTCTTTCATAATTTGGAATGTCAGTCATTCCTCTCTCATGCACATCAAATCTAGTATCAAAATAGCTCATCTACGAATTTCGTTGTCGCTTCACTTAAACATCCCTTTGAAAGTCCAATGATTATCATCAACGTATCAACTCGAAGATTCGGAACGTCGTTCCTTGTTCTGAGATGCTATGCCCTTCCTGCTTCAGACACTAAAGTATTTTATGTGCTTGTATGGTTTTAGGATGGTCATCCCTTGATCTTTGCTTTGAACTTGTGGCTTTGTGAACAAAGTGGAACACACCAAAAATCTTATAGTCCATATTGAGAACTTTTTTTCTTCAGATAACATTATCATCAGATATTTTGTATTCACTTTTCACAGTCAGGTTTACTCCGTTGGAGTGGTTCAAATTATCCATTGTGAACGTTTCTTTTACTCTAAAAAATGCATTTATCTTGGCTTGTTCATTCCACCATAGTAACCTGCTTGAAGAATTCAAAATGCTATCTTAATCTCATTATAGAATTCAATCAAAATTTTTCCTCACGATGCCAATCCCATTGTTTCGCCGTTTTTCTCATTTTGAAGATCACGCACCTTGAGTTGATTTGCTGCCAAGCCAAAGCTGCTGACCGCCTCTTCATATTAACATTTCATCAAAATCGTGACACGAACCATTATTAATCTCAGAATTATATTACTAATACTAATACTACCCGAGGCACGAAATTTCGCAATCGGTTTACACGCAGAAGACTATGGTGGGTTTCATCCCTCAACTTTCAAAACAGTGATAATATCCACTTATATAATAAGCTACGTGTGTGGATATATTTTCTGTCTGTAATGTTCATCAGTAGAGGTAAATGTTGAAAGTTTATATGGATTAGTGTTTTTTTTTCGAATTTATAAAAAAACCTCGTTTATTCTGAGTAACATAATATTCTAGTGCAATTGAATTACAGAAATGTTATTACATCCTGACGTCATTTTTGACGTCATGAGTAAATAGTATGGAACAAACAGTGCAACTGAATATGTTGTTTTTACAAGTATTTTCTGATATAAATTTTCAAACATCCAATGTACTTACTGTGTTTATCCGTGTATATATTTGTTTTCAGAAATATTATTTCATTGTTTGTTAGATGATCGAAGTATTGATCAATCAGATAATCAAATAATAATGCAATATGCTATAAATCAAGTGAAATCAACTTGGATGATGATGATGATAATGATGATGATGATGATCATCATCATCATAATAATAATAGTAATAATAATAATAATAATAATAGTAATAATAATAATAATGATAATAATGAACAACTGCAAAACGCAGTATTACTGTGGCCTATGAGAACTAGGAGAGAAAGGCTGGAGACCTGAGGAGACTTGCCGTCACTCAAACTCCAGCGGTAACCACCAGGCAACTCGTGTGAGATTTCAGATGATATTATTATTACTACTACTACTACTACTACTACTACTACTACTACTACTAATAATAATAATGATAATAATAATAATAATAATAATAATAATAATATTTCAAAGTTACACATCATGTGGATGATTAAAAAAACTCGAATGGATCAATTACACTTTGCAGCACATAAGATAATGTTGCTTGGTAATAATTATTTTTTATCGATCATGTCTTTTGAATCTAGAACATATCATTCCATTCAAACTTTGGTGTTGTGATCAGAACACAGTCCTTTTGAAATTTCCCTATTTCGTCTAATGCAGCATTGGAAACGTACTTGGAGTCTGCTAATCCCCTAGTTAGTCTTGTGACAAATTGTTTTACAAGGTGTGATTTAATGTGCTGTAGTGGCATCCAGCGGTTTCGTGGCTGGGATCAATAATCTCTTCTCGCGTGTCATTATACATCTCACATAGAATCCGGTTTGATGTGACCACTGGCCCCATTGGTAGGGCACCAAGGTGTCCCTGCTGCTCCGAAGGCAACAATTGAAGTGAAATTTGATACCCCCCTGGAGACCTTTCACTCTCTGATGACCTCCCTGCCATCATGCTTCGTCTAGTTTAGACTATTACTGGTGAAATGAGGTGCTTGATCCTCGATAGGCGTCCCAAAATATCCCTTGTAATCCTTGCACATCGTCACAGGAACTGTCACGGACTACAGTTTTAGGCAAAGATAAAAATCAGTCTCTAGGCGTAAGACCACGGAGAGAGCAAATCCTGGTGCACAAGGAATTCCCAAAGACGGTCGTTAGAAAGGAGTGGACAGCTTGGAACAGCTTTGTCCCAGAGGTGCACGGCAACCAATTTGGATATTTTTAACTTTTCATTTGGGATTCCGATGTTATAAATTCCAACGTATTTTTTGTTGCCGATTTAGATGCTTTTCGTTCATTCTATTTTCAATTGAAGGAATCTGAAAAGAGGAAGCTATAATCAAAGGTAAAACCGAAATTAAAGTGTTGCATAGATGAACATTGGGACACATCGATAACGACTAGCAGTAGGGTAATGGCTATAGCGTACATATTACCTCTCAATTTCAATTATTTTACATATGGTATTGATATCTATTCCTAGCATGTGTATTGAATGATTCAAGTATAGCATGTGAACTGTATCTTCCATCGTCATCCTTCATTGTTGTTTCGTGTTATCCATCTTGATTTTCTTCAACGAGAGATGGTGAACCTCTTTCCTATTCCAGCTATCAATTTACATATCAATCTATCCATCTATCTATCTATCTATCTAACTAATTCCCTTGAAATTCTTATATCACTGTGGATGCAATATTGGTGATAAATAATTCAGTCGTTACTCCGCATATCTTTGAAGTAGCTATTAAAAAAATTCAATATGCATGATATTCAATTATCTTTAATATCATCTATTAACGACTAATGTGACAGATTCAAGCTTGTAATTATCAATTCATATTTTATAAATCCCTATCTATGTCTGGCACCAATGTTCCATTCAAGTGCAGCCGAGCAGACGATATATTAGAATGTTATTGCCCAGAATATTATGTGTTCTCAAACCTATCATCACATTTGTATATAGGCTTTTTCATCGAATATTGGACTTCTTGTTCTCATAATAATAATAACAATATTTCAACAAACCATCATAGAGTCATGTGTCACATTAGCGTCATTTAAAATATCTTAAAACCAAGTTTTTACTTAAGATTGTCAATTTTGAAACGTTATTCAATCACGCTGGTTCTAACTGTTTTTTTTTTTCAAATTGAATCAAATTATGTTTGAAGCCAAATGTAATTTCCTTTGAGACCGATAACCATCCTATCATACAGATTAAATATGATTCCTTACATCGTTCAATTTCCTTTGATTCGGTAACTTTTATCAGTGATCAGAAATTTACACATAACAAATCCTTTCCACTTTGTTGAAACTACTTTATTTGTTTATAAACATATCATGTCACTGAAAGATATATCCGTGTTGAACAGATGTAAGTTTATAAACATGTTTGATGAAATAAGATGATACTTAGACAGATTCTCATAGAGTAAAATCAGTGTATTAGATTGCACCCCCCCCCCCAAAAAAAAAACGGAAGATATATTTTTCATCTTAAAATTGAGTGCGTAGCCTTTTTTCTTAATCAAATATATGTGTGGTCGTTTTTCTGATCGAGTTTCACGTGTGTCTGACAACAGGGTCCCATCGATTTCTATTTGTTCTTAAAGGATTGATTTAATGTCTCGGCTGTTGGTTCGTCTAAAAGGGCTGGCTCGATGCCCATCTTTTATTCACTCTCCATACACTCTTTAAAACCTTGCAGCATTTTCTGCAACAATCGGGTTTAGCATGAGTGCAGGTTTCTTTATAGGGAATATATATTCGTTTGATGCACAAATTTATGCATAGCTGATGCAAAATCCTCGGGAATGGCCACAGGAAATGATGTTCCTAAATCGATCTTATATTTCTAATTCTTGTTCTTGATCCCTTTCTCCCGTCTCTCTCACTCTCTCTCTCTCTTTCGATTACTCCCTTCTCTAAATCTGTTCCTAAGCTTATTCAATATCAAGCCTTTGCAGATTATATATAAATTAAAATCACGTGAGGCACTATATATATATGTGTGTGTTTGTTGGAAGATGGGTGAATACAGATTGAATGTGAACGGGATGCGGTAAGTCAAATGAATGGTCTGAAAAGAGAACGAGACATGGTATAAAAAAAGAATGAAGGTTAGAGATTCTGAATTAGTTTAGTTGGATGAAGTATAGATATTTGCTAACGTACATAGACAATGTATAGATGCTTGTAAGGAGTATCCATGAGGTGTAAGTTTGGTATATATGTCAAGAGAGCAAAAGTCTTATCTATTCCAGATAAATATTGTTTTTGACCTGCTTGAATATCTGCATTACCATAGCCATCATTACATGTCAATGAATGCAGCTACAAGAATCATGTAATAGACAAACCAAACGCTTACAATCTTGATTGTTTTCAAAAGTAGATATTATTTTCATTTTATTCTCTGTGTTCCTTTCAGATGAAGTGTGAGATAACGAAGAATATAAACAAGATTAATTTGTCATAATATTCAAATCATGAGATTTGTATTGAAGGATATAATAAAATTGTTTTTAATTTTTTGTCATCGTTTTATTGAAGATGCGTGAGATTTATCAGGATCTGATCACCAAAAACATAGCCAACTGAAAAATGCTCTGTACAAAAAAAAACTAAATGTGATTTTGAAATTATGATCACTAATCGTTTGATTTAGATATGGATGATAAGACAGAAATTTAATTATTGAATCAACAGAGCAGGGAACATGCAATAAGCATGTATTTGTGGTTGGGTTTGTTGCTCAACTTGTTCTGCACTGAAAACGTATTAAGATAAGATGGGCGAGGAATGAGGTATGACGTATGATATTTCTCATATAACTTCATACCCGAAAGTGAATGTTTTTTTTCTCTTGCAATACAGTAAAATTCGATTACTTTTTGTAATTGGTCATATGCTGGCATTTTCATATGGCTTTTGTAATAGATATTTATCAAGCAGTGTCAATTGGCGTAAATAATAAGTTGAAAACAAGCAAATACTGCAGAAAGCAACGAAAAGATAATTGACTTGCTTATTTAAGTGATAGTAGAAATATTACTTTTTTTTTAAATGATTACAACGAAACTTTCTTACTTCAGGGTGTATGGACAAACAGAAAAACAAAACTAGAATTCGTAGAACGTTATTATTCCTTGATGATTTAACAGAAGAGACATTTATAAGATGTGTGCCAGAATTTAGTAATTCCATTAGATATACAATAGACGTAATTAGCGTTAGTGGCTGAATAAATGAACTTTTGATAATGGCTTGTCAAGTTTGATACTGGAATCGATAATAGAATCTAATTGGAGAATAATAACAGTAAAATGATATAAAACTATTTTGCCGAGTAATTGCGTCATTACTTTGGATGAAATTCGTTTTGTTTTGATGCAAAATGTTCAAAAACCTTTTTTTTCATTCAAAATCTTCAAAACTAGAATTTTTCATGTGTTTTTCAGCTTAGAAAGTAATTTTCTTCTCAGCCTAACCAGCGTTTTAACCTTAGCTGGACCATTCATAACGTCTGCTCGTATTAAATCAATATTTGTTTATGCTGACTTTTAACGATAAAATTTGACCTTTCTTGCTTCCTTAATTAACGCTATTAACAGAGATATTCTGTGATGATTCAGGTCAGTTGTTAATGGGGATCAAGGGTTTTTGTAGTCTTTTCAGTGTAAACTACATTAGTCGATGGACATTTTTGAGTAAAATACTATATTTTTACTAGTAAAATTTGAAAATATTGATTATAAAATTGAAAGAGATTTTCATTTTCTCATCCATTCTTGCAGGAATAATGTGTTATTTCAAAATTCGAAAAATGTAAACATTTCAATTAAAATAGTGCGCTGTAAAGAACTCCATAATTGGACACACACACCTTGACGTGAAATATGTGCTGAGATACTTTTTTAATACACGTTTTCCTCTTAACTCACTGGCATCGATGAGAGTAACGGTTGAGAACTGAATTTATACATAATATCATTAATTATTCTGGTATAAGTAATTGTAATCATTTTCTTAATTGGATTGAGAACATTAATTAGACTCATAATTAGTTTATTGATGTGTTAAAATTCATATTGTGTTTGGTTGAGTAAAAGTCAGTTTACGAAATAATCAACTTTTTCTAAATCCATAATTGAGTTGGATCAACAAACCAATAAAAACAGAAAAAAATAAAATTCGTAACTGAGTGCAACATATTTTTAATCAGTTCCGTTTCTTGATAACATTTTATGTGCTTCTAATAAGTATCAAAGAAGGAATATATCTTCTATTTTACAATCACACGGTAACGTATCATGTTTCCATGTTCATATGTATGTATATATTTGTGTATTTAAAACCATATACATAGATATTTTAACATCTACATGTGATGTGAATCTACGAGAGAAACCATTTTATTGAAAATAAAGAGAATTATTTCATTAATAATCGCTGAAGCCAGGACAAACAGTTACCTCACAATATTACTGTTAGAAACTGGCTCGTTTGAATGACGCGTAGGAGTAAAAGAGATCTTTTCAGGGTATCAACTCCTATTCTTGTTGCTCGACTACTCCTGTCCTTATATAACAAAACTGACGCGATAAAAGTTTAGAGAGCTGGGGAATAGAAGTCATTTCACGGTCAGATTATTATTTGATCCGCTTAATCTGACAGTTTTCGTTTGGTGTGTGTATCCTATAAATTTACAATGTCACAAACTTCTTCTGAAATTCCATCGAATTAAAGTAATAATTGTTCTCTTTTGATAGGAAACAAATTTTAGTTGAAAGGCGGGTTGAGGTCACAAAAAGACCGGGACATGCATTGATGACCAAATAAAAATGCTATGATTGTATAGAAACAGAAGTATCTGCTACGGATGCTGGAAACCTTTGCATCAATGAATGATATGATTTAACACAGAAAGTATTGTTGTCAACAATGCCTTTGCCCAAACAGACTGATATGAGATTATAAATCATAAATAATTTCGATGTTGATATTGCTAAGCTCAGTTTGAAATGTCAGAACTTCTAGCATTATGTAAGATCGTCATAAATGATAGATGAGATGTTTCAAAATCTCATTGCAAACGACGTTGACAGTCGCACAGAGTGGCTCCCCCAACTTCCCACGTATTTTTATTTAACTGTATTCTTTGTCACCAAACTGCCTTAATGCTAGGTCTTGCTGTTATTTGAAAGAAATTCTTTTTCTCATATAAATTCGAAGAAACATGGCAGACACATAGGCTGTTGACTCACAAATCCATGAGTCATTTATATTTTTATGAGGTAAAAAAAATATATAAGGCCATCAAAATGAAATGAAGGAAATATTTCAGAACATTGATTAAAGTAATGATGATCTTTTGATACTTAATACTTGAACAAGAATAGCAGTGATTTTATATGACCAAGATCCATGAAACATCTGGCTGGCAATGCCTGCTTTTTAACCTTAAATGAAAACCAGATAGAAAAAATTCAACCCCTTTTCCACTCTAAAATTATATCAAAATGTACTTCGAATAGATTTAGATTTACCTTCTGAAATGAATCAAAGTAGCTCTGTCTTATCGGTAAGATTATATTGAAGAAGATATACTGACATCAGGAGGGAGGATAATGTGAGATCAAGGTGCCCAACCTGAAAGTAGTGAAAGAATGGCAGATGATATGTTAATCCTGATCCCTCTCTATGAAATTCTCTGGCAAAAGGGAATCGGGTTATACTTTTACTTTGAACTAGACGGTATATACACAGAAAATCTCTTGCAAATAAGTCCCCACCATTTTATAGTAGATATGTATAGATTAAGACGCATGTCTTTTCTGTAGTTTTATACTTGAATACTCCAGTTTCTCCTGATTACCATAAGTTAACACTAAAACAGTTGTATAGATTTCTTATCGTCTGATGCGCATAATACATGGTACTCATAATCTGCAAACGTAATCTTCTATTTTTATCTACCCCTTCTTTCTTTAGCATATAAAAATGCAATAATATCCTATTTGTTTTCAGGCTTTCTACTGCCAATGCAAACAGATAAATGCAGTGCAAGCTGAGATGACACAGAAACACTTGATAGCATTAATGTTAAAACTTTTACTGGTTGAAATTAGATTTTTCCTTTCACTCAGAAAGTTTGCCCCGGGAATTCATCACATTTTTGTCGTGTGTCATCGAGTCCTTATTAATCTCTGTAATACAAATTCAAGAATGAAACATTATAACGATATTTCGAAAAAAAAATGCTCAAAAGCAAAAACATGACTCACAAAATCTGAAATAGCAACCGTCTATATTGCATCGGATTCTTCCTTACTCGGCACTTCGCTTTGTTTCTGGTGATTTATCGTGAGATTTCGTGTCTTCCAACCGGAACTGATTGTTGATCTTTCTTATAAGATGCGATAGTTCAAAGTGATCGATTGTAGAAGTCTGTTATTTTCTTCTAAGTACACCCCCCCAATATTTCAATGCTGTGACCTCAGGTTTCAGAACATTTACTGATAAATGTTTTTGATTCATTCTTGTCTTTCTGCATGCAAGCAACTACCTATTCAGTCTCATGTTCTCTCAGTTGAATACATCAGGTTACATTCTTTGTTTGGTGATTCTGTCTTTCGATTTCTAAAATAAAACACTTCAGCTAAAAGCTTACTCTTCTTGAAAAAGCGATACACTATGTATTGAATGAACTCTAACTAGGAATCAACATCAAACGTTAGCTTCATGAAAGAGAATTAAAAGAGAAACTGAAAGGTTAAAGTCGTTAAAAGACTAAACAATACTCAAGTGATGTTAAAAGTCCACAGTTTAAAATTGGGAAACATTTAAAGATTGTATACATTTATATTGTTGGCCTTTACAACTATCTTACATTTATATAACATCTTTTTCACTGTTACATGCCAAACATGTTAGAATTCAAATGTTTTTGACACATTCAACACAAGAGATTATCCAAAACCTATTTTGCATTTGTGACACTTTTGTCAAGGATCAGATGAATAACTCCCAAATAAGGGGATCGGATATAAGATAGAGTCATTTTTACAAGTGAATGTGTGTGAAAACTGTCTACTTACATTGGTATATGTAATGAATTACCCCTAACCCCACAATGGCAATCGGGAAGAGTTTCATCAAAGACTGATTCCTGAGGTCAAGGCATTAGTCATGGTTCAAGATTAAAGACCACTGGCGAATCAGCAGGATAGCTGACCAATGATGGATTTATTTTACGGTATCTTTGAAAGAGAAACAAGTGATACACATTTTCCTCAAAATGAATGCATATTATGGTGTTGATTCAAATTCGTTACTTTGCATTTGACCATGAACAGATAGAAAATTAACAAAACTTTACAAAGATTTCTTCAGCTTCTTTAAACGTCTATCGCTCAGTGAAAATATATTCCAACTAACGGTAAGTGTATCGTGATTTTACAAATACTTAATTACAATTATGGTTACATTTGCACTACAAAAACTACGGGAAATTATGAAATTGTGTCCTAAAAAAATGTTAAAGATGAACGAAACAAATTACAAGCAGACAACTGATAAGATGAGAGCCCCGTCGCTAATAGAAACCAGAGACCAAGAAAAAGACGTAAAGGATAAGAAGTTGAAATAACTGAAATAATTTACTGGTTCAATTTTCTGTACAGAAGAAAAAATGAATATATTAAAACATATCATCTGGATTCCCAACCGTGGTATAATTTTACGTTTGCTTGGTAAACGGAGACAAAATATTTATTATCAGACCCCCGCTTGTAAATATGATCATTTTCGAGTATATTTCGTTGAGTGATACGATTTTTGACGAATTCACAAAAGATCAACTTCCTAACTCAATCCGAGATTCATAGAAAGATCTGTACGAACCTTCAGTATACGTATCTGCCTGTCTATCAAAACAAACTGACATGTATACATACACAAACACATATTCAAACACACATACACACACATACATACACACAAATGCACACACATGCTCGTATATATATTGTGTTTAGAGCCCCGAGCGGTTTATTAGGTAAACGTAAAGGATTGAATTTACAATAATTATATAATTGAACAACATACTTACCATACTTGTATTTTGATACCTTCTTGATTCATGAATTTCTGTGTGTGTATGTGTGTGTGCGTATGTGTGTGTGCGTGTATGTGCGTGTATGTGTGTGCGTGTGTGTGTGCGTGTGTGTGTATGTGTGTGTATGAGTGTGCGTGCGTGTGGGTGTGTGTGTGTGTATGTGTGTGTGTGTGTGTGTGTGTGTGTATGTGTGTATGTGTGTATGTGTGTGTATGTGTGTGCGCGTGTGTGTGTGTATGCATATGTGTGTGTGTGTCTGTTGGTTTATGTATGTGGGAATAGGTAAATGCTTGGAATAAAGTGTACGTTAGCATTGCATTTGTTGCATATTCTTTTTTTTGAATTTCAATAATTGAATTCCCATTTGGGATAAATCATTATGCTCAACACGTTGAAGTAGAGTAAAACGTGATATCATCTTGAAAATCCTAAAAGACAAACATATTGGATTTAAACAAAACGTGACAAATTCAAAAGAACTGAAAAATCCCTGAGCTATGAATGTGAGTCACGAGTGAGAGTCAAAATAATGGGATGAGCTTTGAACACTTGTTTCGTAAAAATATGGACATCGTTTGATTATTGAAAACATATTGATAGCGTTAATCAATGGAATTTCCTTTTTGAAACTTTTCTTGTTTCTTTCAAATGACTGCCAGGTCATCTTTTGGCTCAACTATAAACATGGTGGTCGCTGTGTTAATCTTATTGATTTTTCCTTGATAGACCTTGAATGGAAAGAGTTGTAATGAAAAAAAAACAAACTGAAATTAGGTTCTTTTCTTTACCTGTTTAGCAAGACGTAGTATTAAAAAAAGTCTCCGTATGGGTAAAAATCATGATTATATTTTTTTAAAAAATTGATTGCTGAACAATTGTTTTCATATTCTGGAGATGCCATGGATTTTTGATACAAACAGTTACAAAGTGGCTAAAGATAAGCTGGCCATTTTTATTCTTTTGGACCGTATGTTCTTGGACGGGATAGGATGATCTTTAATACTGAAAGTCGTGGAAGGTGTTTAAACCGTACCCAACCAGTTATTACTACGATATCGTTGATCTAAGCTACAGGAATATTTCAGAGCTATATAGTTGGTCGCCTATAGATATGAAAAAAAGAATCACAAGAGAACGCGGTCCGATGAATAAAAATTGCTGTCTTGTTTTTTGCCATCTGTGTTTCCGTCGTGACTGATTCGAAGGATGACAATAGACGAAAACATCAAAATGATGTTAAGTACTATTCATACTTCAAATTTCTTTTCATCCTGATATTTTCTAGTTGTTTATGTCCTGATTATTAAGCAAATAAATAATCTTCACTGGATTCATCATTACGTAATGTCAGTCATAAATTGACTAGGTTTTTAAAATACCTTAAAAGATTTTTTGCTTCATCTTCTTTGAAGAGCTTTCGAGTCTTTCCCTTTGATATTAAAATATCTTATTCTGAAAAATCATATTCCATAATGGCAGATGATTATATCAAATGAATTGTAATTTGATTCAATTGGATCACGGCGATGGAACTAAGTTATTATTCAGTCCAAAAATTTGAACATTTAATTTATTTTGATTCGTATCTACGTAGAAGAATTTCTGCAATTTTCATCCAAACTGAAAACCCAGCCTATGGTCAGATTTTCCTGTTAGTATCTGCAGAAGGTTTAAATGGGCCTCGGACCCTTATAAGGGATCAAAACTGATATCAAGGTTTACCTTGATTTCCACTCATTTTACCACAAAATACATAGACAGAAAGTACATAAAAGGCATCAACATATGTGCAACAAATTTTGATATGCCTTACATAAAGATCGTCGGTGATAAAGATATAGTATACATGTTCCATGCTTTGTTCAAATTCTAGCATGAATGCTGCAAGAAATTTTGTTTGGCACCGTAGTTGATATTATATACCTACATATGTGTAATTGGCATCTTTCTAAATTTAGCTCGTTTGCATATATATCATATAAAACGCAAAATAATTAAATACAGTATTCAGAGGTACCAAGATTCGACATGTCGTAAAGTCGAATATCATGAATTATCTTTTATCTAAATTCTATTACTCGTGTGAGTTAATAAGAAAAATTGTCGACAGAGAAATTTCCATTCATTTTTACCGCAGAATACAAAGCAATGAAGTATTGAAGAGGCAACAACTTATCAGCAGTAGCTTTTGTCACGCCTTACATAAAGATGATCTGTAATAAAGATACAAGTCTGCTTCGTGACAAGTATTTGAAATGACTCATTAAACTAAGTGAGATTCACGAAATAAACATCAAATTTTTTTGCGAATTTTTACGATCAGATACTTGCCACCACGAATATATACATTTGTGTATATATGTATGTAACTGCCTCTCTATCAATCTATCTATGTATCTATCACATATATTGCGCTCAAAAGAGTGTTCATAGTTTTAAACACTTGAAATCAGTTTCATGAAAGTTTGACGATGTAGGTTGTAATTCGATGTATTTATTTATTAGCGAGAGAAAATTCATATTTTGGGAAATATAAAATCTAGTAACCCGTAACTGTCGAGTCAAATCAGTGCAAAAAAAGAATTTGTCGCGTATAAGAACGTTGAAAATGTGAAAGCTTGAATTATATTCAGCATGTGATATGCAAATATACTATCACCAATAGAATAAAACCTCTTATGTAAGCCCGTAACCTGATCGTTGGAGGGTAATTAGATTATTTAATTGAATCAAATGAGGGCACGAAAATATATATCCTTTTGAGTGATCGATTCTTAAAACATGAAATCTCCATGTGATGATTTTTAGCCAATGTACTTACGTGACATCAAACGATGTATTATTTTTCATATTGATAAACTAAACACTATATTGTTTTGATAAGAATAAAGGTCGATAAGCAGCCCTTTTGACACCCATCGATGGCTAACAAAATTACTTTGCAAAAACTCATCAGACTTACGAGATTTTTCAAGGGAATATCAGTTATCGGAATTTTTCATGCAAAATAGATATAGTAATTGATTAATCAGTGAGTTTTAGGTGAACCGTTTCCCTTGATTCTAATAGTGAACTTTATAATGAGGAACTGAATGTTCTAGTTATAGGCTCTGGGAATTCTGTGATACATTTTTTCTCGTTTTTCTTTTGATTAGGAGAGGTAAAATCAAATCATATATTCGAAAATATAGAAAGAATCAAATATCGTGTATCATTTTGAATATCATATAATATTATAAATACATACATATATGTAAATATACATACAAATATATACTCATAAATATATCCCCTGCTGCAGCCACATTTTCTTCAATTGTTTATATTATCTGCGTTGTTTAGGCTAAATGATAAATTCACTACGTAATAACAGGATAATTTTTCAAGAGTTTTCATACTCTAAAATGTGATTCATAACCATATCTCTCGACATAAATAAAGCATAATATACTCCCAAACTGTAATGAATATAAGAAGAAATAGAAAACAGATTTTATGCGCTTTTGATGTTTAATTACACCGGGCTATATATAACAGTTAATAAAAATATAGATATTTGAAAAAATGACAATTATACGGATTTATACGCGGTGAATGTGAAAATTCCGTGCTTAATGCACTCATCAATAACCGGCAAACTGAGTATACTCCTTTATAATTTTTCATTTAGTTTGACAAGCATGAATTGGAGATCATCAAAGTTCTTTTGGCAAGCTTTATATAGAGTAAGCTCGACTTTCAGAGAATAAATAAAATTGAACAAGTCCTGAAAGCAGGGTGTATAATCAATGCATCCTCTTGTCACCTATGCAGAGTGTGGAGAGGAGAGCTGGAGACCTGAGGAGACTTGCCATCACTCAACTTATAGCGGTAACCACCAGGTGAAAATATCATTATTATTTCAATAATAATAATGATAATAATAATAATAATAATAATAATAATAATAATAATAATAATAATAATAATGATGATGATGATGATGATGATGATAATGATGATAATAATAATAATAACGAACTAGGAAACTTATGACATTGCGTAAAGCATTACACCCTAGAGATGATACGGATAGACTATACGTTAAGAGAAAAGAAGGTGGCAGGGGGCTCATCAGCATAGAAGACTGTGTCCAGAGAGCTAAAGCAGTCCTAGAAAGGTATGTGCAAACGAATAGCGGAGAAATCATAAAGAGTGCGAGAGATAGTGCAACAAACAATAAAGTAGAAAACAATGGTTCAGTACAGCAAACAAGAAAAAAAAGATGGGAAGAGAAAAAATTGTATGGCGAGTTTAAAATGCAGATACAAGATGTAGCAGACGAAAAATCATGGACGTGGTTACGAAAGGGAAACCTTAAGAGAGAATCGGAATCGCTCATCATGGCAGCCCAAAACAAAAGCATAAGGACAAACAACATAAAAACAAAAATTGACAGAACACAGACAAACATCAAATGCTGCATGTGCAGTGAAAGAGATGAGACAGTAAACCACATAACTAGTGAATGTAGTCAACTCGGCCAGGAGGAGTATAAGCATAGACACGATAGAGTAGCAATGATGATACACTGGGAACTAATCAAAAAAATGGGATTCAACCATGTGGAAAAGTGGTATCAGCACAAGCCAGAGGCAGTTTTGGAGTATGACAACCACAAACTACTGTGGGACTTTGACATCCAAACTGACCACCTCATCCAGGCAAGAAGACCGGACTTGGTAATAGTAGACAAAAAAAAGAAGGCCTGCCAAATAGTAGACGTTGCTGTGCCTTCAGACCGTAGAGTAAAAAAGGAGGGTGAAAAAAGGGAAAAATACCAGGACCTAGCAATAGAGTTAAGGAAGATGTGGAACATGAAAACCAGGGTAGTACCGGTCATAGGGGGCGCACTAGGAACTGTCCCCAAAACGCTGAGGGTGAGACTGGAGGAGATCGGGATTAGGGCTAGGATAGAGACCGTACAGACCACAGCACTACTGGGAGCTGCACGGATACTGAGGAAGGTGCTAGAGATATAAGGACTGAAACAAATTGTAGCCCTGACATGATGATGAGAGAGGAGACGTTTGCTGTAGACCTGAGGAGACTTATTGTCACTCAGCCTTCAGCGATAACCACTAGGCAACCAGTCTGAAACTGCAAATTGCAGAATTACTGCAACCTATGAATACTAGGAGAGGAGGGCTGGAGACTTGAGGAGACTTGCTGTCACTCAAACTCCAGCGGTTACCACCAGGCAACTTGAGTGAGATTCCAAATATTAATGATGATAATAATAATAATAATAATAATAATAATAATAATAATAATAACAATAATAATGATAATAACAACAACAACAACAACAACAACAACAACAACAACAACAACAACAACAACAGTGAAAACATTTACCTTCGAGAGCACGTTCCCCGCTTCAAAAAATAAATCCTCCCTACAAAGTGCTGCCATCAAAATTTACTTTGCAATTAATTTCCAAATTGCTATTGACTTGGAAAATGTTATGAATGAGGCTCTTCCTTTAGGAATAAAGCATAAATGATTCAAGATTCCATCCTATATTCTAAAGCTGGAACGTTTCCATCCTAAATAATCAGCTTAACGCAATTACTGTAGTTTATCAATTTTTAATCATCGTCTTGTTATTATTTCCTCCGATCCTTTCTACTCAAAGTGTGTATTTTTATTTTACGTCTTTTATAATTCATCGTTGAAGATTACATTCTTCAAAGTTCATCTAAGTAGCAAAAACTAATCAGAGCCGAATGATTATAGACACTTGAATTGTTTATACTTTGGAAGCATTAAACAAAACTAAAAAAAAAAAAAATACGGCAAATCCTTTAATAAACACAAGAAATATTATTTTTCTGAAAGGAATGTTTTAACACAATCATATCTTCACATATAGTCACGTCTGTCAACCCATACTTGTTCACAAGTAAGTTGTTTAAATCGTCATATGAGGTTTAGTATACGATTAAATGTAAACATCTGAATTTGCCGGTATTTTGTAGTTGGTTGATACCTTTCAATTTAAAAGGAAAGATAAAAGGAATTGTTTTAGTTAAAGGAGCCATATTTTATGACGGTATGTGTGAAGTATTTTCATCAACAAAATGTTCACTTTGGATGAAGGAATCGTCTGTTACGGACAGACAACACGTCACATTATTAACAATATAAATATATTTAGCATGAGAGTGTATAAGATTATTAGTTAAGAATGATCCAATGAGGATCAAATCAATTAATAGAAACTAGCATGACTAGGCTTTGATCATTGCTTCACGACACGCACTCTAATGTACATATATATATTTTTCATATTATCTATTTGCATACCAGTTTTCTATCAAACTTACAATGGTGGAAGATCCAATGAATATTGAACACACTGAAAACGGCCAAAAAGTTTATCTCACGGATCATTGCTATACGACGTGCTTCCTTATCTATTTTCTAGTTTGGCACCACCCATCAATAGTGAACGATCCAGTTAGGATTAAACCCACTTAAAACAACCTGTAGAACTGTTTAGCTGATCATTGCTTCATTACACATGTTTTTTATTTTTTCTCCCCCTCCATATAAACTATGATAAGAAGAATCTGCATACATATATTTGGATTGGGATATTTTATTCATTTTTTATTAGAAAAAAACCCAATTGAATTCGTAGATTGTAGAACGCTTAATTTGAAGCCGTTGGTAGAAGCTGTTTTGAATCGCTGAATCCTCACATCTGAGTACAAAAAATCAAATGACACAAACAACGAACTGTTACGGAATTACATCGTTCATTATTAGAGTATATTAGTCAGATTGATTATAATTTAGTTGATATCATTAAAAACATGTTAATTTGAAACTACTTTTTCTGGTTATAAGGAACCTAATTTTAACGAGTAAACAGTTTGGATATCGATCAGCAAGTAAGTTGTTTGGCAATACGAATGCAGTAGACAGAAGACCTAAATGAAAATCAGAATTCTGTCATGGAAGTAACACTTGCATTTGAAAATATTGTATTTCCAAGGAACAAAATCTGCTTATGCTACACACTTACAACAAATCATTTTTCAATTTAAAAGGAAATGATCTTTTCCATTGTGTTGAAAATAAATGATCATCACAGATGTTTGAGCTTTATTCATTTTTTGTGAGTTTAGAACGTAAATTATACATTGTCTGACAGTTTATTGCGAGAAAAGCAACCAAAAAATGCTTTCCCTTTATATTTTGGACATTTTCAGTTTTATATTAAGAGATGCTGAAATAAATTACACTGTATTAGATTTGTATATTTAATATAAAGAGATCAAAAGTTACAATGTTTGAGATTCAGTGGAGCTATCTCAAGAAGTGGTGGGTAATCAATTATTCAACGTGTTTTCATGTTATATCTTATTTAGCAACAGAGGGATTAGAAATACTTCATCAATTCAAGAATATCTAGTGTATAACTAATAAATATGAGGTATGCTTATATCTGATGTCCAGGAGGGTATTCTAAACCACAGCTACAAAAGGTTTTTCTACAGTTATGCCATTATAATTAGGTTAGTGTTATACAGAAAAAAAATTTCAATTTATATAAACATTCCTGTCTCCGAAATTCTAGCATCCAAATCAAAGATGATAAGAATTAGATACATGCCACTCTTTGAATTTCGTTTTACTATTGAATTTCAAGTATATACATCTAAAAATGTTTCAGTAATATCGATGTGTCTATAAACTAACCATTTGATGATTTTGTATGCAAATTTCTGTTTATTTGTTTGCTAGTTTGTGCACAAATGATATGACCAAACCACCGATTTACCTTCCAGTTATGGCAAAACAATATAAAATGCGTCATAAAACTCTTAAGATTCCCTGCCCAATCACTCATTAAAACATCTTCGGTAGTGTTTTGATTGAAAATTAATTAAAAACAAGGATATTTCAATTATTAAAAACAAATTACATCTAGGCTCCTTTGTGCTGATCCAAACCTAAAAAAATCTTGTCATTTTGGAATGATATATTTGTTTAATATAAAACACATTCGATGATATAAAAGATATCTCCAGATTCTTGTAAAATTAAAAATCTGGTAAAAATGTTTTTAGAGAATGCCTTAAAATTTAACCTGAGCATATCATGTAGATTATCTTAAAACTAGATTAAAAAAAATACTTCTACTAAAACTCTCGCGAATGTCCTCTCGTTACAATGATTCTGATCCCTCTAATTATTTGCTTTTTAGTAATTACATAAGCTTGCATTGGCTTCCAAAGATGGAAGTATCGAAGGTGAATACTAGTAACTGAAGACGGGTTAAGGTTATTCAATGTTTTCTGACATTGATAAGTATCTATGTATTCGGAGATCTTCCAGCAGTAACTGTTCATGATAAGAACCTTAAATTTTGCACACTCACAAGAGGACACAATGTGCAGGGACACGTTTCTTTCAAACATTTGTTATCTGGAAAGTAATGTTACAAATTGGCCACGACAAATTCATCCACATCGAGTACTGCGTTTTGAGGTATTCTGGGTTCGATTCATCATCATCATCATCATCATCATCATCATCATCATCATCATCATCATCATCATTCTTTTAACGTCCGTCGTTGGACATAGAACTTCCCAAGGATTTGCCACAGTTCTCTATCATGGGCGTCATGGAACCAGTACTCAGTTGCACATGTGATCTCAAGGGATCCAAGTAGTGAGTTGTGATGTCCATCGATTGTCTGCCATCCTTGCAACATGGCCAGCCCACCGCTATTTGATATTTTGAATGGATTCTATGATGTCCCTGACTCTTGTCTTTTCTCTGATGTACTGTGCTGTCTTGTGGTCTCTCCATGTGAGGCCTGGCATAATTCTTTCATGTGCACGTTGCATGGTTCTCAATTCACGGGTCACGGGGAACTTAAAATCTATAAGCCAAATTGCAGCAGGGTAAAAATCTAACCATACCTCTTTTCCAACTGAAGATGTTTACAGATTTGTATCGCATATATAATCAATAAAAAATCTTTGTTTATCTATGTATATGGACGTCGTCAGCCGCTCATCGTGGATGTTGCAATTTACCACAAAAAATATCAATGAGTACGGAAGCATTCTTCTTAATCCCTGAAAAATGGGTTTATATTTGGAGGTTCGATTCCAAATATAAGTTTATGCTAAATCAGGCAATTGGTTTGTGTCCAGCAGGGTTGAAAACAAAATTTGACCTCTTAATGATCACAGCCCAACAAAAGGCAAGATAAGTAATCAAGTAATATAGTTACGTGAATGCTTATATTGAGTTGTCATGGATTTAGGGCTCAAACCATACACGTAGTATAGTCATTCTGATATTGTAATCAAAGTCACTTACTTCTACGAGCACCGAGGCTTGATTCACGTAATAAGAAAAATGATATGGGTGTTAATGATTGATCATCTCCTTTGAAACGCTACTCTGTTCTCATAATCAGAAGGAGTCGAACGTATTTTGATGATCACCTTTCTCAAACTTTTCTCGGTGAAAATCCAACTTTTTTCCTCACGAATATTTCTGTGAATCCATTGCAGTTTTGTTTGCAGAATTTGTCGCAAGTTTCATTTTTTTTTATCACTGAAAGTTTGGAACATAGCAAAAACATTTTTTCATAAACGAATTGCTGGAACTCAAATAATGCAAAGGAAAGATAAAACAGTTTTTTAGTTAACTTCATCCAAACACGTAAGAAATATGCTTGAATAAGTCAAACGTTTTTTTTCCATGGATATTTTATATTCTTTGCATCGAAACCTTTTAACGCCAACCAAACATTGCACACATTTGGGAAGCCAGCAGTTTTGATCACAACGAGGGAAGATACTAGCATTTGTATACCAAAGAGCAATGGTATAAAACGACCACCACGGATAAGGATGTTGGCTTTATTCCCTTCGAGTTCTGCATTCTGATAGAATATTCTAGATTAATTTCATAAAAACTTAGGTTTTTTTTTATACCTGTCAGCTGCAGGATCAGAGATACATTATTTTTCTATTCGAACTCGAAATAATGGCAAGGTTTGTATTGCGTATATCATTGATAAAAGACTGACTGGAAATAAATTCTGTGTAAATCTTTTTATTTATTACCATGTAACAACCCCTTGCGTATTTGTAACACAAATTTTCGTAGATATGTTGGACTTGTCAGTTTGACTAAGCTGGTGAGAGAGCCGTTGATCATTTGATTCCAAATAACTGGAGAAAAATCTTTTTTTTTCTGAACGTAGTAGATATGCAAAACTTGTTAGTTTGGTTCAGATAATCTGTTTGTGAGTTCAAGGAACGATAGGGTATGAGCACTCTGCAAGTGAGATAACTCGTTCATTTTAAGCTTATGCAATACTTTTCCAACATGGAATGGAGCATACTGGTGGATTGGAAATATATACTTAAATAAATATATCGCTTAAATTCAACCTTATTCACAGTCCAGTTCCATGGAGCAGAAGGATGATTCCAGCTTCTGGTACCGGATGGGATAATGGATAGTCTATAGCCACACTGAGTAGTTGTAATACAATGAAGCAGCTATCTGTGTATGACACAGTATTATATATATATATATATATATATATATATATATATATTTCGTTGTATTACAACTATTCAGTGTGGGTAGCGACTATCCATTTTCCCATCTAGTACCACGGAACAGGATTGAAACCTTCGCTTCAGACCCAGACGCTGATATCCTAGCTCTGTGCTGGGGAACTGGATGGTCAGTAAGGCTGAATTTAAGTGTTATATGTATTTGACTTTTATTTTCTATCCACCAGAGTGCTTTATTCCTATGGAAAAGCATTGCATGAGCTTACAATGAGCGAGTTACCTCACTCAAAGAGTGCTCAACCCTGAATAAAGGAACATTAATTATTGTATTGTATTATATATATATATACATATATATATATATATACATATATATATATATATATATATATATATTCCATTTCGATATATATAATTCGGTTCAGACGGCAAGATCATTTGTGAGTTCAAAGAACGATAAAGTAAAGCTTACATATATATATATATATATATATATATATATATATATATATATATATATATATATATATATATATATATATCAGTTTGATATAACAGTGAAACAGTCCCTTGAATAAAGTTAAGTTTGTTATTCTCATCATAGAAAATTTGAACGTATTTAAAAAATCTTCTTCCTCCTTGACCTTAGAAATTAAATAACAATAGTTGCTCGGTCTTGTACATCTACTGCTTTTAAAAAAAAGCACGCTTTGAGCAAAATTACAGGCACATGGTGAACAGGCTGCTGATATAAGAGACTTTCATAAGCACCCTTTTTTTTATTCAGGCTTCAATTAGTTTCTCATCATGTCGAGCATGAAATCTGTGAATTACAAAGCGTATGAATTTCTTTCGCACATTTGCTATCATGCAACTAGGAGAGTATTTATTCTGCATTAATAGGATTTGTCTTATTTGTGTCTACGAAATCTAAACATTGTATCGGTGATTCTTGTCACAAGGGATGTTTTTATTCTCGTATGTGGTATAGTTAGGCTGTTTCTATGATCTAGATGAGTGGCATGCGTCTCTGGAAGTAATTCCAAATTGAAGAACGGAGAACACTTTAAAAAGACCGAAAGGGTGAACAAACAAAACAATAAAGGACAAATGAACGTGCTGTGATTGTATCAGCGGAACGACTTGTTGCTCGCAGTTCAATCTTTCACGAAGCCCGTTTTTTTTCCTATCAGACGATTCGAAAATCAAAGTTTATTGTCCATTTACTCACGGATGACATTTAAGTAAAGGAAATAAAACGATAGTCTTTAAAATAGAGGTTGAATGATGGAAAACTTTAAATATTTCAATGAATAGTGAAAGATAACATGACATTTTTAAAAATTCATTTTTGTATTTTGATATGAAATCTGTGTTTCAATAATGATATTAACATTCAGTGAATGTTTTGAACAGATTTTATGTTTGAAAAGTTTGTGCATCATTTTTTTTTTCAGAAAAGAGAATGCAATTTGAAAGTTGCCAAATGAAAGACACGGCCCACGGGAAAATCATTTGCTAAACAGCCAACTGGAATCGCTAGGTGAGGGATTTTTTTTTCTCGATCTGCACACCCATTAAAAGATGAACTTTCTTTCCACAACACGCTTAGGGCTGATTTATTTGTTCTGTCTTCTCCATTACACAAAAACACAGTATTTTCCCTTAACAATATGTGAATCATTACACGTGAAAAATCATCTACGATAACTCTCTATCTTTCATTATTGCATTTTCGGTTCTCTCTACGGGAATTTTCATTGATGACATTCCTGGGTGGCAACTGCTGAATATCCCTGTTTTCCTAGCAGTTCTGTCCATTGTTATTCCATGTAAACCCAGTTCCCTGTCTAATCAGTGGTCACAAGGAAACGGATTGCACAATGGAAATATTTCTGTGAAAAAAAATAAAACAAAAACAAGCATGATTGAAATTGTTTATGAGCACAATTTGGAAAATTGCCTCACATAGTTTGAATAGTACATGAAGATTTCAATCATGAATAGGTTCAGTAAAGTTATTTTTTGTTTAAATGATATCGAGATGCTATATAATTATAATGTGGAAAATTTATACCCACAGTGATATGTAGTAGTTTTAACCGTGTGTAAAATTTAGGTGAAAGGTTTACATATGATGTGATAGTTTTCAATCTTGCTTATATTTTGAGGTATGATAGTGAAATGTATGAACTGAACAGTTTGGATAGCTTCACAGGGTGAGAAAAAGAATCAATTCAGATCAGAGTACACAGTCCAAACAGCATGAAAATAAAATTTACCAACTGGTAAGTAAATAATCTTCTGAATTTCCTCCCTTCCTTGAATATTTATCCACTCTCCTATTTCGCTATAAATATTGACTGGTATTTGCTTTCTGGAATGTTATCATATTCATACGAGGATATTATCATAACCACCTTATATATATTGTGAAAAAATTAGAGTAAAAGCCTTTCCTTGGATCTCGGAATGATAACATAGAGTATCATTTTTCTCTTAGGATTAAAACGACTGCCAATCCATGACCTTTTCCTTATTTCGTGCTCATGAAAACTTGCTTTTGGAGATAATAGAAAAATATTTTTTCTCAAAATAGGAAAATAATATATTTTATATAAGATGTCACATTTGGACTAAAAAAAAGCCTAGGTACCACCTGGGTACTCCGATCACAAGGTGTATATCATCGTTCCCTTATTGACAGTATGATAAGAAATGGATGAAGTAATATCCATCACTCAACTATCCCTCTCTCTCTCTTCAAATATATGTATATATATATATTCTTACCTTGTAACAAATGTATGTCTTCATTTAACTGCAATGCTAGTCAATAGATATTAGTGAGTGTCTACTGCGTTCACAAATTCAGTTTCTCGAAGTGTGATAAAATATGGTAATTGATTAGACACAACGACTCTGCGATGTTGTTGTCCTCATCTGACACTTATATTTAATTAACAGCGTGGCGCCAGTCCCAACAGATACAAGGGAGTCTGACGATCAATTTATTTCGTAAATCTGGACCGGCTAAATGAGCATATCGATCGGGCATGCTGTCCGCTTTGAGAAGATTAGATTGATAAGGATTTCGACTATATTGGTCTCAAATTTTGATTAGGTATAATTGACACACCTTTAGAGACAGCTGAAACCTCGTCCTGGAACCACACTGGGAAACGCTCCAAACAGACTGAGTAGATAATTTCAGCTGAAATCTTGGAAATTTTGATTGAGATAGAGATGTTTGAAATTAATCAAGAAAGAAAATAATGAGAGTAATATATATATATATATATATATATATATATATATATATATATATATATATAATTGGATAGTCTAGAGCCACACTCAAAAGTTGTAATACAACAAAACAGCAGTCTGTGGATCACACACACGGACACAAACACACACACACACACACACACATATATATATATATATATATATATATATATATATATATATATGTATGTATGTATGTATATATATATATAAATATATATATATATATATGAAAATTTGGAAAACAATTTATCTTAACATGTATCGGTTTCTATTCATCCAAAATGATGAATACAATTTGGAAAATAAGCAACAAAATAACATTTTTTGCCGCAAACCGTTGTTCACGCGGCAGTTTATTTTCTTTGTATCTTTCTATTTTTTATTTACTATCCTTTTTATTTCATGTCAGTATTGGGTGATATATTTTATAATTTGGAGCCTTGGTTAAGTATGGTGATTCAGAAATTCGTTCAGCTCCGAAACATCAGCGTCAGAGTATATTTAGTTTCAGAAAATTAAATTTGAGGTTAACAAGTGCATTAAGTGTGCTGTCTGTTCCACACACGGTCTCTGGTGTTCGTTCAGTTTTTTTTTAATTCTTTAGTGTTGTGAAAGTTTTTCCAATGTATCTTCAGGGCACTCCTTGTATGTTTTTAGATAGATTCCTGTTTTTGATTGTTGTTTTAACAACGATTTGGATGCCAAGGTTAGGTAAATTCGTTTCCCACCCGATGGTTATATGGATATGGATACTACTATTTACTAAGTTTTTTTATCATCGATCTTGTTTCATTTTCTGATTTTATTGATTTATTTGTTTTTTTTCTTATTTTAGCGTTATTTATAATGTAATTAGAGTATATAAACAGTTTGAAAGTGTTTTCGATTATTTTTTTAGGTTGGTATTGAGGGTTATATATTTCCTCATATAGTTCTTCGGTTATTATTAATTTATTATCATTTCAGTCAAATATAAAGAAAAAGATAAGATTCAGTTAGTTTCTTCTTTATAGTTTAATTGAATCGTTGGTTCAATTTATTACGTAGCAGCAGCAGGTGTTATTCTAGAAACCTGGAGATCCAAGTGATGTACAATAGAAACTAGGATTGGGTTGAAATCCATTAGTGTGGCACATTTGATCCAGAGAGAAATATGAAGATAGAACACGGACTTGTAGATGATGCTTCAAATTTTCTTTAGTTACATGATTTTCTGCCAATGAAGCTGTGAACAAAAGCTTGATTGCGCCGTTGAACTAGAAGGATCAACCTTTCAAAAAACAAAAAACAAAAACAAAACAGATCTTTCGCTTAGTTTTTCATTTTTCCCCCTATTCCCTTTATCTTTCTCTTCTTTATTTCTTTCGCAACTAACCATCTTGTCTTTGCTCTAATAATTAGTCATGTCTCGTTTGACTAAATTCGGAACCGACTCCAACACAATTTATGCTACGTGTCTGGAAAGGAATCGTCTGTTCCGAAAAGCGTATATTCACCAACTCAATGTGGTTACGGTCTAATAACCATTTGAAAACTTGGATGGCAATGGGATCTGTTTATGTTCCAAGAATGTCAGACAATTGCTATACATTGCACCTCATAATGTGGAATCCCAGAGATTATATGTGTCATTTTGGCTGGTAAAATATTAGATGGCCTGACGAGCTTGATAAACAGTTTTTTTCATCTGGGTATCACATATATGTCCCAATGAGAGAGATATATCCGATCATTATTTTAGTTCTCCAAAATATACAAAGATCGCTGATTTGATCTTTTTGTTTTCGAGTAAGTTAAATGAAAAAAATGTATCAAAACTACTCAAATTTTGTCTCTAAGCTAATTAGTTTCTTTTGAAACTCAGTTGAAGATAAATAGACGACCAGTGCATTGAATTGATCAAGAGAAGTTTCGAAATGCCATTCTTAATATCAAAAGAAGTCAAGCATAGCGAAAAAATTGTATTTTTGACTGTATTTTTTTCACGTAACTGGCAAGGTGTCTACTGTACGAACAAAATGAAAAATGATTTTACTTGGTCATAATCAATAAGCAATTGGTACAAGGACGATTACAAATAGCAATTCAGTTTCCTTAATAACTAAATTGAAACTACTTTATATCAGATATCTTTTTCACTATACTTTATATGAAAATCGAAGGTAATGAGGTTATAGTCATTAAATTTTCTCCTATCCGAGAACCAATATGGGATGGGAAATGAATGTTAACCGTTCATTATTCAATCATTTTGTTATTCAAACGTTTGATATAAATCACCTATCCCGATTCGATTCTTCTGTAGTCACCTTTTACGTAGGATCATCTAAAAAAAACAAAGATAAACATTGGAATATTTCAGAATAAAAAACGTGAAAGGAGTCTGAAAATTGTTTGATGCTCTATCCTAAAAAATACCATTTGTTGTCGTCGAACTTATATAGATTTCGGCCTTTTTCCCGAAATCATTTTTGACATATAAGAAATGGTGTTTAAAAAAATCCCAAAAACAAACTGATATATTTTCAGATCAAACCTGTCAGGGTCATCTAATCGCCCAAGAACACCATTTGATCTTTTAAACATAATTATAGAAAAGATATTGGAATAGGGGACACATCTCTTTGGTAACAAGACTGATATTGGATATTAATATATTTGTGCCAAATAATTTAGATATATACTCTTCAATTCCATTGGTAAAGTATCATTCGTCTAAGAAGTAAAATCAAGAACAGAAATGACAGATGAAGTGGAAATCTGTACTATTTTTCCGCATTGCAATTAATTTGATTTCTTTTTTCATGATTTAACAGAATACATAAGAGAGTTTTTATAAAAGAAAACAATCTAAATTCTATAAAAAAAAATTCTGTTATAATTTTAGTTATGTTTTCTGGCCACTTGCATATTGTATTGCCATTCTTTCGAGTAGCATTGTTGGTCACTCGGTAATTCTTGTGAATTCAGGTTAAGCATCGAAATAGGAGAGAGAAAGGTGATGGCAGAGAGACGAACTAGCTAGATAACAGGCATTCAAAACAAAATGGACACCCGTTGTCGAAAAATGTGACAACACAACCGAGCGTTTGGTCCATGTGAGTTTATTACTCTCTGTTGTAGATCTGAAATGAAACTGATGAAGCTTATGTTTCAGGGACTCTAATTATAGACGGGCTACAGGAGCAGCGTTTTCTATTGAGAATAAATATTTCAACAAAATCGATACGATCTTTTTACAGGTCAACCCCAGAAATAAGTGATTGATCGCCAAGAGAAATGATATTGAAACCAACGCGCCTCTGGAAGACAGAAAAGTTCTATTTTGGTCCATGAAAAACTCTCACAGGACAGAATCCTATAGAACTAAAATCTAATAGCAAATTAAAAACTTGACAAACTTACACCGGACAAAATACCAGCCGGACAAACATTATACCTCTATTATACAAAACACCCATCTCTCCAGCACGAAACCAACAATGTAAAACATAATATATAATACACGTTACATTCTTCCTTGAAATGTTAAGTGGAATAAAATTAACTATATATATTACTTTAAGAAATATATGCTAATTGTTGCTTTACGTAGCCAAAGAAGCCATATAAAGTCTCCAAAAAGTATCTCTTTTATTTAGACGAATGTAATAATATTTTCCCAAAAAATCATTTTTTTCCATTTCGGAGTATTACTTATTCCTTTTTTATACATCACAAAAATATTACTTATTCTTTCTGTGACATATGGAAAGAAGAAAATCACAATACTGCCTTTATACATTTGAATTCACAACACATATAAAAATAGATTACTTGATTAGTACAAATTCAATAACAACATTTGCACGCAGTGTTGACATATTCGTCTCATGTCCTTTGACTTATCCGATTTGTATCTTGCTGTCGATTTTACAATCAAAGTGGATCCGTAAAAACTTTATTTCAAGTATTAATTCTTACTACATGGCTTTTTTTCTTGGAGACTTTTTATCCTTATCGTGTTCTGTTCAAGAGCGCAACGGATTCTTTATGCATATTATCTTTAGATAATAATAATTGAAGAAACCTCCCATATTACAAAACTGTACGTGATTGTAGGAAATAAACCGAAAAAAATATGTATTCTCATACATGTGTGAAAAAAAAAACATGTTGACTGTGAATTTTGCCAAGTATCATGTCATTATTCTACAATGTATGTACATGACGTTTCCCTAACTCTTCATGATACCATACTGTATACTTAATGGAACGAGAAGTATTGATTTGTTTACAAACTTTAACAGTAACATTACCTTAAATCATATATAATTTTGGTATTCTGTCATTGTGGTTTAAGCATACTAACATAAGCTTTCCATAGATTGCTTTCAACACAAGATATAAATTGAACTGTGGATCACCCAAACCCAATCGAAGTGAATAATAGTGGTTACCCAGGTATTATCACTGATGGCAAACTTATAGTATGGACTCTCTTTCAAGGACTCCACGAAATCAACTATGGGCTTCGATTTCCATGCGAGAGCAGCAAATCCTTCCGGACCTTGTTACACGTTTCCGTGTGGTTGCTGGTCACACATCGATTTCCATTACAAAGCAAGCTCCAGAGCCCCCGGGAGTGTGCGTTCATCCCATTTCATTGTATGAGATATCCATTGGTAACAAACCTATTCTTGCTACGAAATTGTATACACTGTCAAATTTTCCAAAAAAACAGTTGAAAAAAAATATACAAAACAGTTAATATATCAGCATTCAATCATTCTTTAAAAATTTTTTTGTTAAAAATCAATTTTTTTACTAGTGTATATCATCAAACAAGGAGATGTCCAATTCGATTGGAAAATGAACAAAACAAAACAAAACAAAAGCATAACCTATACGATGATTTGATTCTTACGTAATATCCCTGATGGAACTCCGCCAGATACTCTCAAAGAAAGACCAGCCATCGGAGTCCATAGAAAACCGAGGCGTCAGACGTCTTCTGGCTTTGAAGTCAGTTGGCACAAACTATAATTGGCAAAGCCATCCGGAGCAGAATTTCAGGATATACTGATTGAATCCGCTGACAGATATTCCCCAGACAGAGGAGCGCAACTCTGGTTTTGAATTTGATGGCTATATTACCTTGGTTAAAAATACCCGGCCAAGAAACAAGTACGGAGGACCCTGTTCAGTCTCCTCCTCGCTCTCTCCTTTGGTGTTGTCAAGCCCCCCTGTCAGAATCAATCTGCATAAAACCATACTTTCAAAAGTATTAAAAATTAGCTTTCTCATTGATATTTTACTTTTGATGTTATTCATTTCAAGTAAAGCTTCTGAAAAAGCAGTGGACGATACGAAAGATACTATCATCTTTCTGTCTTCAATGTATCTTTTTTTTTTCATTTTACTTTCAAGGAAATATATAAATGACAGGGCAAGGTAGACTATGAGACAACTAAAAATTAAGTTTTGTAAATGTTTGCAAAAAATAACGATTCTATCACCAAGAACAACTGCGTCGCTGCTATAATGAAAGACGTACAGTAAAAATATACCTGCCTGGACACTCAGTGTTACAGCATCATTGAAATCCTGCAACTTTTCCTTTCATCTGAGTCATGTAGCAGATTGGATCAGTTTTTAAATCAATGTTAGTCTCCCTTTTCAATTGAAAATAACTTGAATAATCGAAAGGAAACAACGGAAAAAAAAACAATAAGAAATAACATAATCATATAATGAACATTTACACGATCTATAAGACAATTATATGCCAAGGCTTTTATACAAAATACTTTTTAGTGTTCAATTATTTCTTGATATAAAGTGCACAGAGGAAAATAACCGGATTTTTCAAACTTCTCCGAAATTATATCATTCATAAAGGCCTTAGTTGTAGTAAACATACATTTTCGTACAAGGTAATGGGTTATTGATGACACATTTCTGCTATTTGCATTCATAAGCAAGAAATACATGTCAAAAAGAAATATCATCATCATCATCACCATCCTCTTAGTAACCGTTGTTGGGCATAGACCTTCCACAAGATTCAACTGACCTCTGTATCATGGGCTCTGCGGAGCCAGTACTTTCTGAGTTTATTATTCTCAGTCCGCCACACTTTCGCATATGATTTCGTATGGGGCTCAATTTTGTGAGCGGTGATAATCAGTAGTTGTCTGACATTCTTGCAAAATGACAAGTCCTTTGCCATGAGAAATTTTTATTTTTATTTTCTGGTTTCTAAATTTCTGACTCCTGTCTCCTTTCCTATTATTCTGAGCTGTCTCGTGATTCCTCAATATGAAGTTCAACATGATTGTCTCTTGTGCACGTTGTATTGTCCTCAGTTTGAAGGTCAATCTTTTGGCTCAATTCTGTTTCAAATCCATAAGTGACCCTCGGGTAGATTCATTGGTTATAAAGCAATGTTTTTTTTCCTATTCTTGAAGGCTGATCTTCGAAAAATCTCCCCCTGTTGTCGATGCCCTTGAGTCAGACACAATATATACCACATAAATTGAACATAATATATTGATATGCTAAATTTGAATTTAAAGCCAGGTTTCCCTAAGAAATGGACAAAAAACAACACAATCTTTCTCATCTGATTTGTCTGAGTAAATATCTGTTCTTATATATCATTTTTGATTTTGATATATAAATTTATACAATAATTACATAATGGATCATATGAAGTAAAATAATTCGAGGCGAATACTCAATAGATTTTTGAGTCTTCAAGTTCCTTCCAAATATCCTTTATCATAGTAGGTTGTTGCTGCTGTTAGATAAATCCAGATATTTATGTAAGGCTCAATCAATAAATGGATTTTGAATAGACTGGCTCTCGACAGCTTCAAAGTAACTGAAAAGAACTTGACTGGAAAAAAGAATTCTAAGGTCAATATGATGGTTTTTCAAGTCTAAAAACTATTCCGTTGACCAGAGATCATCTTAGAAATATCTTTGAACACAATGACTTAATTAGGCTTTTAAGAATCGAACGGAGAAATAGAGTTCAAAGGCAAAATAACAACAAAGGGATATAATTACAAACCAACCAAGAAAGATTTCAAAGATGTCTATGAAAGTCGACTTTGAAATTGTCATGTGTGCAATGATATAGCTCGATTTTCCAAGTAATGTTGGTAATATGTCTTGTGATTATACGCTTTAATCATTGATATTATTAATGTTTATAAGCTGTAACAACTGGTTTCATTTGTGGTTTTGGAGCAACGCAAACTACAGGGAAGTATCAAAACGGACTATTGTTAGATCAATTCGAACCACTGTAGTGAGAAGAACGGACGTAGAAATTACCCCCATCTTCACTAAAATCAATAAATGTATGAATATACTTTAATAGTAAATATTCATTTGAAATCTCAAAAAAGCGTAATGTCGATTATATTTACTGATGGGCATCTTTTAGATCTTTTACTTGAATTTCTAAAAGAATTATGTAAATTGTAAAAGCATTTTAGATTTCTCATTATTTATTGCTTTCAAGCATTTTTGATTCTATTACAGTATTCAATATTTTATTCTATCTAGTTTTATTGTAAAAACAGTTATTCAAGTTGATGCTAATTGAATATTAAACATTAGAAGGGAAAAAACCATAAATAACGTTACTTTTTGCCATTATTGTATCATGTTTATCATAAAAAATGAACTTGCATCACAAATATAAACCCAAAGCATGCTGTAAAAACCGTATTAAGAACGCAAGAAAGTATGACTTCACATGAGCATCAGTAAAACAAATGCCACTTACAATCTACGCGTGAAAAATGAAGACACGACAATAATAATCAAAATAAAAAGCAGAGCCGAATAAAGTAGACAACTACATCTATCCAGGCGAACGAAATCCTCAAAAGAGGAAATCAAATGGAGAATCATTCTGGGTTGGCAAGTTTTAGATAGAGCAAACACAAGCTTCAAGAAGAAGAAAATTCCATTAATCTTGAAAAGAAGGTTAGACTACCAAGGCACCCTGGTAGTCATATATAGAGCAGAAACGTGAAACTCAGCCAAAACAGGGGGTAAATATGCAATAGAAACCATAGAAAAAACTTGAATACCAATCGGCTGATTATAATGTAAGTATGTCAAGCAACCGCTGGAAATCATGAATCATAATGTGGCTTCCCAGGGATCACTTGCAGCAATGAGGATGGCAAAATATGAGACGGCGAGACAAATCGCATCAGTTCAGAGAGTATTGGATCCGTGAAGCCAATCATAGAGAGGTAGGGCGCATTTATGAGGAGGTTTATGTAAAGCAATGGGCGTTAAGAGTTCGCTTCTGATGCCGTTGCCGCTGATGATGATGATGGAAATTTATGGTAAATTAGTTCAGTGGAGATATTCAAGTAAGGATAAGGTTTTTTTTTATACGTCCTTCTTAGCAAATCATGAGAAACCAACCGAAATTGTTCGAATGTGGCTGATATATAAAGAACTGCAGTTCATCACATTAAAACACCTGAAAGACAAGATTATTAAATACATATTATAAGATATCAGTAGTTTGATAATATTGCCTGCAATACGAGTTTAAGCTCCTTTACTCCAAGTCTGGAGAGTCTAATCAATGAATAAAACTTGAGCTTTTTTTTACCCTCTCATACAAAAGCCAAATGATATGTCATCTGTATGTCTCTTTTTCTTCCTTGTTTAACGTCGGTCAATCAAAATTAGATAATTTGGATGCCGTTGTGGACAGTTGCAGCCATTTTGATAGTCCAAGAACATTGATTCAAAAGACGCTCAACTGATTTTACAAATCTCCTTAACGCTCAAAGGACACTGAGGTATTCAAACATCCATGGATCATATTTCAACTTTGAATTCAATCCAATCAATTTTTCATTTTTTTCTTTTATTGTACTTCGAAAATTGAGAGAACGTCTATTAGAAAGTTTGTCGGCAAACATTGATTAACCATTAAGTATTGGTAATTACTAACATTTAAAACATTCTCTTCCCGATTGTACATACTTTTAACAACAATCCCTGAAGTCGCTCACATTTATTAAAGATCTCCCAATACAAATTGGATGTATTTATACAATGAAACGTAGAAAAACATACATCGAATCTTTATAAAAACAAAATTGTTATGGAGATATTGATTTTGAATAAGCGGTGGATTTACTCATGAAAATGTACCTTTTAATTTTAATTTCAATTTCACTTTTCTGAGGTTTGATATCGTCTATCTTGCAACCACAACAAGTTATTTACAAGTTATCCAATTGAATCTTAAAAAGGTGAACTATATGTCGTACAGTGATTAGAACTAAATGTTAGTCCGTTTTATTTTCGTATTTTCCAGCTATTTCACTTTTCATTCGATGCTTGCTCGAAGATACTCTTTTGACTTGTATCTGCCTTGACCAAAACTTAAAACGAAGCAAGTTATGGAAGCTAGGATGGAGCATTATGCTTACAATACAGGATATCAAGTCTAGACAGGTTGTTATTGCATAAAAAACTAAATACCTTTTAAAACTCAACCTATCTATTTTTGTAGAGACGGATATACAGCAGTAACATTTTGAAAAATCAATTCTGAAATATGTACAAAAAAAAAGGTCAGCTCTTTGTGAACATGATAACTCTTTTCCTTACTATACATAAACTGTATTAAACATGCAGCACCATTTAGTTTGTATACTTGAATAAAAAACAAGAAAATCATTCTGTGCAAGAATAGTTAAAAAGACTTTATAAGGGTAGATTTCATATAAATATGTAGGTATACATAGACTGTACTAGAGTGAGATTTTATAATCTCACAATAAAAGAATTAGAAAAGCCAAATCAGGTGTTGTGTTTACCAGTTATTTCGGGTATATACATTACATTAAACAAACAAAATTACAAGGCAGGCGTTATTACTACCATATAATATCAAGTGATCCTCGTATGACAGATGCATAACTTTACCAACCTTATAACCTTCACTAAAAATATCCATTTTTTATCACATAAAATTTGTTTAGAAGAGTTTACGTTCAAGGTACAATCGTATTATTCCGATGAAATATCGATAATGCAAGACTGGTACCCATTTTGCATAGGTATTACGGTAATCATTCCACTTTATATCGTGATGATACCAAAACATAAAGTAGTTGGAGGATTTTTATTATCCGATTATGAATGGAAAGCATCGTTTATGTATAAGATAATTTCATCTGTTTGTGAGCTGAAATTAAACAGAATAATTGGGCATTCAATTACAAAATTAAAAAAATAATCAAAATGTAAGAATAGGAAGAATTACGAAAAATTCTACAAAACGGGGTAACCCAATAGTGAAACATACTCCAAACTAGTGTATCTCGGAATTTTTGAGATGAGGTATTATTATTATTTCTATTGATATTCGGACCATCCTCATCTTTGTTGTTTTTCATACAACGTTTCGGCCGTTGCACTCTATGGCCTTCGTCAGGTATCATCTAGGATCTTAGAAACATCAGCTTACTTAACAGTGTCCATAGCGCAGTGGTTACAGCATCAGACAAATTACTGTTAAGTAATCTGATGGTTCTAGGTTCGATCCTAGTGTGAGACAGTATAACAATACTACTAACGCTAAAAAAAGGGGAGTACGGTCAATATACCCCCGTCGGATAAATAAAGGGTTCGGTTCGTTACTTCCCCAAAATCTCCCAGATGATACCTGACGAAGACCATAGAGTGCAACGGCCGAAACGTTGTATGAAAAACAACAAAGATGAGGATGGTCCGAATATCGATTGAAATAATACTCCAAACTAACCATTTACTTGTTTTGATGTCATTCAGTCTTTTTTGATCATATGTAATGTTTGAGAGTCTATATACAATTACAAATTTCCCTATGAGACGGAGTTAACTTTAAACCCTAGCTTTTCAGCAAAACAAAAGACTTTACTTAAGTCATATAATTAAAGGCTGACAATTCAAGCACAAGCGATTCTGTATCAAAGGAGACGATTCTGCTTACAAATCCTGACCTGTCTTCTAGATATTGACAATGATTAATGGTTTTCAGTGACCGTATACAATGATTAACCTACGTACACCAAAATCGGGAAATATCAGCACAAGAGAACAACTGTTCAAACTGACAATCGTAAACTTTCCCATTATCTCTTGTTTGATTCGAGTACAAAAGCGTCAATCACAAAAGACACGATTATCGACCAAAACAAACGACAACTATTTTTGGTGATGACTTACGAGAGAAGGACATTACAATAGGCAGCAATGAAATTCATTTGAATGACTGGAGTGACCAGAAAAGCGTGTAATTATTTTGAAAAGACTAATTTTGCTGACATATTTACCAGTCTTTATTCATTTCACTCCTCTTAGATTGTCGGATAGAACAATTCGGAAGACCAAGTTATTTTTAGAACTCAACAAAACAAGATGTCATTGTTGGACTCTTTTGATGGTATAGACCAGTAACAAATATGATGAACACACAAATTGTTAAAATCCCTGATACCTGAAAAAGTAAAAGAAAAATGAAAATTGAAAACAACTCTTTCCTAAAAACACAGGAAGGATTTTATATCATCCTCTCTCAATAGAAGTCCAAGCCCGTGTCACTCTGAAAACTGGTTGGTTTATCGCACAAAATAGAATCTTAAACGTATCAAAAATTGCAGGTGGTTGGCTTTCACTCGATCAATGTTGAATGGTGGCCAGATAATACACGGATGGGTATTTAAGATGTCATAGTATTATTAGCTGTTCTATGACGTTGTTCAAGACTCAAATAAACATTATGATTACTGATATTCAATTTTTTTGTTAGATCAAAAACATTGAACAGCATTTCTTTCTCACAAAGTCGCAGAGCGTTTTTCTGGACCGGTTTTAGACGCAGATTTCGAGGCCGTCCACTCGGAAACGTCTCATATATTGCTACTGACACGTTAAAGATACAATTTTCCTGTGTATGAGGCAAAAGTTAAATGAAAACATGACTTGTTTATGCCAAAAGTTTTCAATGCAGAAAGCCACAATAGCTCTGTTTAATACGTACAAAGAAGATACTATGCATAAATATCAACCAACATTGTTGAGCTTTGGATCTCTTATGGGGTTCAGTAAGGATTATATGCTTAAATGCAGCTTTGATGTCGAAATGAAAACCAGACATGATACAAAGAAACCAATTACATTTTTGGAATCAGCATCAAAAACACATGGATAACAAAAATGAGTTGTTGACCAGTGTAGTCACCCAGAAAGTCTTAAAACTAAATTGATTTTCGTGTACAATAGACATTTGTGTTGGTATATTTTGATGTATTTGATGTAGAGTGTCTCTGTATGGGTATGAATGCATTCGGAAAATGCTGCAAACCAAAAATGATGATTGCTTGTATACAAGCTCGATCATATTGTGTTTTAGTCCTTTGTCTCTGTAATAAATGGTTTGCATAATTCTTATATGTTTATTGATAACCATAATAGACGAATATCATTACACTTCAAATGATCGGCTTTTCACTCAAATGTTTGCCTGTTGTAATCCAAATCAAATCATACGAAACAAATACACAAAAATCAAGATTCACATCGAAGGCATTGGCTGGGACGGCTTTTCTCTTGAGTCATTTTCAAACACAAAAGACATTTATTCTTTAATGAAAATTGGAGCCATTATCTTTATGGCCATTATCTTTACATTAAACAAGCTTTCTTGGTGATTTCTTTCAACCACACAACCTTTTTGTACTACCTTATACCCACAACTAAAGAGTCGATTGGACATTAAGGACACGATTGAAATTCAAAAGCTTTTTACGAGCTTTTTAATTGTTTTTTATTCTTGAATTGCAAGCAATAAAAAAGATAAGCGATTGAAATAAACTGTCTACTACAGTGGGGCGACACCAAGTAATGGAATAACTTTCCTCATTCTTAAAAAATGGTTGGTCTTCACCAGAATTGGGTTCAGTGGGAAAAAAAACAATGAGATTGCTTAGTAAAAATTAGAGTTGATTTTACAGAAAAATATTCTCATTGTTCTAGTGTATTCATGTATACACTGGACCCTTCACATTGAAAACATCGAAATATATAGACGAATATATATCTGATATGAAAATGAATAGAGTCTTTTTAGGTGATTACACTAGTCAACAACAAATTTTCATCGGCTATGATTCCAAAGGTGTGATTGGTTTCCTTGTATCGTGTTTAGTTTTCATGGTGAGAAGGAAGCTGTACAATAGCATATTGCATCTATAAAACACTATAGGAGATCCAAAGCTCAGCATGTTCAGCTCGCAGTTATACATAGTATCACTTTTGTATGTATAATACAGATAATTGTAATTTTCCTCATTGAAAACCTTTGACCGAGACGGATCATGTTTCCATTCAACCTTGGTTTCTTTTACAGTAAAACTGAATACTGAACGTGTCCGTAGCAAAAATGAGAAGTTTGAGAGTTAATCGGTCTCAAAGTACATGATCTGCAAATACCTAGATAAGAAAAGATATGAAATTTGGTGACCAGTGTAATCGATATGGCAGAAAATTGTAACATTCCCTATACTTTTACTCAAGAGTTAAATTCGAAACTCCCCTTTTAGCTAGATATCAAAAACGTCACTTCGTTTGACAATGCTCAGCTACTCAAACATGCCCTCAGTACGTGCAATCGCAATGATTCTTACATTAGGATGGTCACAAAGATCTGTGTTCTTATTCTCCTCACTTCGGCAAGCACGCATGGATTAAACTCCATGTGTTCTCTGTCTTTCATGGTCTGTCCATCGAGTGTCTACAAGCGACGGAGATTACCCCCCCCCCCCAAGTCACACGTGCAACTCGGTAGTTTGGCATGATCACTTTTGGAAAGAATTTTTGTCGTTGTTATGATTGGATGTCCACCTCTGGTGTGAATGAGGTAATCTATACGAATTTAAAAGTCCAAAATACGTTTAAATTCGGAAGCAGAGCTTCTGGATTGTGCTTATAGCTAATGTCTCTGCGGACTGTTATTTTCCTTTTGAAAATAATTCGTGTATGTATTTTCTATTTCCATTGTTTTGCTTGATTGATCAGAGTTTGTGAGAAGTTTTTTTTCTTTTATTCGGTCTATCACAGAGTATGACTGATCAATCGTTTTTCAAAATTGATAAAATTGTTATCACGAGGAGTTGTTGAATATAGCAAACGTCCTAGTTCTACAGAAACATGGTGACGTATTTAAAATGTTCCAATACACTATTTCGGTATGTAATGGCAAGAAATAAAAGTTTCTCTGTTTTATTTTTGGTCATAAAAATTTTAGATCCAAAGTAAGAAAAGAGAGTAGGTCAGTGTTGAAGGAACGCAGGGACAGTTCAGGGTATTTTATTCAAAAAAGAAAAAAAAAAACAAGAGACAAAAACAGATACTAAGTAAGTGCTTCTCATGACAGAATCTTTCAGATAGCAAGAAAAAAACGGCTGATAGCATCTAGCAAATGAGACATGGACAAAGCCGTTTATTGTGACGGATTCAGTGTGTTCGGTACCGACCGAATTATTTGTGATTATAATAAACATATTCCTAAATTATTCGAGCTATGCTAGCCTGCAAAGGGACGCATGTCAGTTCAAAGGGCCTGAGTTGTGGTGCCTGTTCGAGGCGGCCAAGAGGCTCACCCAGTCTCTTTCATCATACTTTGATTTCCTCCAAACCTTTTGGATTCAAAGTATTTCAGTCAAAAATGCTTCATTAATACACGATTGTTACTACTACTTGACACAGAGCTCTTACATTTCGCTTAGAAGCTATCTCCTGTCTTTGCTTCTTCTCTTCACAATCATAATAATCTTTCTTTACATGGATTCTCTTTCCGTTTTGTATCGTTATGAATGTTTATTCACTAATTTTACGTTTGATTTCTTCGTCAAAATACTCATGTGTCTCAATTAGAATCATCCGTATTGATAAATCTCGGCACCTTTTTGGCAACTATCGATCTTCTTTCCTCTTTCAACATTTCAAGTGATGTCACCGTGTTGCAGTAATAATGACACCACTTTGTCCTCCACTTGTGCCCAATATCGTTGCTTCAAAAAACAACAGCAATTACTATTGTCCTCATAACAGTATTTATACAAGAATCTCTAAAACACACACACACGCACACACACATATACATTTCCATTAGTTGTCGTATGCTCATCTATTGTTTTTATCGTAAAGTTATTATCCCACGACTGCTAACTATGGTGTATGATCTTGGAATATAGAATGAGTGTCCACAGAGGTCCAAACCTTATCCTTAGGGATCCATTTTACAATGGAAACGTTTTATCAATTAAGCTACAAAAGCTACACAACAACAGATTTAGCCGGATACTGATAATTTTTTTCGCCGACTTTCTTTCTTTTTTATATGTTTTGGGTAAAGCATTGATGGTTCACGTTTTTGTTACTGTCTATATAACTTTCATTTCTGTTACTTCTTAACAAACAACGTTTTTTCAAGTGTCTTACGCTGTTTGTTATACTGGTTGATGCAGACATAATCAAACGGATGGATTTTCTTTGGAAGATAAGAAATGCAAGTTCAGACTTTACAAGCGCATTATTATTCATTCTAATCTATGCTGTTCCCTTAAGAGTCTTATAATGCGATGAAGAACAGCGGGAATGAGATTAAAGACACATTAATCAAAGGATAAATTCTTGATCTCAGGTTTCCAAATACTCCAGCAGAATATCTATTTATCATCATCATCCTTATCATCATTATCATCATCATCTTCAGCCTTTTAGCATCTGTTGTTGGACATAGACCTTCCCAAAGATCTGCCAGACCTCTTACCATGGGTGTCACACGGCCAATACTTTCTGTACTTGTAATGTTCGTCACGCAATTTTATTTCTTATCGACAACAGTTTCGTATTAGATCTCTTGGGATCCACTTTGTGAGTCCTGATGTCAAGTGGTTATCTGACATCCTTGTAACAATTCAAGTCCATTGCTATTTGAGTTTTCTTATCAAGTCATTATCTATGACTGTACCTCCTCTATTATACTGTGCTGTTTTGCGATGCCTTAATGCGACATTCAGCATCATTTTCCACTGTGCACGTTGCATACTTTTGGTTTTGAGGATTAATCTTTTGGTTACATTCCATGTTTCAGCTCCATAGGTGACTATTATGGAGATGCATTGGTTGTACACGCTCTGTTTTGGGACTGATGGGACTTTCCTATCTTTGAAGGTTGATTCAGTTCTACCGGAGGCATGCCAACCTAGAGTGAAATCTCTGCTTGAATTCTTCTCATTTTGATGATTTCATAGAGATTTGTTTTTGTATGTAGATATAATGGTCTACTCTATTCAACTCTTTGTTTTCAATTCTGAATATTGTGATTCTGTCCCTGATGTTTGTTGAACATGACATTTCTTTTACTTGGGACTAACCTTCTGTTTTCTTTTTACGTTCCTAGTATTATTGATGTTTTTTTTTTGCCAAGAAGCACGACGTCGTCAACGAATCTGAGTTTGCTTAGGCATTCGCTGTCTGTTCTTAAAGCCTTATTTTCTCAGTCTACGTTTTGGGAAATCATTTAAAAGCAGTCTGGGAAACTTTTGAGAACTCTTCTTCCCTTCTGTTATCCCTTTTTGAGCTGGAAAGACTCAAATGATGCCTGATGATATGTGGCAAGACCATTATGGGGTCTACGCCTTGTTGTATGATTTTAAGGATGTGTTGAAAGCCTTCTTGAAGTCAGCAAATGCTACAGTGTATGGCATTTTATAATCTGCTGCTTTCTCTGAGTTGATCCATCGAAAAGAGGTTGTCAAGTAGGTTCTCCTCGAAGCAGCTTGTTCCCGCATTCGGTTTTCATCTAGCGTTTCTGTGATTAGATTGTTGATCGCATGTTCATTTTGTTGTTGTTGTTGTTGTTGTTGTTGTTGTTGATGTTGTGTTTGGGTTCAAGTCATTGCCCTTGGAACACATCCAAGTCAGCCAAAAGTGGTGAGGAAGCTGGGTCTTTTGAATCTGTTGATTTAGCAGGAGCAGCCGGTTTGTTTGGGTTTAGGTGGATTGGTTGCAACTGATGTTAATCAGAGCACCACCAGCCATTAGCACTAGCAGTAAAACACTTTTGATAAAGGGATATATATATATATATATATATATATATATATATATATATATATATATATATATATATATACATATATATATATGCTTGTTTCCTCTCTCTGTACATCCGTACGTATCAATATGTTTGGACAAGTGTGGACTCTTTAATGGACTTCATTCATCGGGTTTCTGAATTCTTGACGGAGAGAGCAACATAAATCTTATGTACTGAAAAGTTAGGCCCATTTTCCAATGAGGATGTAGTTAACAGCTTCTGATCTTGTGGTGAAAATTCTGCAAGGGGCAATGGTGAGCATATCAATCAATGGAATTGATAAACCACACTCATACTCTTCTTTCGAGTGTCCTAAGCTTCACCTAAGTTATTTGCAGGTTGGTTGACTGTTTCAACCATTTGGAAAAACTAATGTCCAATGATATTTGCCTCAGATCATTAATCAATATCATTCATCCGTGGGGCATGTTAAAAAAAAGAAAACACTGAAAAGTTGATCTCGCTGGCTGATTTATAATCTAAATCATTTAAATATCATTGCTTTTCCCTTTTCCCTTATCTGTTTTTTCCCGATTCTTTCATGTTGAAGCTTCAATCTCCATCAGAGATTTGGCTTTCATTTTATTAAAAGATCTTGTGTTCATAAAAAAAAACGCTTTTTGTCGTGTTTTATTCGCATCAACTTCATTCGGGTGAATGAGAGTCAGTTCTGTAGAAAATATTTGAAAGTTTTATTCCTTCTTTATATCATCCAACGCTGACAATTGTTTCTTTTCTTATTTTATCTTCTGAATCTGAATCCAATTTGACAAGGATAGTAAATTTGATCTTGTTTTTTCTTTTAAATTTTAAAGTCAAAGCTTCAAGGAGAAAATGAAATCGTCAGAAAAGCTGAATGTCATTATTTATTTGAAATATTAATGTTTAAGATTTTTATTATCCGATTCAGAGCTGAAGAACATAATTTCGGCTCATGAAAGAAAGCAGGCTGCAACTGATTGCTTCAGGAGGAAAGCTACAGCAGTCTTCGATGTCAACATCCGAATTAGTAACACACGGCAGATTACATAAGGAAAGAATATCAGCGGTATCAAGAAAAATAGCTAAAGGTTCGAATGGATAATGATACTAAACTCAGTTTTTGCTTGGATTTATATCCTTTTTTTTTCGCTCCCTGCATATTTTAATCTCCTATTTTGAAAGACGGAATACGAAATCTGTGAATGGCTCACAACTATTGGAGTAACACATTACAAAATACATAAAAACACATAGAAGAGAGATGTTTTATTCAAGTAAATGATGAATAACTGTAGCTTATTGATCAAAAAGTTATTTGTTTTTATCAATATGCGTATGAAATGTTAAAATAAATGAGATTTCAAGGTAAGAACCAGCCTTGCATTTGTTAAGGCAATAAGGTTGCAAGCATGACATATAATCGTGTTAATCACTGATACGATTTTGAATTAAATGGAATAAAACCAAAGAATAAGTGTGCACATCAGAAAAATGATGCGACGTGTACATTATTACTTACCATAAAACACCCAGGAATTTTGGCAGCCATGACTATATAATTACAAATTCACTATCGATTGACTAAGAATAACTAAAGCACAAAAGAACAAGTAAAATGAATTGACTCTTGGTTGACTTCCCAAACTAACTAATCTTATTTCACTCGTATACTCAATCGTAAATCGTGTAGCACAGCTAAGACAATTTCGAAATCTTACCAAATGCTGAACGTGAATAATACTTAATGCAGACTGATTTAGGGAGGCTTATACTTGTTTCCTCTTCTGCTCGATTCGATTTTGCCATTAAACCGGATTTATCCCAAGTGATTGGTCAGGAGAGTAGCAATCAGAGATGGTTGATTTAGAGTCTGCTTACGGAATCAGCAATTTGCTTGCTCCAAACGACGATTCATTCATCATTGCAGTACAGGGCTCGATTTGACAGTTTGTTCATATAAAACCGGTAAATCATCCGTTGGAAAGGAATGACTGAAACATGCACATGTGCACGTGCACACTCACAAATACATAACCATACACACACACACAATATCTATATCTATATCTATATCTATCTATCTATCTATCCATCTATCTATATATATATATATATATATATATAGATATGAATACAAGAACCATGGACACTCAAGTAACAACTCAGGATATGAGGTATATAAGTATTACATTCTGATTGATTGGATTGAAGCGATAATGGACAAGACGAAAGGATTAAGAGGCTTCGATAAAGGCCAAATTGGTATGGTCAGAACAATAAGTCAGGGCATTTCAATGATGGTACAGCATGTGGGGTGCCCATATTCAGATGGGGTGGATATCTGTCGACAGGTAGACATAACCTTTGTACCATAAGTGTACGCGCACACGCACAGACATTCACATGTATGTGTGTTTAAGTGAATGTAGATGCATATTTATTTGCATACATATATGTATATATATATATATATCACTGGCTTGCATGTGTGGTATATATGTTGATGTGTGTATCTTGAATATACTAAATATCTACTTTTAAATGTCACATTGATGTTAGTTTAATCATGAAATCAACAAACGGAGTGCTTATTTCATCTTACCCTGACAATTTCATTTTGTAGAAATTCAATCACAAAAATCATTATGAGGTTAATGATGGTATTAAATCAATGTTTAAATAAAAAACTGAGATCATTATTATTTTATCACTATTCATTTGGTTGTCAAATACATGAAAATCAACTCGACTCACTTGATTCCAATTGAGGATATCATATATTTTTTCTTGATTTGTTGGTTTAATTTCAGTAAAATATGGGAGTGAACTGAGATTCACGAACTGCAGATAGGAGGAAAAGATAAACATTTTCTATATGTTTCACATCGTGTCACCTGAGGTGTTGGCTGATAATACCAAAGTATAGCATCACAATTAATGGGTGTTGTTGATAGAAGCAGTCGAATGATTAGGGGTTATTAATTGAACGTAGCCTTGAAAAATGAAAAAGTAAAAATAAATAACCAATGTTGACAATTGTTCTTGACTGTCTCAAATATCAATTATCAATGCAAATTAAACTTGGCATAAACATCACGGTACACATATACACCCACATAGAAAGAGATAACCTTAGTTATATCTATCAATTTTGATAAAATCTCTCTATGTTTCAACGTCCATTTCATGCATTGTATGATACGTACAATACTATTAGATTGCAGTTATGGAATCAATGTATCATTTGATATGCGTATTAAATCTTTTGCCCCATTCCCTATTCTTCATTGATCAGTATTGATTCATGGAAAAGAGACATTGTAAAGAAAACAATGTTCGCGGTCTTATTTGAACTTCAAATACGATTTGAAATCAAACAATATAAATATTATTTTCTTTGTTAATAAGCAATCTATGAAATCAATTCCACCTTCTCTGATATTTTGTGTTTTTTGAGTCAAACATATTGAAAGATAGAGCAATTCTTGCATAGAAGCCATGTGTCATTCATTATGATTCTTACTTGTTAATCAATAATAGGGAAAGATCGATTCAGTGCGAACCATTTAATATCTTTTTGAAACATTGTTCAAACATGAAATTCTAGGTTAATGATACATTGATTCCATAACTGCAAGCACAGCTGTTGTAAGAAGAAAGTTTTGGTTTTCTTTAATTGGAGTAAGTAGAAATAAATATTTAGTTTCAACAGAAGGAGGGTCTTATCAACTTTGAAGAAGAAGTCCTGAAACAATAACATTCAAAAGACGTCAAAATTAGCAATCAACTGCCTCACTCCTTGGTTTTGAATGAGTTGTCATAGACAGTTTGTTACCCCAGAAGTATATATCTGAGTCAGGGATGATCCGTGCATTTCTCAAGTGTACGCAAACAGACTCAAGCAAAGTTTGATATGAGCTCACCGACACGATTGTCTGCATTACAGACCGCTAAGCTACTTCCATCTATAAGTTATAAAGATAAGTCAAGTCAAGTGTTAATGTTTGGATCTATGTCTGGCCTTGTGTAGGTGAGAGATTTCCACGTATTATCAATCAGCAAAGCCATTTATAAGACTTACAGATTTGTTGTACCTTGAAAGTATTTATAAAGGGATAAATAATGTCTGCAACCGTTTTCATGTTTTTGCACTCTTGCGTCGGCTTTCTGCTCATATTTAAAGCTGTACGTTGAACACAATGATGTATACACATTTTTGTTTACTTACCTGTGCCAAAATCTATGATCAAATATATTTAACAATATGGATTGGTATGTTCCCATCCATGTCTTTGCTACTGACTCTTTATAACTACAAATTTCATTTGGCAAAAACATTGATATCGGATTGAAATACAAATTGACTCTAGAATATATGATTATTGTTTAATTTAACTAAGCACCAGGATTTTCTTTTTTTAGATGTGTAATCATCAGTGTGAATGAAGCTTATAGTGTATATAACCAGTAACATTGGCCATTTAGAGATTGCTACGAACCATAATGGATATCCAGCGATGCCTGGGGAAAATATCTCAAAATCTGACTGAAGTGGGGAAATATGTTGTTTGATGTATTTTTTATTAAACAACACAGCCAAAGAAATATATTCATATATACATGGAATAGTATCAGTAATGCACAAAATAGAAGGAATGATGTCCCTGTTTAGTTTGACAGGGCTCCTGAATACACAACTGAATGGAAGAGGTTGACTGGGGATCCAACCAACGACAATCAATATAGAGCTGCCCATGGGAAAAGCTTGGAGAAACGAAATAAAGATCTACGATTTAAAAGATTGTCCATGTACCCTGTTACCATTTGAGAATGTCTTCCCGAATATCTTCCTCGGCAATACAAAACCTTTTACGAACAGAGCAGAAGATAAATCAATTTTATTAGCCTTTGAATTGTTGTGTTTGGCCCCCAAAAGCTATTCCAATTGCCTGTGCTCACCTCCTACGACTTTGAAAGTGAGTACTGCCTATCCAATCATTTTCCAGCCAAGTTATTCTGACGTTCCAATTTACCCCTAGGAATAGAATTATTTGGCTGCAATATGGTTAAAAAAAGACAATTTTAATTCAAAATAAACTTCAACTGACCCCAAATGATCCCGTATATCGCAACCATCAATTTTATGTTTTTGCACAGGTTGACCCGACGTACAAATCTGCATCCAAGAATGTAATTGTTTGACTCCAAAATGATTGGAAAAGGTTATCTCAATCCCAAATTGACCTCTGGGACGATTTCCCCATGATTCAGATTTGAAAAAGAAGCATTATTCTTCACATTTGCAGGGATTACAGAGTTGCAGTAACGTTCAAAGCGTATATTGACGTATGATTGATATTCCATATCAAATCTTGGTGTGTATTGTTGAGTTATTGAAACTATTACTCATCAGAGGGACTGAATGTTATATCTATGACGCAGTTGCAAGTGATAAAACAGTAAATATGACTCAGTCAAAAGAAATAAATTGTTGATTAAATTAGGAATATGTATCGTGTTTTTCACCGGCATGAATTATTTTAGATTAAAAAATTGGCTTTTTGATAAGAATGATGAAACAATGTTCCCTGTTATAATATAGTATGTTAAAAATACAGAATGTTTACAGTCAATGGAAAGTGAGGAAACAATGCAGTAGACTAATGGGAATATTATTAACCCCCTTTAAAAGTTGAATTTACTTCCAAAGTTCATAATGAGTTAATAATTCGGATCAAATATTGATTACCCATTTGTTGGATAGTTGAATACTACTTTCAGTGCTACAGTGATGTCACCTACTTGCATTTTTGTTTGGTCAAGGAATAGAGTATATAGATGGATGACCGTTGAGTTACGTCAAATGAGCTCGATTCGGTGAGCGTAGACGACATTGTTGTGAGCAACATATAGTGGAAAACAGGAGCTATGGTTCAAATCACCAGGTGTTTTTGTTTCGGTATCAATTCGATACAAATATGTTGAAAGGAAAAAAATTGATGCCTTGGTCAAGCCGAGGAAGTTTATAATAACTTTCTCCAACGATAACAAACGGGGCTAGCTGAAAAAGTAAGTCGCTTATATTACACTAATCGATAAAAATGTTCGTGTTATACAGTGTGTTAAAACCTTTGTACGATTGAGATCTAAATACTAGAAATAGTATATGTATTTTGTTTGACGATCAAATAAATTGTATGAATGAATATTATCGTCAATTGACGTCAAATGAACTATGTTCGTTGAGTGTGGTCGAAATCGTTATGAGAGACCTATCGTGGAAGACCAGAGCCATCGGCCACACCATCATTCATTTTTGTAATAAGACAATATTGATAGAATCGTTATTTTTTTCTAAATTTGAACAACACAGAAAATGCATATGATAAACTTATATGTTTAAATTGAAATAAAACAATCAAAGCTTTTGAATTGATCTGAACTCATGTAAGAAGATGTATACAACATCTTTATTTCATTGATAGGAGTATGGAGTAAAAACTTTTGATTAAATGAATGCATTGCTTGTACAATCATTGCTGTCTGAGTGGTATTAAGTCCGAGTGAGAAGATCAAATATGCCCCTTGTCCTTCTGAGATTGCAATAGTCCGAATGCCAGATGTGATGCAGAATATTTGATTTAGTTAGTAATCCCCCTAGCTGCGAGCAGGTGAGATTAAGTGGCCCTAGCAAAGTCAAGAAGGTTTTCAAACACATATCGTTTGCAGTTTCCCGTATTCAGAATGGAATATTGAAATAATATTGACTCAGGTTTTCCCTCTTTCAATCAGAAATAAGAAATCAGTCCGAGCGTAGCCGCCTATTACGTCGACTGCTAAGAATTCATCTCTCTAATTTAAGATACTCTCCCATGTTACGAAGGTGGTTGTGAGATGTAACTGCTGGTCAAATTTCTAATGACTTCACTTGATTAGTTTTACTGTAGGTTTGACATTCTGCAACAACGGGTTTACGTACTCTCGCTCAAACCGCTATAGCTCAAATCACTTTAATCTAAATGAGTTTGGTTTAAAATCTCATTTGTCTACACAAGGTTCTCAAAGAATTTCAATGACATTTTTTCGAATGGTAGGTAGGATTTGACAAATGTCGAGAGATTTATTTGATTAAAAGATATTTTTCGCTTGAATTTTTGGACGAATCCTGGAATTATTTTTCATTTCTGGTATAGAAAATAACAGATCGTGCTTGTGATATTTTTCATTTAAATGAAGTATTCGTGCGAATGAGTTACGACTGATATTTTGCCACAGAGTCAGCTGTGAAACATGCATTCACATTAATTGTATATCAAAATGAAAAAAAGAGGTAAAAGAAATAAAGAAAAATGAACTGCATATAATTACAAAATGTGAGGAGTACTAAAAAAAGATGAAAATCTGATGAACAACGAGATATCTAAAGAGAAAAAAGGCCTACAAGAAAAGAAACCGGTATAGAAAGATAAATGAAACAATCTTGATTTCAATGAATTTAATACTTTATTTTTTATGTAGAAAAAAATTGATACAGAAAGAATGGAAATACAGAGTAATTAAGGAAAAACGATTTTAGCTAACTGTATTCCAGTCTTTCATTGGTATCTTTCTTGTTTGATATAATCCAATTAGATAATCATTTCGCCTTTAATCGTTTTGTGTTTTTTTTATCAGACCATTTAAAAAATGAGGGGATCTCATTTGACTTCTTTGTATTGCTGCTTTGGTCAGATCTTTTGCTGCATTATGTTTACTGAAACAGACATAGCAAAGAGTTCGAATTCTATTAATGTACATTTAAAAAAAGCAAAATTTCACGATCAGTATTGATTAACTTTTTTTTGCACACTGTCCCACAACCAAACATTTTTAAATCAGAAAAGGAATTCCAACAGAGATATAAATCGATGATTTCTCAAGTATTTATCTTCACCTTTGCTAATATTTCAAAACGTTTTAAGTCATGTACTCTTACACTGATTGACACAACACTTGAACAAATTTTTACATGAGAGGGAACAAACAAAGAAAACTATGATAGGTAAAAGAGATCGTGATGAAAAATTGTGTATCCAATCACACACACACACACACACACACACACACATGAACACACACACACACACACACACACATGAACACACACACACAGAGGCTGGATTTGTGTTAAATCAAGAGATCTGACTAGCATACTTCCTGGATGAAATTAGGGATTCTGTTTAAGCCCCCCTTGATCACTAGAAGATGTCATTGACAAAGGTTGGAGAATATATCGAAGATGATTCTACTCCGACAAATTATCAAAGATTGATAATGATCATAGTAGAGGATCTCGTGAACTATTTCATATCATTTATCATTTGGTTGAGTTTATTATTATACTCATCTGTCTCATAAATGATTCAGTTGAAATTATCACCGACCGAATTACAAAAAAACTTGATGAAAAACAACCATGACAACAAGCTAGCTTTAGAAAAAGCTACTCGACCATGGAACACCTGCATTCAACGAATCAGTTGAAAGAAACAGTATTAAAATATAAACTACCTCTCGCCATAGCATTTTTTAACTTCAAAAACGCCTTCGACTCAGTGGAAATCCCTAAGGTCATTGTGGCCATCACTCAACAAGGTGTATATCCAGTTGAAGTGATAAAACATATATACAATCACAGTAGCTCCTTATCAGGCCACATAAAGACTCGGACCCCTTTCAGCTCAAAAAAGGGTGAGGAAAGGTGATACCAGCTCACCCAAACTTTTCACATCCTGCTTCGAGATAATGTTCAGAAAAGTAGACTGGGAGAGTACAGAAATCAAAATAGACTGCGAATATCTGAGCAACGTCAGGTTTATAGACGACATTTCCCTTTCTGCAGAGAACCTACACGACCTCCAACTAGTACTAGATGAACTAAATGAAGAGTTGGTCGACACATGAGCTTTAGCAAAACAAAGATCATGTGCAACAATCACATCGGGGATAAAAACACCAAGCATACACTACTGAGGATGGAAATGCCTCCCGAAAACCAGTCTAGACCATTAACAACAAAAATCCACGGATAAATAAACCTAACTTCAAAACACTTTAACCCAGAGTCCGTCTAACTCTTTACAGTTCATGTTATATATACATATATATATATATATATATATATATATATATATATATATATATATATATATATATATATATATATATATATATATATATATATATGAATATTGAATATATATATATATATATATATATATATATATATATATATATATATATATATATATATATATATGTGTGTGTGTGTATTGAATATATATATATATTGAAAGAAGATTTTCAAATCAAGGTTGATCCGAAAATCTTTTTGGGGGTGAAAAAATGTACCAAATGTAATGAACGATCGGAAAAAAATCTTCACACACTTCATAACCACTCGGCCGATGGAATCGAGTAACTTTTTGAATCAAGATATACCAAGTGCATATTGACATACTTGTTTTACATTAATTATTGTTCACTTACAATATATATATATATATATATATATATATATATATATATATATATATATATATATATATATATGTATATATAAGTGTGCGTGTTTGTGTATTTGGAAATGTGAAGGCTATTGCATTGATCTCTACTTATAAACATTCTGTGAGGTTTATACAATCTCTAGAAAGATAAGGAAAAAATATGTTTACACGGGCATTCATGTCTTTCATTCACTTATCTTTCGTTTGTTTGAAAAAAAAATACGTTTGACCTCGATAAAAAAGATCAATTTTTTTTATTGGATCATTTCAGTACATCTTTTGAAACAACTTTTTGTCCCTGCTGGCATCATTTCATGTTGAGTACATTGAGCAGCAGAATCTATTGAATCTGGCAATATATTCGTGAATCTTTCGGAAACAACTTAAAGTAGGAGATGACAAGGAAATGGAACAAACAAGTGACACAGAGTAAACCAGGATAGATGTATATGTTATTTATTCATCAATATAGAAACCTTGCGGTACTTATGTGTTTTTGATGTTTTTTTTACATACATTTGTGTTGCTATTTAGAAAAAAATGCATACGTCCTTCACTTGGAAAATAACGGGTAAAAAAAAAATTGGGAAATGATAAAAAATAATTGGTTTCTCCAAACAACTGTTTATTTTGCGACTTATCTCCCTTTATTTTCTTTATCCCTCTGAGTTTGTAAGTGGACCATGCTCTTTGCTTTTCATCATTTAATTTCCTGTCTCTTTTCAATTTTCTTAGTTTCCACAAATAGCAAAGATTCAGTGAAAACATTTACTCAGTCCCCTCGAACATCCCTGAGGTAGAATGTTTCACGTTAAAACTCAATCATAGTAGCAAGTTATTCATAGAACTAGCTAACTGAAAAAGGCGTTTTGTATGAAGACTAATGTGAAAAAAAGTTGTCGGAGAAGAATACAAGGTCTTTTTTTATATATAAGATTTGAATGAAGTAGTAGGTATTTGTTTGAGCTGCCATGACATACACGTTAGGAATTGCTGGTGTCTATGGGTACAAGATGATTTTACAATAGGTTTACAATAGGAAAATTCATTTTTCTAGCTACAGAATGTTATTGAAATTATTGGATATCTACTGCAAAAACAAAATCTATAGATTATGCACGTGTGTACAAACAGTCATACACAGTTGAATACAAATGTGTGATTGCCAATGTATTTGATTTTAGAAGCTTGTCTTTCTGAGTGTACGAAATAAAGCTTTTTCATACACATCGATCTGATAGAAAAAATGACTGAGCTCTCTCAGCTCCAAAAAGGGGTTAGAAAAGGTGGTACCAGCTCACCCAAAGTCTTTACAGCCTACCTCAAGACGATATCCAAAAACTTAGACTGGGAAAATGAAGGAATTAGAACAGACGACTCTCACATTTGCAAACAATGTCATCGACTTTGTAGGGAACATTCAGGGCCTCAACTAATGTTTGACGAACTGGATGAAGAAAACAAGAAACTTGACTTTCACATGAACTACAGCAAAATAAAGCCCTTGTACAAAAAACGTATCGGAATTAAACACACAAAAATGAAAAAAAGAATCAAGCACGAGCGAGTGTACCTAAAAATCTACCTAAGACAATAAATCACCATGAAATCTACAGAAGTAGAAAAAATCAAGCAAGAATCACCCGAAGATAGCAAACCTTTGGCAGAACAAGCTCAGCCTTTGAAAACAAAAAATGTCTTATTGCCATATTACGTGCACGCGAGAAAATCATACCGAATATCAAATGAAGAGATCACGAGACACTTGAGTGTAATGGTGAACATCAGAAGTGCGGAACATCAAAGAATTATCAGGAAACTCTTATGGCAAGAGGCCGGTCAGGTTGCGAGAATGGTAGACAGCCGCTGGACATCACAGGTCACCAGAGATTGAATGTGGAACCAAAGCCGGCAGGATATGAGATGGCAAGATGAACTGAAAAAGTATTGGCTTTGCAACACCCACGATAGAAATAATTGGCGAATCTCAGGGAAAGTCTATGTCCGATGATGGACGACAAAAGATTGATTGATCACACACGCACACACACACACACACACACACACACACACACATATATATATATATATGTAAATTAAAGGAATAGATATTTCGTCCATCGACTTACCAGTTGAGGAAAACCGTTTCCAGCAGCATATTTCTTCAATTGTGCATTTTATTTACGATGCCTAAGTGAACAAACACATTCACTGTATAATACCGAGATCTCAGTTCGAATACAGTTTATATAAAAAAGAATGCATTTGTTATCATATACATATGCGTGTGTGTGGGTAATGATCTTATGTGTGAGAGTGTGTGTGATGATTGTATGTGTGTAATGATTATATGTGCATGGTTGTGTGTGTGTGTGTGTGTGTGTGTGTGTGTGTGCATGTGTGATGATGATATATTTGTGTTTGTGTGTGGCCGTTCATGATAAGTGCCTAAGAGGCTATTCTTTGAAAAGTTGAGAAAGTTCAAAGGAAACTCAGAAAAAGCATTCATAAGGATGATTGGAAGAAAATTTAAACAAAAGAATTACCAACACGAACAATCATTTACGAACATAATAAATCATACCAAAATAGATATACATACCCAAAGCGAAGAAAAAAAATGACTTTGAGCGGGCTGGAGGATAGCTGCACTGGTTTATAACAACATTTCAAAATGCGTATCCTTTAACTTGAGGAAAAAGTACCAATCACAGCTTTCCCATCCAAAATTATTGCTAAACAAGAGATCAGTACTAATGTCAAAATGCTGATTCAAAAATGAATGCCTTTTACGTTATATGTCACAAGATCACGACTCTAACGACCAAAACAAGCTTGCAATGAAGCAATAGAAAACTTTAGATTACACACACATACATACAAAATACAGCAATACAATCCCAACAACAAAAACAGTTTAGTAACCAAATGAGTAAAAAGCCAAACTCTAGGTACCCAAACCCCAATCCATGAACAAGCATAAACATTGCATTCACTCATGTGAACTAAAATTACAATTTAGTTATATTATGACCCAAAACACCACCCCAAACCTGTACACATACAATCGAACTTTTATGCACCTAGTCATCGACTCTTAGGATAACCCAATCAGTATTGAACAAATCCCCACTTAACCCCTTTAAAACACTGATCAAGATACCTGAGTTACATCTCCAATATTTATCAACATTATTTTCTCAAAATTTTGCCTACCCCATTTAAATTTACTAATGGAAAAATCTCATTGAGTCTCATTCATTACTATTTTTAATGAATTGAGAATATAACTCATCTGCTCCATGGATCCATTCCCTACCTACCTTCCATATAAACCATACAAATATATACTAATTAACAACTATCCAATTCAACTTTTACCCCATCTAACATTTTTTCACTTACCTATACAATAAGTCAAAAAGAACAAAATATATTCATGCTGTACAAAAACAAAGTCACATACTCTGATTAATTCCTTCCTTAGAAAATGTGAAAAGGCTGGAATTGCAAGAATAAATACGAATGCATATAAATTCATGACTCACTTACGCAAAATTTAGATCACTGACGACTGAATATATGAAAACAAACAAATTGTCGGAGTAACCAGCTGGAATACATTGAGAAATTCATGAAAAAAAAAAAATAAACATATACATTATAAACATCCTCGTATAATGATGTACATCTGACTTCATAGAGATTTCAAATACATTCCTATCACTAGGAATAATTTATATTCTCAATGTTGAACAAATACTTTTAATGTAAATCACATGCATGGATGACCGTCGAGGCATTCATTCAACGATAACAATAACAATATTTTTTTATGAACACGACGACAGCAATGATGATGATAATGATGATAATGATAATAATAATACGGAAATCCGATTCAACACATAATTTTCTCTATTCAAATTCCACCCCAATTTTTCTTCACATCAGAACACAATCTTATAAAATTATAATATGAATAGCCCACTTTTTTCCCGCCTTCCCCAAATATTAAAAAAAACCCAACTAATCAATAGCCTAACAAACATAGCTGTCCATTGTAATGGAGTTAGAGGGCTGAAAATTTCAGCCTTCACTCCTGATCATTTCTAGTGAAAATTTTTTTTTAATCCACCTCTAAAAATGTTTTAGAGGGGGAAGGGGTTATTCACGATGAAAGTTTGTGCTAAAGTGATCTCTCAGTTTTTGTCCAGGAGCATCATCGATTGTTTTTTTGAGTGGTGGGGATTTAGACTTTTGAATGATCACTACCCCCAAAAGACGAGAGAAATAACTTTTTCATCAATCCTTTTTAAAATTTTTCAATTGATCACCCCAACAAGCATCCTGCTCACTTGATGGTTACTATATGGTAACTAACCAGACTCGGTTCATCTCAATTTATCTTATTTTAAATTCTTAGAAAGAATCACTGAATTCACAATTCACTTCAAGTCTTTTTAATCGATTACTTTTTTCTTATAATTGGTTCTGTCTTATGCCAATATCATCGGAAGTATTAAATAAGAATTTCTCATGATTCTTTCAGAGAAGACTAAACTAACTTTACATACTATGAAATATTCTCTTATGAATAAAGACGCCAAGAGTATAAAGAAACAAGTGTTGGTAATAATTAAACGCAATATATATTTTCGAATTGGCTCATTCACACTGAAAGAAATTATGCAAAGCAGCAAAATGGAAGTCATCATTCATGGATGGTTGATTCTTTTTAAAGTAAACTTCTAAGAAAGGGAAGGAAAATGAAATCGTGTGGAAATTCAATTAAATACTTTTCATGATTCATTTGTGCTTATATTATTTTTTTCATCAGCTAAGAAAGAATTGTATGCATTGAATTTTCCAGAAAATGTGCCTTAAATTCCTTTTTTTTAAGCTTGAAGTGATATAATAAACTGGGCCATGTTATCACAGAAACTTGTTATAAATTGCAGTAAGCAAAAAGAAATAAAAAGTGAAGAAGAGAAAATTATGATAAAAACGAAGTGCAATTTGTGATTAAAAAATATAATAGAAAGTTTTATAGAATATCGATTTCCAGATGGCTCGATAATTGATGATTCCGTATAAGTATATCGCATATAGAATAATGTGACAAACAAAATAAAAACCGATACAATCACTTCTCTTCAGCTTGTTTTTCAAATAATTTCAATTATATCTACCGTATATAATATTTTGCAGGTGAACTCACTTATATATTTCCACGAAAAGCAATCAATAAAACTATGGAGACGATGGAGAGTAAAATTTTTTTAGTGAATTCACGGTTTTGATTTATATGTGCATAACGTACGTTTGTACATATTCCTGAAATTCATATATATATATATATATATATATATATATATATATATATATATATATATATATATATATATATATATATATATATATATATATATATATATATACATATATATGTATATATATATATATATATATATATATATATATATATATATATAGAGAGAGAGAGAGAGAGAGAGAGAGAGAAAGAGAACAGGATAGATTGATAGATAGATGGATAGATTTGTAGAGATAGAGCTACAGGTGCCAACCTCTGGGTCAGAAACGAAGGTTTCGATCCTACCTCGTGGTACTGGATGGGGTGTTTATTCTCTGTCTTACTACAGCAAAATGTGATACAACGTCGAGGCATAACGTTGGAAGAATGGGAACCATCCGTCCAAAAATGGCTCCAGCCAACGCGACTTTGGTTGCCAAGCGACTGTAGAAGCTAAAACAACCTCCGTCACGCAAGCATCCACTTTGGGACCTGCTGCTCTAAGTGCAATGGAGTAGTGCTGCCCCGGAGTGCCATTTATTCGCCGTCCCACCACAGCAAAATGTGACACAAGGTCAAGGTTAAGGTGGGGAACATAGGAGACACCTTCCCAAATTTAGCTCCAGCCGACGCAACTTAGATTGTTAAGCGACCGTAGTAGCTAAAACAACCTCTGTCACGAAATCATCCACTTTGGGACCTGCTCCTTTCAAGTGCATTGGAGCAGTGCTGCCCCGGAACAACGGTTCACTTGCAGCTGTGCTGAGTAACAATAGGAGATCCAAAAGACGAGTCCAAAGGCTCCCCGATGCGCGTAGCAAAGCGCAGCCTCAGTAAAATCTCATCGGCTAAGGCATTGCACCGGTGCACTCGGTCTTTGAAGCCAACCACAACTCAATCTCCGCCCCATTAGACGGGCAAGTGTCAGTAGCTGCACCTGGGCTCTGCCGGGGAATAGGTACCAAAAAAGAGCAAATGTTTATTTAGTTCCGGTATCAAATAAAGTTGAGTTGATTTTTAAAAATAGATAGCAATAGAACGTAGGACCCTTGCCTATAAATAAAGGGCCGAATGTTGGTCACCAGAGTTGACCACAAAAAGCTCAGATGATGTACGGGATGCTAGTCTCTTGCCACTAACAGTAAAAAGACTAATTAATCTTCCGTTTTCTTCTTTCCTCTGTGAGTGAAGATTTTTTATTCAAATAACACTATTTACGTATTTTTGGTTGGCCGGATTGAAACAAATTAAAATTCGATTTTGAATCCCGACACGTGTTTTGTGTTTTCATTCCCTCCCTTGCTGCCACCATGGTGCTGCAAGAACGGTACATCATCAAAGAATGTCCCTACGCCTTCATCCTGGACACATACTCTGATATTTGAAAAAAAAACTGACCATTAAAATGAAAACGAGGGAAATACAAATCAATTTCAATGAAAAAGATCATTCCAAGGAAAAAAATATCCAGAAGCCTTTAAAAAATATGACATTTGAACTTTTATTTTCGCATAATGATAAGGGGACATTATCGTTTCTGCCATTTCGAACACTTGATCAGGTCAATTTTACTGTCTCCAAAAATATATGATTCAATGAATACAAAGTCTAATATATATACTAATTTTAATCTGATCTAACATCTAAGTTGGAATATTGATTCAGGAAACTGCTTTGTCTAAAGCCTTTGTCAAAAAGCAGTGTTATCTTGTGCAGAAGTCAATCAAACTTTATCTCAATTGTATCAATCATCCTCAATGAATACCGTTTCATGTTTCACTGATGCTATTTTAGCAATATCTTTATGAAGACAGCTCAGCTACGGACTGAAAAGACAAAATCGTTGCTTGATCAAAAACTCTTTTCCCTTTAGTAGCAATGTTCTCCGGATAAATTGGCTAAAATTTCTCACCTAGTCCATTATAACCAAAAGATTATAATATTGAACTTCCATGACTAGCCATATTTGATCAGCTAATGATAATCAAGGGAGATATCATGCCCTGATTTATGGTAGTCTTCGTCCAGCATTTCAGCCTCAACAGCAATAGTGTAATTCCTTTTTTCATGCGTAGATATTTACTCTTCTACTCTATATAGCGATATATTCTAATTATAGTATGTTTAGAATAGTCCTATAGAAGAAGTATCAAAACAAGTACAAAAAGAAGATTCATGATGTCTTTTGGCGTGTCTGTATATTTCACATTGTTATGATATCTAAGTTTATTAATAAAAATCCGATGTATACAATAAAAAGCGTTATGTTCACGAAAAGTTGACAAAAGTATTCCGTCGAGATAAACGAAAAGGGAATTCAACTTCAATTATAATCAATAATTTCTCATGAATTTTTGTTTTGTAAACAAACATGATTACTCATCAGTTTATTACTCAACAATTCTAGACAAGTAGTTGTAGTTTTATGGAAGGGGAGAGCCATTTGAATTGATAAGCATCACTTTTCTAGGAATTAAACCATGGAAATTGTTTTCACTTAATTGCCAGTAATCTATCGGGAATACATAATTTTACTGCAATATTCAAAAATAAACACTAGTAAAAGATGAAAAGACAGACTTAATTGCATAGCATTGAAAAATCACCATCATTTCGTCTCTTGATAATATTTAACATAGGTCAATCATTTCAGTTCGAAACTGAAGTCTTTCCAACTTCATCAAAGTTAACAAAATTTATATCTGTATTCTTAAGCCTGTAGGAAATCCACAGGAAGATTGTCCAATCTCCTGCAGCCAATATTGAATCGAATTAGATAAAGAGGTCATAAATCGGGATAATGATCAAAGAGAACTCAGATATATTCTACATGATTCATGAAATCTTTACATAGGACTAGCCTTGGGCTTATACAGATCTATGTTCATCAAAGTATATTCCTCGGAACTATTTTCAACTGAAGAGAAATATCACATTAATGAGTCGGAATCTTGGATTGCCTGGAAGCAATTTTGCCAAACTTATTATTTTGCATGATCTAAAGAATTCTTGAATTTCCTGCTAGGAAGCTATAAGACAGCAATAAATGAAAAACTCTTCAAGTTTATAATTCTGTGGTACTAGCTGCCATGTTTGAAAATTTAGAGTAAATACACAGTTATTCAATACATTGAAACACAGTTGATTTAAATGTCGCCATGCTGCTTCGAAGTGACAAAATTTACACAGAAGCTGGAATAACGTACTAACTGAAACTTTATTGAAAAAGACTTTGAAGATCGAAAATTATCGGTCAAAATTTCTCTCATTTTTTAAATTGTATGTGTATGGAAAAGAATCGGCTTATCTTAAATGAATTTGGCTCCCTAAATGTCGTTTTATCATTTATATTCATTTCACTCGAAATTCCATACAAAATGAATGAATTTTGTCATTATCTATCAGCATTGTTAGAGGAAAATAATTTACTTCAAAGCTTTGATAAATTCTGAATTCTGCTTATGTGTTAATTATGCGGGTTTAAGAAACGCAGTCCATGAGGAAATCTATCTCGAGGAGTTAATATAATGCATATCTTGATAATGTGGTAGAATGAAAAAAATGGAAAATTCCTGCAGAAGATTAACTTAGAAATAGAGGAGTTTTTAATTCTACTTTCGTTTCAATGATTTTTAATATCTAAAATCTGCTGACATAGCCAGATGAAAATATGGCAAACTAAGATAATCAGTTAGGATAAAATGAGATAAAGATGCTGGTCCCAGATTTTCCACAACATAAATCTAAAACTTGCAAGTTTCAAAATCTGTTAGAAATGAATTAATATGAACTTGCTTTGATTTTATGACGTGGCCTAAACTTAATTACACTGATGAAGAACTTTGAACATTTTTCTGAAAGCTTCTATCCAAAATTTTGAATTTTGGTGTGAATAACAGAATTCATTCTCATAGGTTTCAAATTGAAATACTTTTTCAAAGCAACAAGAACTGTGGATTCCTGATGGTCGGTAATTGAAATCGTACGACGGATAATACGTGAAAGGATAAAAAAAGATGATAAAAACACACAGGAAAATTGTACTTATGGATATACGTCATCGAAAATATTCTATGATATCTTGTATCATCATTAGCATTTCAACGTCCGTCTTTGGACATAGATCTCTCCCAAGATTTGTAAGGTTGGTCGATTGTAGTCGTGGTGGTGACATAACGTTTTGGACTTGTCTGAATCTTAACACTAGTTACGATTGTTTTTCTTTCTATCAAACAAAGAAGAAAGGTCTACAATGACTGTAATCATTTTTATGTGATATATATATATATATATATATATATATATATATATATATTGTGTCATCCACAGACAGCTGTTTTGTTGTATTACAACTCTTCAGTGTGGCTATAGACTATCCATTATCTCCTTCAGTACCACGAGGTAGGATCATAACCTTAGCTTCAGACCAAGAGGCTGGTCTTTTCTCTCCACTCTGCGGAACTGGACGGTCTGAATTTAAGCAATATATTTATTTACGCATACTTATTCCCCGTCCAACATTCCATGTTGGAAGAGCGCTCCAGTTTTCTATCTCGAGCCAGTGAATAAAAGGTGAAGGGTCACATCTCTTTAAAGACAACACCCAACGGAGTATGACCCTCGATGGGAAAGTCTCTACATCAGTTGCATGCACTAGCTTAGTTATAATTGCAAGTCTGTTCGAGAACAGTACTTTATACGTACAAGTTTTTTTAATGACCAACCAGTTGGCAGGATGCAAGTCCATCTACGGGAAACACACAGCTTACAGGAGAAAATTTGAAAAGTCTTTCGTCCCAATGAATGAATTCCCATACGATTTACTCACAATGAGAATCGACCAAAGACCATCTGCGTCCGAGCTAGACGCCTTGACAATTACACTATCCAGCCAATAAATACCGGCGTTATATTTATTGCAAAGTTCTCCTTATTTTCATTGGCATTACTGATGGGGAATCCTCTGCTGGTCAATCATTTATAAACTTGGAAGAACGACGTTGTAGAACTGCAATTAAGATAAATGAAATGAGGAGAAATCGACGGAAAGAATAAAACACGTAGTGAGTGGATGCAATTAAAGATACGGCTAAGACAAATAAGATGTACAAGCAGGGTCAATGTGTGAGACTTGGCAGGAAATTAAAGTTCTCTTCCTCTCCGTGTTTATGTTATAGGATTTTACCGGAAAATTCGCAAGGTTTTGACAAGCAATTTCCGCCATTTTGGAATTTCGGTTGTGGAAGTTTCGTATCAAGTGACATCTCGATGTATAATCATGGTCAATGTCGGTTGACGAAATACACTAGTGACTCATTGTTCTGTATAACGGCATATATCTTGAGCACAAATCAGCTGTGGATAAAATAAAAGATGAATAAATTACTTTTTATATTGTAGACGATTTAGAAGAAAAATCTTTCTTAAGTTTTTATGAGATTGTGTTTCGCTACGACCAAGGATCTAAAAAGACAATAATAGTGTGAACACATATGATCGTAAATGATGGCATGAATGAAACCAAAAGGCGAACCTGAATTCATTGTTTTCAGTCAAAATGTCTCGAATTATCCCTGCAAATAAATTTACAGTTACACACTTGATAATATATGTAATCGTTGAAAAACCCTAAATGTTTCAAATTTAAATTCTAACAATTAATTTCATTAGGTATCAAATACAAACAGAGAGTGTATTCTCTGATTTTGTTCAAAATTTAACAAAGGCCTACCCCCCTCTCGTACGAAGCAAAAAGTATATTTTGGATGTCTCTTTAAAAAGATAAATACATATACTGTAAGGTTTAAACTGGTTATTATTTATTGCTTATAAATAATAAATCATTGCTTATAAAATTCTTATGAACAATAATGGATTTCTGAATAATATCTTAATAGTAATTCAGTTACTTTATTAAAACCTTTATTTGAATCGTGCAAGTATTTTTTTAGGACAATCCATTTAAACAATCGTATAATGGTTCTATTGATAAATGAATCTGAATCAGAACAATCTACAGAAATTTTTACAAAAGGATTGTTTCCTTCTTGTATTCTCGAGTCGGTTTCTCTCAGATCGGGGGAATCAGTATTCACTTGGTAAATCTTTTTTTCACTCAAGCGCCTACCTTCTAATAAATCAATTAGACTTCCACTTCCCCTAAACTGTAATTGTTTTCCCTGAAAACTCGTTCAGTTTTTCTATATTGAAACCAAAGCGCATCGAACAGATGCTTGTGATAATGAAAAAACAGAAATTTAACCACGGGATATACTTTATTTCTTGATTTTGTTAAAATTAATTCCACCTTCGGGAATATACTTTTTATATTTGTCACGCAGTTGAGAGTTCTTGAATACTGATCTCATCATTTAGCAAGGATTCTGCCCAGTGCTATTTTCCCCGAATCATTCACATGTTATGGCTGATGTGTTTGATGCCTGTGGTATTCCAAATTGAGAGAATTAATTAATTGAGAACAAGTGACTTTTCAAAATTCCACCACCGGGGAGAATAGGTTTGAACACGGAGAGACAAAACGTGTAAGAGTACTCAAAAGACGTAGGGCAGATTGAGAAATGAACACCAAACTTCTTGGAATTGAAATGCTATAAAATAAGTAAAATTTTCGGTCGATTAAGGAAATCTATGTAGGAATACTATTTTGAAATAAAAAACGAAAAGAAAAACACAGCAATTAAGGATTAACTGTTTCGCAAGAAAACGAAAATCTCTGAAAAAGTAGTGCTTTTTTGGAAAAATAGTTTGTCTTCATTCCCTTGGCATTCCATTCATGTACAAATCAACTCTGTGGCGATGCCATTATTTCGTTTAAAGCAAACAGAATGAATTACAGATGGAAACAAAAGTACAACAATCAAATCGAAAGTGCAGAATTAGGGACAGTGAACAACTACATCTACATAGGACAATGGATCTCCATGAAATCCTCGAGAGAAGAAATCAAACAAAAAAACACACTGGATTTGTTAAAGCTAGCCCAACTTTCAATAATGAAGAAAAAATCATGTTATTTCTGAAAAAGATATGTATGTAACCAAATTATCCTCCCGTGAGTTACCCGTGGAGCTAAAATGTGAAACCTAACCAAGAGACTGGACATTAAATTGAGGGCCACGTGCTCAGTAGAGAATCATGCACAGCATCTCATAGAAGGATCACAAGACAGCTAAATATACTTGAAGGAAAACAGCAGTCTGTGATATAGGATCCCGTAGAAAACTCAAATGACGATTGGCTGGTCGTATTGCAAGAGTTGTAGACAACCGACATCACGACTTATATCGTGGACCCTAAGAGATCAAATGCTAAACTGAGGTCGATAGATAATGAGATGGCGAGACAAACAGGACAGGTTCAGGTAATATTGACTTCACGACACCCACAACAGAGAGGTGTGGTTAATCTTAGTGGAAGTCTATGTCAAATAAAGACCGTGAAAGATAGATGAGGTGTTTTAAAGGTTCCATATTCGCACGTCTTTATTTTGCTTTGTTTTCAGTGCATTGTAAACTCCGTTTCTACAGGAAAATGGTTTCAGCTCTAAAATTATGTACTTAACAAACAAAGTAATCCTAAGTAAGACTTATGAGAGTTAATTGAGAAAATGATAGAGTGAATTTAAATGAACCAAACATCTCTGGTCAAAATCACCATGTTTTCAGGGAATCGGAAAGGAATATATATATATATATATATATATATATATATATATATATATATATATATATATATATATGTGTGTGTGTGTGTGTGTGTGTGTGTGTGTGTGTGTGTGTATATTTCGTTTGGATTCAACTTGCACCAACACGGACACAAGGGTAATGATTAGAATGGATTAAATTCTACAATGATCCAGTTCAATCACATGTATTGCATTCTCTTCTTCTAGAACGGATCGATTGGATCTTTTCAAGAGATATTCAAAATAGCAACATGTCAGAAACAGATGCTGACCACAACGGTGGTCCTAATGATGAATATATCAATGTTAATTATAACGGCGATGGAACTCAAAAATAATCATAGAGATAATAGGGTTAGAGTTTTACTGAGGACAGTGAAGTAACCCTGCATATTTGAAAACAATTCTTCCCGATTACTCCTGGTCCTCCCCGTAGATATTAATATTCATGAGGAGGAAGAGATGATATCAAATTAAGAAAAAAAAGGAAATACTCATTCTCGATATCTGTGAATTTGTATCTTGCCGTACCATAGATTATATATTATTTGGTTTGACCGTATAATGTACTGAAAAGAAGTATTTTGATTCATTCATTTTTCGTTGACTTGAGACGAAGTGGTTGTTCGTATTATCTAACGTAGTACAAAAATCATACCTCCTTCTCAGAATCATTGAATCGTCATGGGATGATGTCATCATGGTCTCCAGTGGCTTACTGTTCCTTGTACTCCAACCGTAACCATCGTAGGTCCTTAACTATCTCTCTGTTGCTCCATTTTGGTTGCCAAATAAGAAGAATGTACGCAATGGTATATGGGCTTAATGGACGTTTGATGATTTTCTTTAAAACGTAATCAAATCAATAATCAATGACTATTAAATGACTGCCAACCGGGTTCATATAACGTAACTTCTTACCCGTTGAAGACCATTAAATCCTGTAGTGCACGCATTGTCAACGTGTGGATAAAATCAAATTATGTCCAATAAAATTCATTCAGCCATCAGAGAACATGTGATGATGAAAATGCCCAACGTTGGTGGCTATTGAGAATTCACTACTTTCATTTTGCCTGAGATGAAGAGGAATAGTTTTTTATAGTTTGTAATCTGAAGAGAAAGCCATTGATCCCGAGACGTTAGTTGGAAAACACACACATGATATGATGATTGTAGTATTAAGCATGTTCAATTTACCGTCGTTAAAGAGATAAATTCTCCTTTTCGGTCAAAAAGATTGCACTTAATCGTCATTGCATTCTTTTCATCCATATTTGAGTACCTAGTTCATGCTGATTGACCAACTCTATTCCGAATTCACGTTTCTAATGTCACGATTGAATAGAAAGAAATTATGTTGAGATTATTGGGAAATGAAAAAATTATATAGTGACCCATGAAGGAAAAATAGGATTATTTAAAGTGTTACTACGTTAGATATATCCAACAGGTTGAATACCCACTCTACATGCAAATTCTGAGCTTTGCTTTGTGGAGTTTAAGGTCATCGATGCAATCATAGGACGAGGCGTAAACCCCGTATATGTCAGAGTCTTACAACATATCTCCCAACGCAGCAGTTCCTTTAATAGGTCACATAAAGACTCTGAACCCTTCAGCTCAGAAAGGGAGTAAGACAAAGTGATACAAGTTCAAGCAAACTGTTCATAGCCTACTTCAAAATAATTTTCTGAAACGTAGACTGAAGAGAAAATGGAAGCAGTATATCCTACAAATAAGTAATTAACCTAAAAAAAGCTCAATAGGGATAGATGAACTAAACTAAGAGCAAGAAAATCGGTTCTCACTTGAACTTCATCAAAACGAATGTCATATAAAACGAACGTTAGGGATAAATTCACAACAATAGAGATAAAAAAAACCGCTCACATGAAAGGAATTGACCACTACATCTTCCTAGGACAACACATATTCTTGGGTTTATGGAAAAGAGAAAAATCAAGCGTATAATCACCATAAGATGGCAAATTTGAATAACAAGGAAATATTAATAATTTTGAAATGAAAGGATTACAACCGATCTGTTCCCCCGATAGTCACCTATGGTGTTGAAACATGGAACCTAACCAGACGATAGACCCTCTAAATGAGTACTATGCAAAGGGTATACGAGAGAATCATGCATATCAAAGAGAGGCCATAAAACAGTCTAGTATAATAAAGATAAGAAAGAAACCAGGGATATGATAGAATCCATTCAGAAACCAAAACGGCAATGGACTGGTGATGTTGCCAGAATATCAGACAACTGAGGAACAACATGACTCTGAACATGGATCCCCATATCATATTTTAAACTGTGGTCGGCAAAGTAAGAGATTACTTGATGAACTTGACCACTTCAGAAGGTATTGGTTCCGCAAAATCATGATAGAGACGTCTAATGACTCACAGAATAGGTCAATATCCGACAACAGATACTAAAGGGCTGATGGTTATGTACGTACTAAAATGGGTATTGAATAGAACGGACATCGTTGTTGAATACATTTTGGTGATTAATTCTTTCTTTGCATCTTATTTTGACCGATGCACATTACATACATTTGTGCTTCTTTTTTATATTCTTATATCTGTAGAACATAAAATGAACTCCTACAGTTTTCGTCTTAAGCCGTTCATTGTCTAAAAGAGCAACGTGGGACATATTGGTTAGTACTTTGACACAGATCACAGATGATATGGATATCTATTCGTAGAATATGAATTTGATGCTTATTTGATTCTTTGAAAATATGAGATTGCTTTACAAACCTGACAACTTTAGGAAGTATTGGCTCCCATGATAAAGTGGCCTGGCAAATCTTGATGAAAATGAGTCATCACAAACTCAGAAAATTAAGATAAGCCAATCTTTTACATTTATACCTCAATCCCTTGATGGTAACTCAACTACCATGTAATGGACAATCTTTTAATACACATTATATATTCAATGAATTTTTAGTGGTTCTCGTCTTAATTTTGTCAGGCGACGTGTTTAATAGCCAGCCCAATCCCAACATCTTTGTATCATCTTCTCTCTCAAAAGGTTTATGGAAATTATGATTTTGATTCAAACTTATTTATGAACTATTTTTATGAATAATTACTCTTTATTTCATCAGTGCTGCTCTAACTTTTATCATTCAGATCTCAGAATTACTAAGCAAATAACTGACAATCATGTAAGATTATTTTATTCATTCATTGCAAATTTTGTATAATGACGTCGCAAACAGCATATTAAAATTTTTTTTATTTATATTAGCGTTCCCGAACGATTGCAAGATCATACTGCCCTACGTTGTATACCCACTATTTACAGCGTATACAAGGATGAGATAAAACACTGTACATACGATGCAATAAGCATTGGTCATATTTCAAAAGATGCAAATGATTTCTCAACTCCATATTATTCAATCACATGAAACATATTATTTGCAGCCAAACGCTGTCTCCAGTTATCAAGCCACAATATACATACATATATATATATATATATATATATATATATATATATATATATATATATATATATATATATATATATATATATATATATATACACACATGCATATAAATATATATTTGTATGTGTGTTAGTGTGTATGTGTGTGTAAAATTTCAAGTATTATTCTGTTAAACATTTAAATTTTTGTTGTGATTTTAATTTTTTCTGGCAGAATTGATGAAAAAACATGAAAATTAATAGGAATGCATGTTTTATGATCCGAAATCTCATTAAATTCTAAATATCAACATCAGTTTATAAATTATGGTTTCTTGGATCATGCCAAGTGCGTTCAAAGAATTTCACAGTTATGTAGGCACACTTCTGTGGTAAAAATATGTGCATAATATTTCAGTTTTTATTGCAATAAAATTCAGTGCTTGATCTTTAGTTTCACAGAACATCAATCGACACAGAATGAATATATTAACATTTTGAGTGATAAAAGTTATGTATTACTTGAAGCCAACATCAACATCTCCCATCATTGGAGTTTTTATTCTGGAGAATATCATGAAAAACTAGTGTCTTCCGACGTCTGTATATATTTGCCGTCAAAATAATATAAACACCAATGCATTATGTACAAGTCATCGTGATTTCAATTGTGAATGAGATTCTTAGAAGCAAAACTCATTTGGCGGAGTTTCTACTATTTTCTATTTACAATTCATTACTAAGAACTTATAACACAAATATTTTCACACCTCGTTTGTTATTATTTCATCACATCGTAGCCAATTTTTGGATTATTCATCAATGCATGAAAAGAATGATGAATGAAATACTCATAGGTCTTTTTAACTGAATGTTGACATATAGAAGTGCAGCCCCCGCAGCCCAGAGAACCTATCAACTGTCCTCACTTTTTATAATTGGGGAGCAATTTTCAGCTAATCAATATGACATGTTTAAAACGAATATAAATGACTACGTGCTCGGTTTCAATAACATCCCCAGGAAAATAAAAGGATTCTTTCATACAAACTTCTCTGTTAAGTAATAGATAGTTGCACATATCTAGATTTGAAAGCCATTGTTAGTGGCAATAGTTCTGATAACTATTATTTAACATACAGTCATATTGATGCTTACTATGCTCAGTTTAGTACGATACAGGGAATACACGACACACATGCGTTAATATAATCATCGTCTATCAAAGACAAATCCTTTATTTGATGATAAAACAAGTATATTTCATTATACGGATTAAAATTTGCTTTGTCTGTATCATACACATTTGAGTCTCATATTTAATACCATTTAGAATGATATTTAGCTTTTTCATTATCTCCAACCTCCCAACTTTGGAGAACATCAACTTCGGAGAGTAGACCTTTCAGAAAGAGATGGGAATTCTTCGATTATTTGTTAATTCATCACGGACCATCGTATAATAATTGAAAATAGAAGATTATTGTCTACAAGGGAAATCAATGATAGTAAATTGAAAAGGCTTTTAAACGAAAAACGATCATTTCAGTCTCTCGTCTGGCTCGTATAGATGGTGAGAAAACTGTCATGTGAGTAATATAAATTCCTTCACTTATTAAAAGCAATGCGTACATTAAAATCTAAATAATTGAGATTGGTATCGAGGAGCAGGAAAAAAAGATGAGGATATTTTTCTGTATGTTAAAATAGGAACACTATTAAATTTATTCTTCATTTTTTATGTACATATTTTTCTTATAGGAAGGCCAACTGACAGCAAATAATGTAATTCACAATATTGTCATTGTATAGGTTAGAATATATATATTGTTTTCCTGTGCTCTTATTCCCGTATATCAAAACTATCTATTTCTTTAGCGGTAACAATGGACTCTCCCACCAAAAGGTAACAACGTTTTCAACACATTTTACTTGAGTGCTGTTTGAGATTAAACCTCTTTCATCGAGAAGATTTCAAGGGTTTCTCTTCTGAAGAAAATGCTTCTGTGATTGATTTATTTCTTGGGGATTATCTAGCATTCTATGCAGTTAATCGGATTGAATCATAGGGTTTATGAAATATGCAGAAGGAAATGAAATCTCGCTAAATCTCGAACACATTTTGCACGAGCTATTCTACAACAATCTATCATAGCCAGATGACGATAAAGAACTTCTTTTGAATCCCTGACAAACAGCTGTCACCAAAAACAAATATTTGAGCAAAGATTGCTCTTGAACCTGTTATAGATTACATTTTAAATCTCAAGTAGATTTTTGAAACATCCTCATATTCCTGGCTGTGATAGCTTCTGATGAAGCAAAAGTATTTATTCAATCGTAGATATGTGTCCGTCGTCTCTAATCCTGGAAGGATTAAAAGTGACGGACAAATTATTCCAAGCTTAATGTTAAGGTTACGTAGAATATAAAATATCAAAGATTGATTATCTTAGTTTTTACACGTTGATACAAAAAAAAACTTGATGAGATGGTAAAAGAAAGTGTTCGATGAGAGAAAAGACTTTTTTTTTTTCACTGATGGAATAACTAACACTGTTTAATATCAAATTATCAATCTTCAACTTTGAACTGCGTCATTAATTTAAAGAATCCAACAAAACGAGTTGATAAGCGCTCAACAATGTACGCACCCTTATCATTCTTCATGAAAGACGTGACGAACATTCGCACGCGACCACACTGTATTCAGACAAAACAGTAGCTAAGTTTTCTTCAAGCGCTTGCCTCATTTCATTGTCCATTACTTTATGTTGTGTCAGTTGTGTTGCTCCAAAATGAAAAGAAATGTTAGTGTAAGAGAACGGGTGCGAACCTGTTCCCAGATTGAAGGAAATCACTATCAAAATCAATGGTAAAATTTGATTGCATGTATCATCCTCATGGAATTTCTCTTTAAAAAAGATTTCAAATGTTATATAGTTCAAAAGAGGCCGTCAGAAATACTGTTGCATCTTTTTCAATGCTTTCATATGTATTATGCATGGAGACACACGTACACACACACACAAACACTCACACAGACATATGAATATATCTATATATATATATATATATATGTTTATATACATGCTTATATGTATATTTATAAACATACATATATATATGTACATAAATATATATTTATATATATTCATAGGGGTTGAGCTCTTTCAGTCAGGTAACTCGTTCATTGTAAGCTTATGCAATGTTCTTCCATAAGAATAGAGCACTCTGGTGGAAGGGGAATATAAGTTGAATAAATATAATGCTAAAATTCAACCTTACTGACCGACCACTTCCGTTGGGAAAAGAGAGAGAGGGCAGGGCCTCCAGGTCTGAAGCAAAGGTTTCAATCCTTCTTCGTGGTCCTGGATGGGAAAATGTAGAGTGTATAGCGACACTGGAGGGTTGTAATACAACAAAACAGCTGTCTGATGATGACACAAATATACAAATAAGAAAAAAGAAAAAGTTTGAGTTACCTTTAAAAATTTGGTAATATTCCGTGGGCATGTTTTGATGCACTTAGACGGGTGTAAGCTATCTTTCTCAGGAGGAAAATGCAGTGGTTCACGGAAAAATACTCTTGTTTACATGTTTAAGGTCGAAGGGATATATGGGATATTTTTCTAATGTTTGATTGTTCAGTAGGAGCAGGAGAAGAGTAGTTTCAATTCTTGTTGGTAAAGGTGTTTTTGAGTTGTAGCACCTATTTTTTATAACGTTTTTCTCTCCACCTTCCAATCGTCACTTTCATCAATACTTTGTCTGATCACTTCACACCTACGATACACACACATTCATACACACACACACACACACACACACATACATACATACATACATATATATATATATATATATATATATATATATATATATATATGTATATATATATATATATATATATATACGGATACGTATCTCTGCTTATGCATTTATATTTGTATCAATGACTTTACTTGTCTGTATTCTTATATAAAAGAAAAAAAAAGGTACACTTTTCACGAATCAAATCTACCGTCTTCCCGTTTATCTAAATTATAGACACCAGTTATTGAATCATGTAATCGAATGTCTGGCACTAAAGTATATTTGTATTGTATTTTATGGAAAAAACATACGAAAAACAATACTTGCAAGCAATACATAAATATCTACATTCAATGTGCGACAATTTTTCATAAAACAGATTAACATTGCTGACCATTAATAATACATGGCTGACATTTGAAGAACATAACATTTTTATTCATTTTCTAGTGTTTTCTCTATCGATCAATCTCCAAGGTTAACATACGTTAACCATCTACTAACAGGATACCGACCCAATGGCACTTAGAGATACTGTGCATTCAGGCTTTCAAACAAATAGTTTTTGCCATACACAATATGTTAAAAAAATATCATCCCTATGGACGTCATCAAGTCTCTAATTTGCCGCAGTAAAAATGGAACTGACAAATATTCGAAAGAAAAACAAAACAAAACAATTATACTATTATATATTATGTTGAGGGTGACAATAGATGATAAATATTTCCATTTACTCACGGACGAAAGGGGAAAGAATTAAAACCTATAGATAAATAGACTTTTTTATTTTTTCACAACCTATACAGATGATATCCCATAGTCTGAAAACTATGACAGACGTATAGACTATTAACCAAAAGCAATTTGATAATTCAACACTGTCTTTTAATGTTTCAGCCTATTAATAGTCGGGCATACCAGCACAACCTCGTCTCTACCCACTCTCTGTATCGTTTTTACACTACATGAAAAACTCATATACATATTTCATGTAATTTTGCCAAGATTTTCATTGTCTCTATATTGCAAATTTGAAAAGAATGGTCTTCCAATACAGACAGGTTTATATACATAAATATCTGAACACATACGCCTATTTTCTGGTCATTTCAGCAGTTCATTATTTCTCCAGAGGTTTCAACATTATTCAGATATTTCCTGACTCATTCATCGTGTATCAGTAGTTAATTTAAAGCAGAAAAAAATTAAAACCCATACTTGAATTCTATGAGGCTATTTTCTGGAAAAAAAAAGAAAAGATTTGATTGGTACAGTCCATATTTCCAAATGGTTGGTAGGAGATATTTTCATCAGGAAAATTATACCTTCAGATGAGAGAGTCCATTGTTACTGACACAGAACTAAAAAAAACATATTATTCAATATATAAATGTATTTTTCATCGTGGAACATTAAATTTTGTTTCGAGTTGATGACTAATTAACATTAATTTCAGTCAAGATGAGTTTTGCTTGACCTTATAGTATATGTTTCAATAAAGAGTTTTTTTTTTGCTTGAAGCACTCAAAAATATCTATATAAGTGATCAGACTCTCTTTGTTACCAACGTAGGAAGAAGAGATGTATTCAATAACCATGGAAGTATCAAGCAAATGTTTCGATTGAATGTTGAATGGTTGAATTTCGTTTCTGGAATTGAAAAAAAACATTGCCATTTAAAGTGTTTTCCCGATGATTTAAAACTTTTCTTGTTGCGTGTAACATGACATCTCAGATTACTAAAGTGAGTTTTCACGCAAAAAGAGTCTACTTTCAAACTATAAATCTGGGAAGATTTATACCGAAATAACGGGCAGACCTCCCGAAGTCCAACTCGAGGAGCATAAAAAAGTCCCTAATCAAAGGTGAAATATGAAAGCCATGCCCATATCTGTCGAAGGAAACGTGATCACTATTTTCCCTGGAAAGATGTCCGGATTATAGTCAGGGAGCACTGCTTGACATTGCTGCACACTGAGAGTATGTCAGACAGGAGCGGAATTCTGTCTGATGTGGTGTCCGCTAATCAACAGGAAAAAGTAATCTTGGCCTATCAAAGAAAGGAAAATAAACCTTCTGACGCGTACGTTGTTATCATTGGAGAAAATAAATGTTTACAACGATCACACTTGGATAATGCAAGAAAGAATTGATCAGCCGAAACGTCGAGTTTTTAACACACACAACAAAAAAGAGGTTCAATCGTCCAAAAAAGCTCTGTGATTTATGAAATATTCCAGAGATCATATACGTAACAGTGACTGGCAATATTTAAGATGGCATGGCAAACTAGATACATTCAGAATGTAGTGGCTCAGCAATGCCTATGATAGAGAGTTACAGTGAATCCTTGAAAATGTCTATGTCTAACAACAAACGCTAAAAGGATGATAATTGAAGAGTTAACGATTGGTTAGAGTGAGTGGAGAGGTAAAGCGACTATAAGAAAAGGACCATTTAATGTTATTGTAGTTATTTCATCAATATAACAAGAGTTACTCGATAGTGTCAATTATACTGGGAAACATATTCTGACAACAACAATATGGTAGATCTCATTGAATGTTTCGTTTCACACATTAAATATATATATATATATATATATATATATATATATATATATATATATATATATATATATATATATATAACATCCTTATGATATGAATGTATGGGAATTAAAAGCAACTTTATTTCTTCTGAAAACATTATGGTAATGACCGGGCAGATATCGGACACAAATAATCGTTATTCGATGAGAAAGGCTTTATTGATTTTTCTTTGATGACAGCCACTTCCAGCAAACTCTCTTATGCAACTAAAGGAAAAAAATTACATTCTTATTTATATTTATAATGTTTTTCTTTAAATTCCTTGAAATCTGTAATTTGTTTTTTTTTCTGATATAAGCAGTTACGTTAATGGTTTCATAGCTAAAGGTATCCGGCAGCTAAGATATCTTTTCTAAAAGCAAAATAGTCACCTACATTGACAGTGCACTGAATTCAATGATGAATTTTGATCACAAGGATCTGTCATTACACATTTAACTGTACAGGTCAAATTTCAATTCGAAATGCCCGGCTATGGGATTTTTGATTCAATTTATTAAATTTTGTGATTGACTTATCGTAGAAAATAAATGAAACTGTCAAATAATTGAATTGCAGCAATAACAGTGATGTAAAGATAACATGAGAATTCGCAAGGTTTTGGAGACGCCAAATGCAAATACAAGGAGATAAGAAAGAAATGATAGATTATGAGCAGAAAGAGATAAAAAGGAGTCCTCCTGTGACAAATAGTGATAACTGATTCAATACTGCATTACTTTTTGCAAGAACAAGACTGGTGACGGATAAGGTCAACGTCCAAATACGATTTATTGACATTAGAAGATTAGATAAATCATGAGAACAGAAATAAAAGGAAAAGGAAAATACACATATACAGACACACATACCAGCACACACACACACACACACACATACATACACACAAACGAAAGCACACATACACGTGCCTGAACACATAAACTCAACGACATACACACTTCAGAAGTGAACTTTGTAAAAATGTGAAAAAAGATTCAATTTTGAAAAAAAAATGAGATTCATTTGAATAAAATCATGAAATACACGATATTCTTGCAGAAATCTCGTCCCATCTGATAAGATCTTCCCAATTTAAAATTTTCTGTATTCATGATAGAAACCATTAAGAAATCCAAATGGCAATGGACTGGCAATATTGAGAGTATAGCAGACAACTGGTGGACATCACGACTTTCAGCAAGAAGATCAAAGTCAGTGCCGAGGCGGGCAAAATGTTAGATGGTGAGACGAACTGGACAGGGTCAGGAAATATTGGTGCCACGATGCCCACCATAGACGGATGTAGCAAATCCTGGGGAAGGTCCATGTCCAACAACGGACGATAAAAGACCAATGATGATGATATATCAGCGGCAGCCATTACAAGACAAATCGTTATTTTGTTTCATACCACCTTTTCAGATGTGACAGATTGCCTTATGCTTTTATAAATATATATCATACCGTTATATCTACATTTCTATTGTCTCAAAATTGAAATAGTGAAAAGAATAGCCTTTCAATAATGGCACGTCCATGTACACAAATATCTGAACGTATATACCTATTTTTTTACTCTCTATTCCAGCAATTTAATATTCCTCTGGAGATTTCAACGTTATTTCGATTTTTCATGACACATCCCTAGTGTGCAAGTAGTTAATCCCTGGCAGAAATTAACATCTATAATGTTATCGATTTTCCAACTATAGACATATCTTATTGGTAGTCGCAAATGATTACTCATACATCAGCGTGTGAATATGTATAAAGAAACTCAATAGGCCTGTGCTGAGCAATGAACTTATAATGGATGCTGCTGATATATATATATATATATATATATTCAAGGGTGAGACATATGTGCCTGGCATGCGTGTGTGTTGTGTGTAGGTAGGTGCATAATCAGTATTTTCGGGGCCGAAGTTATTCTGAGTCAATAATGATATTATTCCAACACTTTGACTACATCTTTGTTTACGTTTTAATCCTGATCTTCTGCCTTATAAATTTCCTTTCTTTCAAAGCGGCATTATATTATAACAGAGAGAGAGAGAAGAGAGAGAGAGAGAGAGAGAGAGAGAGAGAGAGGGGTGGTAGGAGGGAAAGAGAGAGACAGAGAGAGGCTGCAGCTGACTATCTACCATCTCCAAAAATAGGCACCTATTGTTACTACTATCCTACCACAGTGTTGGTGATCTTGAGCCGACAGGACTAAGATTGTCTTCGGTTTGAGCGAGACTAACTCAAATTCTCCTGCTAAAAGGCAATATATTGTGTTCCTCCTCCTTTGATTTTAAACATACAACTGGTAAACTCCAAAAATTGTTAACTTAAGGGTAACATTTTTCGTGGACACACTTCCAATCTTGCTAACTTGGGGAAAAACTATCTTTGATACTAAACTACCCCAAGTTGTCACTTGATACTCACTTTATGTCACATATATTAAAGCAGTGCCTATGATAGAAGTTTCAGATCAAAATTCTGCTAATGACTATGCGTCAAGCATCAGACTTATGGATGCAATTTTGTAGATGGAACGTGGATAGCTAAAGTAATTGATTGGTTCCTGAATATATCACCATCTGCTCACAGCAATAAATGTTCATGATACATTATTTGCCTTCTCTTTTTCACAATACTATTATTTTATTGGTTTTATTGGTCAGTTTAACTTCTCAAAATTTCTTTCAACCCCGCCCCTCAATTAACCGAATTTAGAATTGAATTATTGTGCCAGAGGTTGAGGCAAAATTAGTTGTCATTGGGAAATTGATATGGCCATGATGTTGTGCATCATAAAGATGAAATAGAATAGACAAGTTCCAATTCTCATTTGTTCGGATAATAACATTTGTAATATTTTTGATTAGCCATACCCTCCTTCTAGTATCGGGAGATCCTTATTATCGTTATTCATATTCCATGAAATAATCAATGCAACATTTATACGTATGCATGCTGTGTAATAAGTAGATTTCGTTCTATATATGTTCTTTCCATGTCCTTTTGTTTTTGTGTCAGTTTTCGTCACTCATGCAAAACAATTCATGCATTTTTATGTGAATGCTCTTGAGACGAAGAGCAAGCCTGTGTGTTTGTGTGTGAGTGTTCGTGGGAGAGAGAGAGAGAGAGAGAGAGTGAGAGAGAGAAAGAGAGAAAAAGAGACAGGCAGACAGACAGAGAGAGAGAAGGTGTGTGATTTTGAGTGTTTACATGTTTCTATATACAAGGGCGAATTGGGACTTTTTTCTCTTGAGAGGACAAGAGGTTTAATACCCCCTGAAATTTTTTCACAGATTTTCCCGGATTTACACTGATTAACCTAAAATCTTATGCATTTTGTTCGATGCTGGAATCTTAGTGCACTTGATACTCCCTCAGAACCCCCCAAGAAGATCATAGTATCTAGTGACCTAATTGCAGACAAAATCTCGACATGAATATAACGATGATGAAGAATCCAAGAGGAGAGATTACTCCCCTTTATATGAAAGAGTTTTATGAGTCTGAATCCTCGGTGGTACTTATTGCATTTACTTTGCTGAGCACTGGATTCTTTGTATATTTATTTGTGCTGAAATTGTTGCCGCCCAAAGATTATATTTGCTAATATGCGTATTAAGTTTGCCTTTTTTAAAAGATAAATCATCCACAAATTTTCAGGTTCTTATATATAAATGCTTTCAAGAAACGGATTTGTAATCCGACTGAATGATTATAAATTGTATTATATTATGTTTATATACATTATATTATGGTTTTCCCATTTTCATTGTGAGTGTAATACTCGGCCTTGTCATTTTAAATAGAATAGACAATCGAAAAAATGGGACTGCCGCGTGAATCGAACCTGCAACTGATAAAGTAGCCGCTTCGACGATTACATCACCGGTGGCTGTTTACCAAACTGGTAAGAGCAAAGCTACGTATAATAACCAATATAAAATAGATGTCTATATATACATGTAAAAATGTTTGTATATCTAGAGAAATATTGTGCGAGGATTTAGTCCGGATGGTACAACATAACATATAGAAGAAAATTCAGTGTGCAGTTGTCCAAATTTAATCTTCAGGGGATATCATTAAACACTAATATATAACAAACCCTGATATGTTTTAAGGACAGAATAAAACATTTGCAAGAGCTTCGGTCTACGTCATGCAAGAGATAACTTTTCCAATGCTGGTAGTCTGTACTGGAGACCATGTAAAAGCTAGCACCTAAATCTTCATCGACGGAGGCTACTGTGCTACAATATTTACTCATATTCATTTTTCTTTATTTACATTTCTGCTACACTGAATAATGTTTAATAAATATTCGTAAAAGCAGTGGTACTAAATTCTAACCCTTCTGTCCTTTTGGTAAATATACAGGAGGATTTGATGGGAGATCACACTCAGGGTCTCATCTGGATCACTCATACTGTGATCGAATTCTAGGACATTTATAGTTACATATATAGTACTCTAAAGTATTTTTTTGATTATTAAGTTTGAGCTCCTATTCAAATATGCTGCATTAGTGTACGTAAAAAAAAGCATGAAAATAATAGTTGTTCGATGTGATTAGTTTTACATGCAGGAAGGAAAAAACGTAAATATCCGGCTGTGTTCGCCCAAGTAGGGGAATTATCGGAGATGAAGTATGTTTTTGACGGTTATAACATATGTAAAGCCGTATCATATAAATATCCTGTTATTCCAAAACAAACTGTTAAATAAAGGCTCCCTCATTATTACAGGAATGAGTAACAGCTATAACTGGGAGATGCGTGTCCCAAGGATTATTTAGTTTTGCGGTAGTGATAATTTTGTTCGGGGAAATCGAGAAAAATCACGACTCATATTCAAAACTTGGGTTCAACAACAATAATAAAATAAATTGCGTTAATCTGTGGATGAATTACTTAGCTGTTTGAAGGACTCACTTCTATTTTCTTCTTCGGTGGCTCAAAGTCAGCGTTTTGAAAAGTTCGTCAACATTAGTACAAGTATCTGCGTTTACTTCTTCGGTTAGTAAGTTGCGGGCATGAATCATCTGGTCAATGCAAGGAAAAAGATATAAAACATCCAACACATGCACACACACACACACATAGACACATACACATACACACTCAAACACAAGCTGTTTCTTTCTCCCAAATATCCACCCAAAAGGTTTAATAGCATGACAATATACTGATTAGGATAGAGAAACAGCTTGTACGCGCACGTGTGTGTGTGTGTGTGTGTTTGGGGTTCAGATGAAATATTACTTATATATATATATATATATATATATATATATATATATATATATATATATATATATATATATATATATATATAAGTTGAATACTTGGACCCAAAATGTCACTGACATTATATATATATATATACATATATATATACACACACACACGTATATATATATGTGTGTGTGTGTGTGTGTGTGTGTGTGTGTGTGTGTGTGTGTGTGTGTTGTTACCTCAGGGTTAAACTCCATCCCTGTACGTTTATTCCAATTCCGAAAATTACTTGTTATATATATATATATATATATATATATATATATATATATATATATGCAATTAGTGAGTTGCTTATATATTAAATGAATCCAGATTCATATATATATATACATAACACTTGTTTGTGCAACACTAACATATCAGAACATTCCCCCAAAAGCATCTTTAGTCATTATGGACATCAAATCCGTATTTTTTCATGAAGAAGGCATCGTAGCCCTTAAAGAAACCCCCAATAAAAGAATAACTGAAAAACCCAAAACCAAAACGATAACCAACCATATACAACACGTTATCACCTTCAGTAGCTTCGAGATTGATAATAGACGCTTCGACAAGATGGAAAGCTGTGTCATGATTAGGTCGTGGCCCCTTTTATGCCAACATCTTAAGACGCAGATCAGAAGAGACGTGACCAGAGATTGCAAAATACTGCATCTCCTATATTAAATATATGGATGTTATCCGTTTTGTAAACACAGGAGATGGAGCGTAACTTGAGGAATCATTCAGACACACACTCTAAACTCGACTTCGATAAATTTGACTCCCTAGTCTTCATTAACATTTACATATACATTAATAACAATAGAAACCACAAAATATTCTATCTACTTAGCCTAGAGGCACCCACAACTACCTTCACTTTAAATTGGCCCAACCCAAGCATCTGGAACAAAAACTACTATTTTCACAAATAATTACAATCAGAATGATTTACTATACAGATATTGAACTTAACAACCACAACTATAACTTGCTATAACATTTCACTTAACAAGGAAATTCACAAGAAGATACGAATTGCCCAATAAAAAAACACTACAATACCCAAAGGAGAGTCCTTCGCATTTTCTAACAGAAAAAAAAATCTGATTGCATACCAATCTTCACCACCTTCAACAACACCTCTCTATCTATCATATAATTGATGATAAATGGAATGTACTTACAGTCAAAACAGAACTCAAATAAATATTCCAAAAACCATGCATCATTGCCTTCTGCCAATAAAAAATATTAAATATATGATTTGCAGTAACACAGTAATAAAGAAAAAGCTCAAACACAAAACATCCTTAAAACCGTTTAGTTTTGCTAACTCCTCAATAGAAAAAAATCTGCTGCAACCACCTTGAGCACACCTCCGCCAGCTCTGATACTAACAATACAGTCTATATCTACCAAAATTTTAACCGTTGAATCAAAAATATCAGCCATCTCCTATAATGTGATGAATGCAGACTGCAAAACGAAGATAAGTCTGAGTGGCAGTTCAACTTTACACTTGATAACTATAGGCACAGGATTGAATCAGTCAATGATCCGAATTAAACCCTAGGAGGACTATACCTCCTAGCCATATATTCGGTACAGAGGCAAGATTTACCATCATCTAAAAAAAAGTATTCCTCCCAACACAACTGAATTTCCAGGATTGCATTGGTATACGTAGATCATTGAATTTAAACTACTTTCTCTTAATTGAATCAGCACAAAACCCTAACTACAGCGATCTCAAACATCATGATTCTCTCGAATTATTCTATCCTTATAAACTTCATACCTGAACCTAAGGCCACACTCCTACCCAGGCCAAAACAACCCTTAATATACATACATTCTATTCCCTGAAAGAACATCATCAATACAACTAGACCCCAACCTACATATATTTTATCTTACAAACTCATCTTACCCTATCCATACCTACTCTTTTATCAAACGCTGATAACTTCACACAGTTAACCAAACGCCTAACTATAGACTAATATAAATGATATATTTTATATAAACTACTCAAACCAATCTGACTTTACTGACACCTAAAATAATCATTAAGGATTCAGAACATGCATATCCCAACTGATACTCGATATTTAGACAACAAGGATTCCATTTGATGTATATCTCACAACCTTTATAACTACTAGATCAACTGCACACTACTAAGTATCCAAATAGCCAAACACTAAAACATAACCTAGCTCCCAAATATCCACAAGAACTGATTCTTAAAAATGCCATCTTCCTCTGACTAGCAAAACCAATAGAATGGTCATAACTGTTGCTACTACTTCCAACAAAAATTCTTACCAAATCAAAAAAGATTCTTTCACGAACATAAAAACTCCGTACTCTTCACCATGACCTCCAATGAAACCTAACTTCCTGTATCCATTTCTGCTTCAAAAGCAAAAAATCTGATACTGAATTTGTTATTACGGACACTTAACCTGTTAACCATTAAAACGTACTCACATGCTACTAAAGATGGAATTTTTCTTGGATACTTGTTTGGCATATTGAATAATTTATTCATGAAATAATTCTTACCAAATAAAGTACCCATACTTATAATCCTAATTTTATATATGTATATACACACACATATATATATTCAAAGGCAATATGCCTCTTGGAGTCCTGACCCTGTTATAACCCCCATTAATTTTCAACGAAAAATAAAATCTGTAAGCCATTACTATCATCAATCCAGTTTGCTTGCCTACAGGACTATGGTCCAGGATTGATATTCCCGCTGAGGATGACGTGCTTTTGCATCGAAACATGTTCGACACCACTCTATGTAAGTAAACGAATCAACATATACAACACAGTCCGGCTCTTTTTCATCTTTTCACAATATATATATATATATATATATATATATATATATATATATATATATATATATATCATATGCATGCGTGCGCATGCGTGTGTGTGTACATAAGTGTGTGATGAAAAAGATGCTTATACGAGCTTGTAAGATGAAATTGACTTCGTTCAATATAATTGAACTTTCATTTGAATATCACAGCGATTTTCTCAACTGGAGTGACAGCTACATTTGATTGTCAGGTCCATAAAAAGATGTATTATTGCGAAAAGATTCTTCATTTAATAAAAGGTGGGAATAAATTAATTCAAAGAAAAATAAACTGACAAATGGAGAGTATTCTATTCTATTTCGTCCATTCAATTTTGTGCGTGCACACACACAAAAAAAGAAATATCAAAACGCTGTCAAATGACAGCAAAATAAATTCACAAACATAGAATAAAATAATATTTGCTTCCCATAATTACATTGTGGATTGAAAATCTCATTAAAATTCCCTGGGCGCTCACCTTCGAATATTACTTAAATAATTCAATATCCCACTCTGTGACAGGTAATTATCTATTGTTTTTTTTTCTTTCGATATTTGGGAAATATTTGGCGGTTTTATTGCATGAAGTGACATTTCTTAGCCGTCAAATTTCGCAGTGAACCTGATTAAGCCTTCTGAGAGATAAAGATTCGTCTCTGATGCGGGTATCTGTTTATATGGGCAACGAAGCAACTCATACACTGTGTATGAAATGTGAATAGGAGAAAAATCACAGATCCTCTCATTTTGTCAGATTTGCAACGCTTGCAAAACTTATACAGTATACGAGCGTCTCCGAGCAAAGTAATGATTCGAGTTCAACTTGAGGTATCATATATCATCCTTTGTTTTGCATCTTTGTGTGAGGGCGTGTGTGAGTGATTTTTATCGAGGTATTATTACAGTATAATTCAATCATATACAGTTTTAGAAATTAAAATTCACCAAGACTAATGGTCGTCTTGTGTGCTTTCGATAAAGAAACAATAAATATAATCTCTTCGTAGTCCCAGAATACCTTAGCCATCACCTTCTGGGCCAATCGAATTCAAATTTACTGGTTTCGTGGATCCACTCAGAAGCCACTGTTTTGATCCCATGCTCCTTTCTGGATCGCATTGGATGTAAGTTTTGTCCCTGCTTACGATTTATCTGCTCCGGTATCGCTCAAAAGATAGATCAAAAGATGAACTTTTTTGAGTTGCAGAGCTATTGCATTCACCAAAGCCACAACGGTCATTGAAGATCAATAAAAGCAGGCATTCCATTATTTTCGATGGTTTATTCTCTTTAGGTTGTTTAGGCTAAATGATATATCAATCGTGTAATGACGGGTTTCTATTCCGAATAACCGTTTCCATATAATATAACGCAATTTATAATTGCACGCACACACACATACACACATACACATACATATATGTATATATACATATATACTAACACACAAACATATATAATTATATATATGTATGAGTGCGTTAGTATATATGTATACATAGGTATGTGTGTACCAACACACACACACGCACACATATATAATTATATATATGTATGAGTGTGTTAGTATATATGTATATATATATGTGTGTGTGCTAACACAAACACGCTCACACACACACACACACACACACACACACACACATATATATATATATATATATATATATATATATATATTGACAGCATTGCTGCGCTTTTATTCCTTTCTTTCATACTTTTCTTTTCGTCTTATTCATGCCAGCAAATGATTGTTTCTGCAAGAAGCAGATATCCCTGTTTTTTGCTCCTATAAAATAGCTCCTCATTTTATATCATAATGCAGTTGACATTCAAGCTATGATTAGCCGATCCATTTATCTCTTATTGCCCCCACTTCTTCTCGAAATCATTCAGAAACTCACCGGTAAAAATATCTCATCCTGATTTCAGTCAAAGACATCCACCAATGTAGTTCTTTTGAATCGATTGTATCTTTAAATATTCAACTTTTTTCTCCTATGTATCTACTTTTTTTTCAAAGAATACCCGAACGAAGAACCAATCCTGAAATGTTATGCACAGAGAGTTTATGTCAGATATGGCTTTTTGGCTAATTAGATATCGATTGCTTACATTATTATGATTTTTGGAATTATCATTTCGTTCTTAAATGACTGTCAAACTACTTCTAGCAATTATCTTGTAAGAAAATTCTGAATAACACTTGTGAGAAGACTATATAGAATTATCCAGTGTAAACTACCAATCGGCTTTGTTTTAGATACTTTCTTTTGAATACTTAGATCAGATTAACTGAATAAATGTAAGAAGTCAGATGGATTGTTTTAAAGGATATGAACGTAAATAAATAAAACATGTCTTGAATCATGAAAACTATAACATAGACGCAGAGGCCGGAAATTATTTTGATAGAAGGAAGCATGAAGAAAATATAGTTTTATTGTATTTTTATTGATCGAATGTTTTTTTACTTATGAATTTAGATCATTTTAGTTGGCTTCCTACTTCATGGATTGTATTCATTCAGTTTAATAAATGTTCTAAAGACAAATTATGTAGTAATCAATCAGCACTAACCGCTGCAAACTAGTTTGCTGAGTTTAAATGATTCATCTTTTTATATATCTATGTATCTTAACTTTGACCTTTACTTACTACCTGACTTACTATGGAAACATGAGAGTTTGCACACCCATACTTTTCTCAATGAATAATGCAATCTTTTTTTTTTTATTTGAAAAAAAACAAAAACAAAATCTCCCTCCTAAATATTCCTCCAGTGTGGGATTCATTACAATATCAGTTTATGCCAAATGGTTATTAATTTGTGCCTCTTTGCTTTTCAAAAAGAGTACACGTTATATCAGTGATCACAGCCCATTGAAAAGCGAGTGTAGCATCATATCCATTGATCACCCCTTCTCCAAAGTTTTAATTGATCATCCCCAACATTAGCATGTATGCTTGGTGGTTATTTTTAATTGGAATGTTTGCTTGTTTTTTCTCTTCCCTGCTTGCTCTAGTTGATTCTGTATAGAACTCAACCAACCAAACAATTCCGTAATCTGAATAATCCAACCAATCAGAGAACTAAAGTGACACATAATTTCATCAAAATAAATCGAGAACCTCTAAGCTCCTCTTTGATAAAGTAATTCGTAGTTCACCGAGCGTTCACTGAACTTATCAAACGTTGCTAGCCTCAAAGGGAGCCGCTTCCAGTAAATTCAATAGTCGATATCCTTACGAACGACCAAAGGGTTCATATGAATGTCAGTATCAAAATGATTGACGAGAATCCAGTAAGTATCTATTGTGTGCTTCAAGCATCCTACAGATGTGCATATAATCCTCTTTGCACTTTAGATTCGCAATCTGAAGGGAGTGGAAACAAAATCACATCTGTTGCCAACCAGACTTAAATTCCATGCAATATAGAAGGAAAGTGACGTTCTCGTGGCAGGTAGTCGAAATTCCGACGTAGTTCAAAGCATGCACAGATTTAAGGCCTTTTCAGTGTACAAAGAGTAATTTGATGTTTTGACGTACTTGATTCCATTGGATGTTCCATAGGGAAGACTCGTTGCAGTTTCACTAGATCGGAATTTCATTATTTAAGAAAGGTATTTGGCTGCAATTGGATTATTTCAGCAAAATAGCACTTCAGTGCACACGATATTAACCCCGTTGTAATTCAAATATCAGGGGTTAGAGCATGTAATGAAACACACTAGGGATAATAATTTGATAAGCTGATGAATTATCGAATGAGAGAGAGAGAGAAAGAGAGAGAGAGAGAGAGTTTGAAAGAGAAATTGAGAGAGACAGAGGACGAGAGATGAAAAATTTATATAAGATGAAAAACAATAATTTGTTCAGCGGGGGGGGGGAGAAAAAGATAAGAAAATTAAAAAAATAATTTTGTTGGTGACATATAAGTAATCAAGACCTCACGATGGATAAAACATTTTTACATCTAATGTATTCTTGATGTGGCGCTTCCAACAATTGTTTTCCGTTCACTTTGTACTCCAGGCGAACACATAATGTAGGAAATGACATATTTCTTTTTTAAATTAAATCTATCCTTCTGTAAATGAGTTTTGGCTACTTCGTCATTTTTTAAACATCATGATATGATACTTGACTCTTTAGCATTTTTATTGTCATATTTAAGTGAATGTGTCATTGTATCTTGTTACAAAAATCTAGTTCAAAATTCTAAATCAGCCTTTCAAGTCAAGTATGTTGGATGTAACATTGAAGTCTATTAGAGACGACGTACATTAGTCAATCCGTCATAAGTAAAGAAATATGCAAAAGCAACCACTGAGTTGAGTCAGTCCCTTTGTATAAACTGCAATACAGTTAAAAAGTATCCTCCTTCCATGTGATGTGAGTTGTATTCTTCGTTTAGATCTTTCAAAGAGAGATTATTTATGCAACACTTTATGTAATATATGACAAAAAGGACTCCCGATGTATTTCGTGTATTCAAAAACATTTTCAATCAATAAATTCATTGGAAATTTTTTTCGAGGTTTTTGCGATGGATTCTATGATGCCAGACTGAATTTACTACTAATATACTGTGCTGTCTTGTGATAGATAAATAAGACATTATTATGTCATTTTCATACATGCAATGGGTAACTTAGTTATCAAATTACTCCTTAAGCTACACAAATAATTGGGGTGAATTTCAAACTGGCGTCATAATTGGTCGGTGTGTAATCTGGGCAGATCTATAATTTCTTGCTCAATGCAAATAATGAATGAGCACGTGTAAATAAAACATAATAATTTGTAGACGGTTAGCTCTTCGGGGATTATTTACAACGTTTTAAGATTAATAACAAATGCACTGATTGATACTTTGATACGAGAATTGTGCAGTGGCAGTTTTCAGATGGGGGGACCTTTCTAAGTTGGTTTCCAAACGTTTCCATGGATCTTGGTGTCATGTGTATTCCTAAAGGCAAACTCTTACACTGACTCAATTCTGTCGATTGGTATATTGTCGACGGATTCTGTAAAGCTTTAAAGATTCATCGTATATATTCGAATATCTCTCTTTCCATTTATATGTGTGTGTCTATATATATATATATATATATATATATATATATATATATATATATATATATATATATAAAGCTTAAGTTAAAATGGATTTGATTTCAAGCGTTTTAGCCTTTTCCTTTCTGCATCACACTATTCGATATTTTGTAACAAAACTATGATCTTATCCAATGCTGTTTGAGGAATGACGTCTATTATCCGTTACATTGAAAGATTCTGTCATCACTCATTGTTATTAAGAAGTTATGATCGAAAAATTCCATCAAATATGAAGGTTTTTTTCGATGATAAAATTATTCGTGTCCTGCAGGATCTTATCGAACTTATGATATGTATTCACGTTTTACGATCCATTTTTAGCCGGCTATATATGACTAAGTTTGATATACTGTGACACACAAGCCAATACTTGATCGATGCCAGAGAAAAAAAGACTAATGAGTATTGGAAACATCTTTATTTGACTTCGGTCCATCTGAGAACAGGGCTGACTTACAGAAAACGATTGAAATTCCCAAGGAGTTGACATTTCATTCGAAGTTTTCCTTTCATCAGGTTTCATAATTCTTCTTGTTTCTTACAATTTCCTTTCATCAATATCTCTTTCTTTTACTATCAAGGAATAAATCTTTTCCAATCCAATGTATAATTGTCTTTATAGTTATTCGTTTATTTCTTTTTCTGTTGAAACCCCTACCAAATTTTACACATTTTTGGACTATTTCCTAGAATCACTTCGATTGTTTTAATTCTCGTGTTTTTGCATATTCGTATCTCCAACATTTTTTCCTCCTTAACCTTTTTTTTTACTCTCATTCTATTCCCTATAGCTATTCCGTTTTTTTTAATTATTTCATTTTTGTTCAACAGTCTCTGTTCTTCATAACACTTGGCTTTGTATATTCCCCTTTATTTCAGTGCTAATTTTCTCTCCTTTCAGCATTTTTTTCTCTTTCTATCCATATTTTCTTCTGCCAAAAATCACCTTTTCTTTCTCAATATTCGATTTTTCCGTGTGACTTTTCCATTTTCTCTGACCTAAAACTGAATTATTTCATGACTTGTAAAACGTGATGACATCGATTCACCGTCAAATTTAGAGCATATTCTACCTGAGTAAATATCCGAACATTTGAAAAGAATGACATTAAAAAAAACTGAAACTTTCGATGTTCTCAAACCTGTGGAAAATTAGTATTACTTACAATATTTCACATGATTTTAGCTTCTGCATCTTATTTATGATGACAAAATGAATTACCGTTATTTTCTGTTAACTTTTAATAAATTTTCGGAATATTCATAGATCTTTCAGTTATAATCGATGAATATTCGGATAAAAATGACAATATTAATAAAAGTTTTCACATGTTTGTGTTCAACAATCTTTTCTCTCTCTCTCTCTCTCTCTCTCTATATATATATATATATATATATATGTATATATATATATATTTATATGATACAAATCTCCTAGGAATATAATATTATATGATATGATAGCCAATGTGTGATGGGTTTACACCATAAAGTGCTCATTCATTCAACATTGAACAATATTTCCATTAAGAGTAGAATCCAGGATACGATGAATTAATACGCAGATACATATATGTTTCTCCTCTGTTTTAGTTTCTTCAGGCGAACTTACAGATACCCAAACAAGACAGAAACCTAAACATGTTTATGTGGCAAATACTTACTTCATTATATACACACATATATATATATATATATATATATATATATATATATATATATATATATATATATATATATATATACATATATATATATATATATATACATATATATATATATATACATATATATATATATATATATGTGTGTGTGTTTGTGTGTTTGTTTGTTTGTGTGTGTGTGTGTGTTTGTGTGTGTGTGTGTGTTTATCACATTGTGATTATTCAGTCGAAGTTTTCGATCAAAATCCAGTTAATAAATATGCGCCGGGGTAGAGACCTATCAAACTATCCTTGTATATATATTCATACAGAATTTCCTTAATACTTATAGTTATTGCTAATACGACCAGGCGTTAAATCATATAATTAGACTTTCATTGAATAAATATGGTGGGTTAGACATAATCTAGCTTCGTCAGGAAATAACACACTCAGGAACGAGAGGTACGAAAGTCTGTCGGGAAGAATTGGAAAAAAAAAACAAACCCAAAACATAGATACAAGAAATTATATAGAATAGAATGAACACAATAATAGTAAACATAAAAATGTCGTAAAGAGGAAAAAAAATCAAGCCGTTTAGGAAAAAAAAAAACACTACAAATTCTAAGACGAGTGAGAAAGAGAAAAAAGATATGCCTCAAAGTCAACCACAGTGCATAGGAAATGCAAGGATATGTGATGAAAGTACGAGGGCAAAAGTGTTTGTCAAATCGTGAGTGTGGAGCATTATCAGTAAAAAGCAACGGAATATAAGAATAACCTTGTGAATATCTGTGGAAGCCAAGAAAGAAAAAACTAGTGTAATTTTCTACGAAGAAAGCATTGGTGATTTTCTGTCTATAAGTAAATAACCACGATATATATCCTTCTTTTGTTGTCATCTACCATTCGACACAGTTTCGATGTGATCTTTGGCTCAGAACATACAAGAAAAAATTCAAAGTGAGAATGATTACTATCAATGAATCTTTATGCTTTCTAGTAAACTTGGGAAAAGAATCAACTTTTCTTCAGGAAGTATCAAAAAGGTCGTTGTGTGGTTATCAGGCTATTCACTGTATCCAACGTCTTACTTCGTGACTTAATCGGGATTCTTTTGTTTTTGTGATGCTATTTGATTCCTCAAGCGGCATAAAATCTCCAGAAATAAAACAACGAATAAATAAATTGAGATGAGATAGGAAACATGAGTTACGTGACTTCTCGCCGGCATTTCATTGTGTTTCGATTTTTCTTTTTGTGAATGGAGAAGAATATCATTTTAAATGGCTTTTAAAAACCATTAACTTATTCTCCCATACATTCACTGCCATATACCCACACACAAACGTTTCCATTTCTATTCTCGCACACATTAAGAGTCACACAAAATACAAACACACGCACACACACATACATATAAACACATACGTGTGTGTGTGTGTCGGTGTGAAAGCACACAAAGGAGGAGAATCTTGGATGAATATAGCTTTCTTTTGAATCATTTTAAAAGTATCCACTGACGTTGCTTTGTTTACTGATATGAGTATTCAGCATCCCAGAAATCATTTTAAAATATTCACCTACTTGTAAGATAGATAAACTTTAACGACATAATTGAGTTTACTCAATTTCATTCAGGTGGATATATTGCCCAATTCGAATGAGCATTACAGAATGTCGAGTTCAAACAGTTGAGAGGAAATATTCAGCTGATTTTTGGCCTTATAGATACAGCCATCAAATCTCTAACTCTACACACACACACACGCACACATGCAAACACACACACGCCTGCACACACACACACACACGCACACACATGCAATTCTGTCACTAAATCTTGTTTCGATGTTCTCTGCCAATATTAATGATTCCAATATTCCAAAATATGTTTTAAATGGCATAAAACAAATAATGATAGATATAAAATGAATCTCACTACTGGACATGTAAGAAATAAACAGTGAAATTCTTATTCATTGCATAATGGAACATTCACATCTTTCTGCTTATGTGGAATGAAAGAGTAATTACAAAAGTTAACAATTTTTATTGACTTACAAGGTAACTATCAGCTTCACATGCAAATCTTTTTTTATTCTATCATGGTAAAGTTTGATCCATGAATAAACTTGAAAGGAAGAGAGAAAAAAATGATTTAATTTTGCACATGGTAACGGAGAGCAAGCTAGGTTTTTGTCAAATCCACCATCGATGGATTTCGAACGCTACATGTCTTTTAGACGTCATAGATAGTTTATATTGTGCAACGCATAATACAAAATGAATTTGCTCAGACCTGTACACAGTTTTTCTCACATGAAAGCATTTTCTCTAAATTTCTGATTTCATAATATCAAGCAAAGTAGATTAAATGCAATTCATGATAAGCATATATTTGATAGAAATATTTTTTAAAATTATCATTATTGGATTATGTATTTTCGTTGGGATTTCGATTATTTGCCATTCAAATTTATATCTTTATGTATGTGTAATATGTTCATCTTTTATATTTCTCGCCTTAGTTTGAGTTGAACATTTTACGATTCAATTCATAAGTCATACCTAACGATTCACGAAAAATCCCCACAACGTATATTTGAGGGAGCGTTTTCAAAAAATAACCAACCATGGGTGGTATCCATGATCGACAAATATATTGATAAAACTTATCTCAAACCCTTATCCATAGATCAACGTGCTTGTATTTCAGGTGTTCTCAAACGGGGATCCAAGAATGATGCAAGATTTGTAAAAGGTTTGTAATCACAGCCATCTGAACACAACTCATGTGATAGTCGATATAGTTCGTCAGAGTTGGATATGACCATAAACAAATTCCATTACTGAGAATAATTTGCGGAGTGCTACTCTAAAAGTCTACCAATAAATGGGCAACTTGTTGGAAGAGATACGATCTTTCATCTCATTGAAATGCAACTTTAAATCAAATGGAACTCTGAAACATTGAGTCTAACCCGGACACTGAGCCGTAAACTGAGAAAAATGCAACGTACACAAGAGAGATCTGCTCTACATAACATGGAGAGGTCACAGGACAATGCTATATATTTGAGTAAAAAGTCTAGGATATCATATAACCCATAAGGAAAATTGAATTGCAACATTCTGGTCATTTTCCAAGAATTGCAGATAACTGCTTGACACTACAACTCATAACATGGATCTCCAGAGATCAGATGGTAAGTCAAGGTCCACAAAATATAAGGTCTATATCCAACAACACCTAATGGATGATGATAATGATGATGAGGATAGTGTTCTTACATAGGTTGAAATAAAAAAAACAGTCTATTTTACAAAGATCACTCAACTGTAAATGAAACCCTAAGCCCCAATGTGCTACTATTAACCTTCTTGTTGATAATAAATACATGTAATCACACACACACACACACACACACACACACATACACACACACAAATACAAACTAGTTTTCAATAACGGCATGTTAATCATATTTTTTTCTGATATCTATATTAATCAAATAAATTGACATTCTGAACGAGTACGGCTTCATTTGCACGATTTTTATCGCGCTCTTCAAATATAGCTATCAGTACGTAAATATTTCATTCATTTCAAATTTACGTATTGTTCCATGCAATTGAATGGTTATAATTGAAGATTTACTGAAAAATATTTAGTTTATATTAAACCAACACAACTTAAGTATTACCCAATACTAAAATACGGAAAATCTATCGAGAATCGAAACTCGAATTTGTTTTATCGTCTGTATAGCATTGCGGTTTCATAACATCTTTACTTAAGGCGAATTCCTTTATGAAATCAATGTAGGTCGTGGAATAATGTGATACTTGTGTTCGAGTAAGGTCGATATTTGATTGTTTTCAGGAATGCTTGATTTGTCAAGTATTGCCGAAAAAACGTTGTGAATGACGTGTAATGGGAGCCGTGAGTTACGGTTGAAGTAACCAAAAGTTTTTTGCTGCAGAACAAATCGGGTTTAAATGCATCACTGTAAACAAGTTCTTCGTACCCCCTGCCTAGAGCTATTCATATCAACCTTCCCCATTTCATAATCTTGATAACTATCACGACTGACAATGACATATATAGGAAGCTTTAACTCTGAGAATGAAGAGAATTGAATCAAAGCATAATATGAGAGCCAACAGATTGTTCCTATTGTAAATACAACGGGACTATCTAAGTACTACTTTCTTCCGAAATAACAGCCGTACCGGACTGGATTTTAATAGAGAATGGTCTGTCAGGGGAAGAGAATAGAAACATTGGCAAAAAAAAAAAAGAAGAAATCATTTTTATCCAGAGAGTAAGCTGGCGAGCTTTTTCTGTAATAAATATATCCACGCCTCCAGCAAAGTTTACCCCGCAGCAAGGATAACCAATTTTCTATCGTTCCGATGGATGAAAGACATAAATGATAAAAAAAAAGAATGCATTGATGTTTTCACATCGTTAATAATATATAGTACCAGTAAAATATTACTTTGTGTCTGACATCTTCCCCCAAGTTACAGTTACAGCTACAATAGCCATCAGTTTGAAAGATTGTATGGCAATATTAAGAGCAAAAGTGCAATATCAGATATATTTCCTTTTTTAAAAAAAGTTATCCAATGTAGATCCTGGGGAGCTGACTGCATTTTTTTCCAATAAATCACTATTGGTATTGTAGCTAATGTTACTCACTAATACATTCAGATATGAATTGAATCATCCACATGTACACATATACATCTACACAAACGCACTCAAATTGTGCACGCTCAACCTATACAAACTTGCGTAAATGAAATCTGTCGCAATAAAAATCTAGAAGAGGATATTAGTGTCTAATTAAAAAAAAATCACACACAAAAAATGCACAAATGGGTGTACACAAAAACGCACTCACACATATACGTGCATGTATACAAAATACACAAACACACACAAATGCACGTATACACACAAATATTTGTTAGTGTTTGTAAGTATGCTCTTTTCCTAAAAGAACTAATTAACATGGACGAAATGTTCTTCCAGAGAGTAATGGAACAAAAAGGAAAGTGGATTAGTTTAGCGTGCACGCAACTAAAAGTCCATGAACCAATGACCTTGACCTTTTGTATAGAAACAGTAACTACTCAAGTCGAAGTGAACGTGTGTGTAGTGCACTTGAACAAGCTGAAAAAAGAAAGATACAGAAGATCAACATACATGTTTGTGTAGAATTCAAATTGGGGACAGCCTTTTTACACTGAAGCATTGTCAACTCTCGCCCCTCAGCCATTAGAGAGACTGTTGATTTTAAACGATAGATATGGAACATGCTCCACGATACCTGCATGCTATTCTTCATAACAACTTCCAGAACAATTTCTAGAACTAGACAAATTGATGGAAAATATGTATCGAAAGTCATTCTTTTTTTGAATATCCTGATCCTCCGGGAGTATACAAAAGAACACTATTTCACGTATTTCAAAAAAAATTTGATTTTTCTCCAATTTATCTCTATAGATATCAACACTAGGCTGATTGTTGATTCAGTAAGATGTACAATATTGAAGCCTAAAAAATGCTGTGTTTTCTTCCAGTCTCAGTGGAGGTTTGGAATTATCTATATATAAGCTATTTGTCTCCAAAGTTATTTCTAGAAGGTTTTTCTTTCCATTTCATTACTGACAAAACATAAAGAAGAATAGCAAATACTTTTTGAACAAAAATGGAATTTACGCAGAGACAAAATAGTTTCTTGAAAGGATACTGAGATCCAAATCAGGAAAAATGTTGGTTCTTTTTTTTTTTGCTCAACTAACTTGAAAGCCAAGAATTCTTGTACAACGATGCCAAGTCGTAGATACTTTGGCAGGACATCAAAGCCTAATTCAACAGACTTCCGACCGTCCTCCTTATTTGAAGATACATGTTGTCAGTCAGTGGATGTACAGATCGATTTATTTCTTCTCTAAATTCTCTTTCTTTTTCGGAGAAGTGGTTTTCAATCAGCATCAATTTTATCATGTTTATGATCTGAGATATCAACTTTTTCAACTGAGAACGCTATGAGAGAAATCTCAGTTTTTGTTATTTTTGCATGAATATGTTCTCCTTTTGTCTCAGAGTATCTTTCTCCTAGGATGCCACGAGTAATCTCGGATTATTAAAACTCATAACTATTGGACTTTAAACAGGGAAAATATTCATTGCCCAAATCATGTATATTCTAAGAATGATTGACTTATATCACCCACTAGATATATAGTGAAATGAGACGCACAAGACAGATGCTGTCCATTTTATAGGCGATATTTATATATTTCGAAATTGTCTTATGTCATTTTGTGGAATACTGTCAAAAATTGTGGAATATTTTTAAAGGTTGATTGAGGTAGTTGTGAATTTGATCCAATGAATAATCACAAATAAAGTTTTTATGTCACATTGGTTAAAAAACGATAAAATCATCTTTTTATTTTTGATAAGCTTTTGAATAATGATTTAGCCAAAATATCATGGTCTTCACTCTGATAGTAAAACGGCGGCTGATTTTCACTCCAATTCTGAGTCTAGGTAAATGTAGTTCCCAGTGATAGTCTTTGTGAAACTCTCCGTCGTTGACAAAAAAAAAAGAAGCAGTTTCAAAATCTTATTATTGTCTCAATTTAACCAGTGGGTGTGTGGAAGCTGTCGGTGCGACAGCGTTTTATCCTTTCTGATTGAGCAGGTATTTGATTTACTTATTGGAATGTTCGTTGTTGAATTGTTCTCTCTCGGTCAAAAATCGTGCAGTGTCAAAACATTTCTCAAGATATCTGGTGATGGGGAAAAGCCCCTTATCAAAGGAATTCTCACCTTTTCAACAGAAATATAGGTAAGTGAGCACAGTTCAAAGTTCTCACTGATAACGCCAATTCCATTTCCGTTCTGAAATTATCACGCCATCCTGCACCTTGGCCATAATTCACTGATTACAAATGAAACAATCTTCGATCATATATATATATATATATTTATATATATATATCCTAAAAAAATGTTGGCGAATAGTTGTAAAACTTCTAAACAGTGAACTGACGCAAGCGAAATCAGGGAAGGGATAACCGAATCCCAAGAGTTACCTTTTGTTCATCCTCGTTATAGATGACCTGAAACTAATTGTACTAAGACTTTCAATCAAAAGTTTGACATATCCATGGAAAATCATCTCGGCTCATCTCTTATGGAGCAATCTCCGATAATCTTTTTCTTCCCTCCAAAGATTTTTCCGATCAAAGAGAAAGCCAATTTCGTTGTCCAGCCATTTGGTGACATTTCTTTATATATAAACTCTAGCTCAAAGAAAGCATTGTTTGAGAGGGTACAATGGAAGAGAACAGCAAATTTCGTTTTATACAAAGTATTCTTGAATATTGCATAAGAAAAGCAATAACTGTCCCCTCTTCTCTGTTAGTCTCACTCTCTCCCTGTCTCCCTGTCTGTATCTCTTCCTCACATATACTCACACACATATATACCCATCCAACATGTTGGTGTGTATACATGTGAGCATATCTGAGCAGTCAGGTTTATTTTTGTAAAATGTTCATAGAAGGCTGAAGTTTCCATGAAAGAGACGTTATTTATTCCATGCTCTCTTTCCAGGTCATATCGATAAAATCTTATGTGACCAGCAGCTTTTTTTCTGGATAATAACTAAAGATAAAATACTTTTTGTGTCTCAAGTGAGAGAAAATCCTTTACATCAAAGCTTTGGCTCAACCTAAGCAGAATACAATAAACTACCATGTCAAAAAAAAAAAAGAAGAAAAACATAAGATTAAGAATGCTCTTATCAGTATAATAACAAGTGACTCTAAATTCTAGATCATACGTTAAAACTCCGTAAAGAACATTGATATGCAATTTAATTACATAATCTGACTGCCTTTTCAAAGTCACCAATTTATGATCAGTGAGCAACTGACAAATAAATCGAAGTATTCATCGTCACCGGTGTTCTTCATGAACCCATATCTCCCAAAATAGAAGTACAGGCTATGTCTGAACTTTCCCCTATATTCATATCAGGTACAGAGTGTTTTTCGGTAAGAGGAATATGACGAGAAAATTTCACTCTAAGACATTACAATCGATTAGATCATGCTGTTTCAGAAGTCAAGTTTAATGTTTGCTGGAAGAAAAAGTTTACTTCATTTGATTGAACTGAGAAAGGAGCAGACACAATCAGTGCATCTTTAAAGTAACATATGCAATATGTAATGCGTTCAAACACTGCTATTATCAATATACATTGATCTTATATATTATGGATTGGGTTATTTGATGAAAAGCGTTTATATATTTTGAATTCTATTTTCATTTGCGTAGGAAGCAATTTTAAAGTCATAATTTATCAAATTTAATCTGCAGAGATATTGAAGGGAAAACTTGTTGGTATAAATTAATGTGACAAACAGAGGAATTTTGGTACCTTCTTCATACAAACAAGGATACAGAGACTTTGTAATAGGTATAATCATTTAGAGATGTGAGAACTGATAAAAAGTACAAAATTAGCTTGCCGTATTTATATGATATCCACTTCTTTTCTGTCTTTGAAAGTTTGTGCTGACGGAAATAAGTGTTTTCTTAATGAAAAGTAAAACCTGTTGGTGAACTAATTGATCATACATTCAATCAGAATATAGCATTTTTCAAGAATAAAAAATATGTGGAGAAATACCAAAAAATGAAGTGTCAAATCAGCGATTATGTTCCCTCAATTAGAAGCAATATTCGATATATTGCAGCATTTTATTTGTAAAGTAAGTGTATCTATGAACATAAATCTTCATTTCATGTCACAAAGGTTCCTGTCTTTGTAGATATGTGAATATTTATCCAGGAGCACTATGGTAGTTTTTGAAAGGATGAGACTTTCAGATACTTGAAACAGGTGACAACATAAAGACTGACCTTTGATTTCTTCTAATGTTTGATATTCAAACGTCTTCAGAACAGAAACACGTCTGCCTCTTTTGTAAAATCCCTAACAAAATAGAATGACTTTATCTACAGGACGATCGATTTAAGAATGTAGACTTATCAGTGACAAAAAGTTGGACACTCTTTTTTTTGCAAATTCCGAACAAAAGAGTCTTTTCATGTGACAAGAATTGACATTGCAACTGCACTGACGGTGATTAATGCTTTCAAGCAAGTACTGTGAATCTATATGGTACCATCAATGAACATTGTAGTATAGTTTGATCGAAGTTCTACTTCCAACATACAAAGGTTATGAGGGAGTCGAAGCGGTTAACATTTTAGAATATTGATCAGAAGACTTAAGTTCAAATCAATCGCTATTCGATATGTACAAATGTCCTTGGGAAAGGTGTGAATCAATCTATTCTCCTTTTGGTGCTTTGATTTAATAGTAGGACATATTGGGCTATTCAGCCTTGATTGGCATTTTAGTCTAGGAGATGGATATCTCTGAGAAAGTCCAACCCTCCGTCCAGCGTTGTGCAAAATGTAGCAAACATGTTCCCATGGAACTCTCGTTGAAATTTGATAGACTGAGCCAGTTGGTGAAGGATCATACTAGAAAAAACTAGAAAATCAAAATCCCTCTGGTGTTACGAGCTGATAAGTGATTAAAAATTGCCAATGCGCAAGTGTCTGAAATCTTTTTGACTTGATTTGATCCATCAAATATTGAACTGCAGAACAAAAACGTCAACATTAGTTGTAACAGAACACGGAAAATAGAGGATATTAATGCTCTGTACCCACGGAGACATTTACTTCCTTTTCAGTGTTTTTTTTCTGCGATCAGTACGTACCAAGCAGATCAACATAGTTCTCAATACGCGAATAGTATTGCTGACAATCGATACGGACTGATGTGGATGTGATAGAGATTAAATAATTGGTATGATGAGATATAGTCGCTTGAAATAACATTAATAAGATTGAAAGATACTTATAAACGCTGAAAAAATTAAAGCCACTTTTAATTTCAAGAGATAACGATGACGAATAGAAATGAAGGTGCCATTGGTCTTGTTTTTTTCATTTTTATTCATTCAGGTTTAAATTATTGAAGGGATAATTTATTGTTGAAGCTATTTTACACGTATCATTTCATGTTTATTTATCAAACAGTTTCAATTGTTTAAATTAAAGAAATGTTTATAAAAGTTAAGCTCAAGATAGAATAGAAAAATGTTATGACGATGCTTAATCATCTTTTAATAGTAAAACATTTGTTAATCTTTAAACGAGGTCCTCATTCAAATTAACATAATGATCAAGGATAAATCTACATTTAGAAAGTCACTCAAAGATAATTAATGTTTTTTTTACAAACAAATATTGTTCAAGTGACGTAGAGACTTAGTTCAAAACATCATTTTCTTGAAACGTCGCCATCCATACGCTTATCAGATGCTAGTATCAAACTGAACAACCATTAGGAAATGCAAGAATCGTGTGCAACTCTTTACGAGATTAGATTAATTAAATATATCGAATTTCTCGAATGGAAGAGAAACACCATTTTATGTAATCAAAACAAAACAGAAAAAACAAACAAACATTGAAGCCGTTCTTCAACATCAATATACAAACTATACAACTTTCTTTCAAATTCTTACAAATATTGTTGAATCTTTCCTTGTCAGTTATTTTACATCTGGTGGCTAAAATAAAAACAATTGGAGGAGACGGTTCACTTATCAAAAATTACAATGAAACTGCTTTTTTTTTTTTTTAGATAGGAAACACTTACTTGTCGAACGTTGACTTGTTTTAAACAAATTACGTTATATTTAACGACTAACCCCCCCCCCAAAGAACTAAAAAAGAACCACGCAAATTTATATTCATGGACTTCTTGAGCAAATGGATTTTCAGGGACAGGTAATATTAATTTTTTTTCCAGATTACTTTGACTTTGATATATTCAATATTTACCCTGAAAACTACCTCATCATTTTTTGTCACGTTTCTACGTATCTATTTATCACAGTGTATTCATATTTATATGTATGCGTTTGTATTTTCACTTTCCTCTGGGAGGTTAACTGAGTAGGACGGTCTTCTTCAGATTGGCTTCAAAGTTGGAGATCCCCAATACTTTTGAAAAGTAGGATGTTATCTTCTGAAGGACCAGCTATGATTACAGAGCTGAAAACGGTCAAATACTTAGTTTACATTAGTTGCATCTCATCTCCTGATATCAACATGACTAAAAACATAGGCAAGAGCTTCTGATAGACTGTAAAAATGAGCTTGAGTTGAAATCGTAATGAAGACGCCAAAATAAGAGTAAGAAAAAAATATTGATGTTCCATCTTGCTGATCGGGCCAAATCCTAGGTCATCATTTACATCTTCTTGGGCACATCAGATGGCATTGCCTTTAATTAATCTCAAAATATACTGGGTGGATATTATTGAACTATTATTCTTCTGATGGCTCATTTGTGCAGGGTATGTCATGTAACAAGGATGGGGGGACTATCGTTTTCAACCTTCCCGTCCGCCTAATTGATCTTTCGCCATCGGTGATTAGGGGCATTGTAGCCATTCGAGGGCTGCTTAAAACGAACGCTTGTTACTTGTGGGATTGACTAACACAATTTGGCTATAGAGACAGCAGTCATTGATACACAAAGTCTTTCTGGCAACGTCTCTGACTGAAACAAACTTTTGAACAGAACAAAGAAGAAAGACCATGAAGGTAAAAATCCCTCACGTTGTCTGATATTTCACAGCTGCAATGGGAGTTTCCCCTCTCCTGCATAGCCTCGGCAAGGACATCATCATCATCATCATCATCATCATCATCATCATCATCTTTTTCACGTCCAAGATCCGCCAAATATCTCTCTCTCATGGGTGTCGCAGGGCAACTGCTCTCTGAATCCTTCCAGTTCGTCAGGTCATCTTACTTTCTATCGGTAAAAGTCTAGCATCTTATCTCCGTGGATCAACTTTGTTAGTCCTTATATCCAGCAGTTGTCATCTACTATTCTTGCAACATGTCCAGCCCATCAACATTTGAAGTATCCAATGATTTCTATGATATCCCGATCTCCTGACTTATCTAATATACTGTGCCGTCTAATGATCTCTCATGTAATGCAGGGCATGATTTTCTCTCTCAAGTGCACTTTGCATGGTTCTTTGTTTGAGGGTCAATACTTGAGTGAGGGTTACGTGTCTCTGCTCCATTGTGACTATTGAGTGGATGAATTAGTTGCAGACCCTTCTTTTTCGGACTTTTTCTTGATTTTCTTGAAGGTCGAGCATGCCAACATAGTGTGATTCCTCAATTGTTTTCGTTTTCCTTTGATAATTTCGTAGGGATACATTTTTCTTGGTGATGTAGTATTCTACATTCATCAGCTCTGCATTTTTGATTTCGAATGTTGTGTCTTTGTCCTCAATATTCTTGTTGTACATGACATTCAATTTGCTGGAGTTCATATGGGAGCCAACTCTCTTGCTTTCTTCATTTAGTCCGTATGACATTATTTTGAGACGCAAACAATAAAGTCTGTAGACAAAACGGTATGGCCAAAACGGTAGAACTCACATACGCATAAACACACACTTAAACAGACAAACGCGAAAACAAATGAAAAAAATGAGGGAACACTTCACCCCTTTGATGGCTACAGTAGTTTATTTTGACTTCCAAACCGATTTATTCATTGCTATTTTGACCTTTGAACCGTCGTGAGATCTGCTTTGGACCTCCTGTCAACATTCACAAGTTCAAGACCATTATAGAAGCATTTGAATCTAGCTGGTAGGGATTGCATGATTTTTTTTTGCTTATGATTGTGACGATTTAGACACATTACTAAACATATAGAGTATTAGATTGAGATTAAGTCATTGGGTAAGCCATGGAAGGATGAGCAATCCTGAGAAAAAAAAAATTTGTGTTGTGTATCATTAAAGATATTTGCTTTAAATTTATGGAAATTCAGGACCTTTTTTTTTTTGCTGTGCAGTAATCAGAACCCTCCCAAGCTTTCAATTAACACTGAGTCTTTAATGTCGTTACGCAAGAAATAGTGTTTGCATTGACCTTCCGGTCCACTCCTTTCAAACAGGATCAAGGCCTATCACATTCGCTCGCTATAAGTCGAAACTTATTAATAGGGTATAGCGTTACGATGGCGTTAGTATCTACAGGTCCTTCAATGTTTATGTGGGGATCACTTTAACAGGATTGTTTATTTTTAGAAGTTAGGAAATACTAAAGGCGAGAATGAAAATGTAATTCCACTTTCATGTTTCCATCGTATGGATCGAATTCCCATTTTATAGCAATTACCCATTCGGGGGATAAGATAATATATGTATTTTGCTTTAGAGAAACTTTATAATGAACGAATCAATTGCCATAATGTATATTTCCTGTCACACACACGCACACACACACACACACACACACACACCAACGCCCCACTTTTATATTCACAAGTACATATTTCTTGTCAAATATGTTCATATTGATTATTCATAGCTTAGCCTGGTCTAGCGTTTGACTACAGTAACTAGGTGAAACTTGAAGATCAATCACATCAGATTTTCGAATTGAGTTCACTATATATTACTCTATGGCTGATTATCTCTTTTAAGCGTGAGGGGTCATTAAAATTTTACTTCATCAAGTATAGAATATCCTATCTATATTAATGTAATAAAATTGAAAGAGAAGCAAAAACCTTGGTAAGTATAAGTGATGTCAATTCTTCTAAAAATACACCATTTCCCTCTTCATTTGGTGATCTCTCTCAAGAGCAAATATCCCATCATTATTTTATGTCATACGATGAATATCTGCAGTGGAACATAATAAGATTATTTCAAAGTCCCCACCTTTATTTAGGGGGAGGATAAGTGTGCATATGTACGAGTGTGGATGCATTTATTTTCCTTCATACATATGTTTGTGTTCTTGCATAAGCATATGAATTTTATAAAAGCAAAATAAGAGACTTGTGAGTTAATTTAAAGTGTCCCGATTGGCATGAAGCCATCTTATCCAACTTTGAGTGAAAGAGAGAAAGCAATGTGTCTGTTGACGTTTTTTCCGGGTCCCTTCAATGTCTCAAAACTCAATTCACTTTCCTACATATAAATCTTGATGAGATGTCTCTTGACGATTCATTTCGTTAACCTATATCAAGAAAATGTCAAATACTCCAGAAAACGAATAAGCAAGTTATGAGACCTCAGTCAGAAAAAAAGGTCAAGTGGCTAGACGTGCATGAATCAGAAGATTCTGATGAAATCCCACGAATAATGTCCAGCTCAGTCTGTTTGATCAAAATATTGGAAATGTTGTTTATTGATCTGTTCAGCTAGACTTTTGACTGAAGGCGTTTCTGTTAATAAAACCGTTGTTATTTCCACTGGGATGTTTTCTGCTTTCTGATAGATAGCACCATCTTCTATGAGAGAAATATCAGGAGGCAAATTGTGTAGAAGTTTTCCAGTGTATGATAAGTTTTCAACCGCCCGGACAAAGTGAGCTGGATTTTTTTTTGAAAGCATATACACATTTAGTGAAATACATGTATCGCCTGGTATTTTATTGAGTGATATACGTATATTAAAGTCAATTCCTGTGTCAAAAAAAGTTCTGAATATTCAACTGCATTACTGTCTCGTCAGTACGTTCCTCAAAAGATAACCATTCCGTAATGTCATAAAAGCATGTTGTTTACAAGTTAGGATGCGTTAAAAATATTTCTGAAAGGAAGCTTATACAACTAATGCATTCTCCCGATAGTCACTTACGGACCTGAAAGATGGAACCGAATCATGAAATAGGCCCTAAAACTGAGAATCACGCAATGTGCATAGGAAACAATTATGCTTGACATCTCAGTAATGTATGTAACGGGAAAAACAGGAGTGCAATACATAGAAAATATATAATAAAACTCAAATGGCAATGGGCTGATCATATTGCAAGGATGGTAGAAAACCTGTGGTTCACAACATGGATCCCGAGATAAATCAAGACTTGCAGGATATAAGATTGCAAGACCAACTGATTCAGGCAACGTGCACAGGAAACAATCATGCTCAACAGCACACGGAGAGATCACAGTTCAGCATTGTATTTTAAGGAAAAACAGGAATGTAATACATCAAAAATATATCATAAAACTCAAAAGGCAATGTGCTGATCATAATCCAAGGATGGTAGAAGAACCCTGGCTTACAACATGGATCCCCAGACATCAAATGCTGAATTGAGGCTGCCAGAATACAAGATTGCTAAACGAATCGACGGGTTCAGAAAGTACACCCACGATACAAAAGCCTGCCAAATCATAGGAAGGTGTACATCTAGTGGCAAATGATAAAAAAAAAACTCATGACAATGAAGATGATAATGATGATGTGAAAACGAGACTTTTCTTTAGACATCGACATCTAATGTTAATTACACAGATATCACAGAAACAAGGCGCAGTAATGATTCGTGTTCCGTTAGTTTAATCTAGTGTGAGTCCAAACATGTAGGGCATCAAGAATCGAACCGTATGGTATTGATATTCCGTGAGTTTGCTGACCAATACTATTTAGTAAGACACAGAAAGGATAGATATTTATCGAGCTTAAATATGGTCTGTCTGTCAAAAGGTGATAGACCAAGTAGGAGAGTCAGAGTAGTATTATTAGTGTGCAAGACAAGCTTATCAACCGTTGCTTTACGGTAAGGCTTACCCGTTTTGTATCATAACTGATAACAAATGAAAACGTATCTCCGCAAGATAACGTATTTTTTTAAAGATGATCGCTATGGTCATAAATTAGAATATTGTTCATAGATTTCACATTCTCGGAAATATTTCTACATCAAATACACAAATGTAAAATACGTCATTTCCACTGAAATAGGTTACGTTATTCATTTCATGTTGCTGAATATCATAACCTATCAATCGATGAATAAATGTGTTTGTCTCTTCCAGAGATTATGACTTCTCTATAAACACAGACAAGAAATTATTCCAACGTAATGATAAATACAACCTTTTTACGGTATCTTTTTACATTATGAAATTTAACAGTTTCCTTTCGTTTGCTATAATTTCGAATCTTCAAAAAATTTTCTTAAACAGCATTGGCTAAATTTTGCAAATACGCATATTTCTCAGATGAATCAACTGATATTTTCATTACACAACCATCCTGAAGAGCAACAATACCGAGCAGCACTCGGGATCGCAATGAAATATTCATGCCAGAATTAGCCTCCTTCAAAGACGTCATTTATTTTATTTTACTGATAAAAAATCTGTTCGAGTCCTAATGCGCCTAGAGGCGTCAGTTTAAAATATTTTCTGAAGATTGATGAAGGTATTCGCTGAAGGATTCTGTTTTAATGAAATTATCAGCATTTATTGTTTGCACATGTCGTTTTTAAATTCCCAACATGATTCACTAATTTTATTAAACGTTTCTAATTGAATTACTCTTTTTCAGATGGTGAAATGTATTTTCTATCCGAAACCTTCCAACTGCAATCCTATTTTTATATCATTCATGAATTCCCCTTATGATAAAAAAAGACCAAAGTATGGCACCACATTGAAGAAAAAATATCATCAATACATAGTGAAAATATTGTACTCGATGAAACGTAATATTGCACAACAGTAATGTATGCAACGTTAGTTAGAGATATTCATGATTATTATGCATCAAACAATCATGTCGAATATCTCTCACGTTGGCTGTTAACTTTACTAACTAAACGTTTCATCAAAGTGACGTGACTACAAAGTGGGTTTATAATTCATATTAAATAACCACCAAAAATTTACTTGCTTGTATACTCCATTATCATTGACACTTACATATATTTTGATGAGGGACTTGTGCAGGTAGAGACTTTAATACAATGTTCAATACATGTAATTCATTGTATGGTTGCCTTGAAATAATACATGGGTGAGATATTCGACATGATTGTTTAAAGCATAATAATCATGAATATATTTCGAAGAAGAGAATTTGACTATAATAAAACTGGAACTGCTGGAGAGGACATATTTTCCATATTGCAGTAAAAGTAAAGATGCATGACATTAGATTCAATTCAATCTGACACGTGCAGCCATCAATAAAGGATGGACAAACCTTACATTGCTGCGCCATGTTTATTGTCCACTAAATATATGGACGGTTGGAATTGACGTGATTGGAAGCGGCATGAAATGTCAAACTCAAATGTATCTCTACATGACTTAATCTCTAATGATTTACTAGCAATAAAAATCTACCCATGGGAGAGTATTCAGCTACTTTCTCCAGAACCAAGACCTCTGACGTAATTTGAAATCATTTTGTTCAAAATAGCCAGTAGGTAATAGAATTTAAGTAAAGTCCTAGTAAAGGAAAAAGAAGCAGTATTGTGAATGTATTTCTATGAAATTATTTTCTTGAAAAGAATGGTTTGAATAAAATCCATTCAATGTCTCAAACAGTGGTTAGAAGATATTTGTATTACCTTCAAGTGGAAAGGTCCATAGTTATTTTCAGAGAGACATAAATGTTTACAATGTATATTATATAAGTAAATACGCTGCCAATATAAACATCGAGAGAAGATATCTGGTTAAATTACGTATTTATTCTGCCTACACTCTCTCAACTTCTGAATGTCCAACTTTGGCCAATGACCTGGAAAGTCAACAAAGCTTAGAGCTTGTGGGTTCCAAGCACTTTTGGGATTTTAGCTGTTTGGATGTCATTAACCCTAGTATCAGCCATCCCTACGCCTATAGTAATTTTCTCCCTGCAGAAGGGGATCAGAATTAACTCATGCTTTTTCCTGGGTGTTTGTATCATAAGCATAGACCTTCTTCCTTTAGGATTTTATCACTTTTCTGCCGAGAACCTCATGGATTTATAACATACTTGTAAGACACTTGTGAGACACCCACGTAGTCATACATTACAAGCATTGTAGTCATGTAACTATTGTAGACAATACTGATACAGAATATTGTATTATACAGCCTCAGTGCTATGAAACACGTAGCATGTTTTGGTCATCTTCTCTTGTTCAAGATGAAGTGGATATGTATCATACTTTTATTTGGAATGCCAAACCACACACCTGAAAAATCTGAATTAATGAAAAACTTGCAAGTATAGAAAATCTTAATGAAAATGGCCCATAATGAAAATAATTCCATGAATAAATGAATATTGAGTGTCTCATCTCTTGAAACTAACGATACCTATGCTAAAATGGAGTGATGTAAATGAGTGAAAATGCTATATAATTACTACAGCACTTTCGTCGATAGAAATAACCATCATATTAAAGTTTATATGAATAAATTCTATAGCAAAAATTGAAAAGACAAAATTATGATTGATCATTGTGATTATGATTAAAGAGCTGATTTTTTAATTCAACATTCACATGTGAATGAAATATTAAATTGAAGATTGGACGGATGATCAAACATTAAAAATATTTATATTTTTCAGATTTTCTATTCTAAAGATGCTGACAGCAATGATTAGAGTGTTCTGAATATTTAACCACCATTCATTATCATTGGCTAGGAATGAAAAGAAAAAAAAAAGTACTATTGTATTCAAAATGGTTGTCTGGTCCATAATAAATGTTTATTACATAAAATTAAGAGAAAGTCACTGAAGAAGTTACATTTTTACGGACTGATACATTGACATTGAGAACTGCCTTCAGAGATAGATCAGTTTGTCTTGCTATCTTAGCATTAAAATGTCTCCAGATGAAATTCATGATTCATATTCAGAACCTCCGTTTTTCAGTTATACATAACTAAGGGTGGCATTAGGTTATTCCATACATGAGAAATAAGATCATGAACATACTATTTTTACATGGTATCAATGATACAAAACAAAATAGAAATAAATATCATATTCGACTTTAATGCTTAATATTTTATTTGTAATTATCTTATCTCTGCAAGATACATAATTCGGTAATGATTTGAGTCATTCGGGGTTCGCCCATATAGTAATATCATGAATAGAATCGTTAACATTAAAGAGGCGACAAAATTTTGTTTTATACAAAGAATCTAATTAGTTGTTTGTCACAGGAAAATAAATCCTGTTGAAGTATGGTTTCTATTCCTTATTTAACAGTTGAAACTTCCATTTGTTCACGAACTTTTTTAGTTCGATGAACATTGACTAATCAATTTGATTCTAGCCTTTGGAGTTATGATTTAAAATGATCCAATAAATATTGTGATAGATATGGCACAATGTGGAATATTATGTGGAACTTAATACGAGTTTCGTTACAGGTTCATACGTACTGTTGTCATGAACATTATTGTGATTTTTATTTTCATTACTATCCAACATTATTCTGATGATAATGTGGAGATTCCTGACGGTTGAGATAATATCAAATCCAAGATTGTGCTGAGTAGACGAATTATCTGCCCTTGGTTAATTCTTCCGAGTTATTTTGACTCTTCTGAGAGCTGTCAAACTGCTACTGCTAGTGCTGGCAGGGATCTGATATAAACACAAACACGCGCAGAAAATTAACCCTGTCTGTTCAGGTACTCCTTGGAAGTAAAGTCTGGTCATTTTTTCCCCTAATTTTTCATCTCCTTCAATCATTATATCTATCCAAAGACATTTCTCTCCGAAAAGCAACTTTTGAAGACCAACACTCACTAAATACTCACGCAGATTTGTGGCTATATTATTGCTTTGGTCTTTTCTCTGTAGATTCACGGTTTTGATAAAACAAACACTAAAGTGTATAAGGAATATTCAATTCAACCCCAGCTTAGCTACCAGATCTATACAAGACGTAAATTACAATCTTAACTTCTGTAACTGTGTTTCCTCTTTGTGCATTTCCCTAAAACCTTTCATTTCAACAATTCTTTACATTATTTTCTTTCCAACCAATTCCTCTGAATTATATTCACCTAGGTTATTGATTTTAGTGCCATTACTTTTAACTTGTTGATGTTAATTCAGAAAAACTGCGTTTTGCTTCTTTTCATTAAAAAAACGAGTAAAATCTTTGAACATACTCTACCAAATATTTTGTGAATCTACAATAGAAACTGTTATGCGTTATGAAATTTTCACATTTCATGTGGGTAAGCGAATGTATTATATTTAGCGCCAACAACCCTGCCGTGATTCATAACAGCCACTGTTCTGTTTAGTGTACAGAAACGGTCAACTATTGTTAGTGGAATAGCTGACAGGCAAATTGTGCGCTTCTTACCCTGTTCTGTAGATTTTATGTTTAGTTTTGTCGAACCATTGTCCGGATTTACATAAAAGAGTGGTCATAGAAATCTTTCTTAAGACTTTCTCCCTCAGAGGCTGAAGAACAAAAAAAGCAAAAGAAAAAAATTAGAGAAAAAAGAAAAAAAAGAAGAGCGTAAACTGGTGTCGTGTTGCTACGATAAAATTTTTTTTATGTCGAACTCAGCAACCGGAGTTTTTACGTCTCTATTGCAATGTGTTAGATACTGTGAAATGACTTCGGAGGCATGTGGCTTTACCTCCAACAGGGAACTGAAATAATCTTTACGACCGGACTTATTGATGGATGCAGCAATACAACTGCCCCCTGGCAAGGTCGTCTGGTTGGATATTAGAGTTACCTTGGTCGGACTTTCTGAGTGAGTTAAATTAGTTGTCACCAGCTGTGTTTGTCTCTTACATTGTTTCATCACCGACTGAACTTCAAACTGGTTCGGTGGCATCTGATTTGAGTTATGAAAATATCGGATTATATTGAAAATCCAGAAAAAGGAGATGAATCATGAAAGCCGAAAGAAATCACATTTGATTCTTAACGTTTGATATAATGACTTTTATTGATCAAATATCAATTCTTATGTCCACTGATATTCATAATATTACCTTCCAAACCAAGTACTTGTCATTTTTGGTATTTTCCCAAAGGAAATTCTATTTTTTTAGCCCCCACTTTTTTAGCTTGCGATCATCCCAAAGAATACAGCCCTTGTTTTTTTCGACTGAAACTTTTTTATATATTTTCCAAGCTTGACCTAGGAAGTGTCACCCCATAACCTGGTCCATGGCTAAACCAACATTGTCTCAACTTTCAAGCATTGGTTTAACACATACCTCTTTGTTTTCCCTGATCAAACATTTTCCAACTTGGAACTTATCTTGGACCAGTATCCGCACCCAGTTGTCGGGACGTGTTTACTTAAACTTCTGAAACCAATTTATCAAGCTGCTTCACACTGAGGAACTTTTTAGTGGAAGTTTGCACAAGGTGGGAGACACCAAAGACTTGCAGGTAATTATTCAGTAATCTAAACTACAAACGCAGTAACTACCGCTTAGATGTTGAAAAATGACCTGAGTATTTTTTTTATCCGTCGACATAAATATGATAACAAAGTTGATAGAATACATAAAACTATTGTCAAAAAAGGGAGAATTCTTGCAGGATTTGATCCGAATTTCAAAATGGTTGCAATTTATTCCAAAGATATCTTTAATGCTTGCATAGTGGCCCTGACATTTTGACTAACAGGAAGTAGTTTTCTTACTTAGTTTTACCCCTAATTGAAAACAAAAGTTATCTGCTTCGTAGAATAGCCTTGCAATGCATTTTTGAGCAAACCAAGAGAGAAAAAAACATAAACAAACAAGTAAACAAACAAATGAGCGTTGTAAAGAACAATAAAAATGTAATTGCTTTCTCTTGTATTGACCTGCGAAAAAGCACTTTGTCATTATTTCTTCAGTCGCATCCCATCTTTCTTTACTATCTACTTTTCCCGTCCAATTCTTTCTTTCTCTTGGCTTTTAGCCAAATCTAAAATTCCCGGCGGAAAACAGTGAGTAAAAAAAAAAAAAAAGAGGCTGCGTTGTATTCATGGAATAAGTTGTTCTCTTTACTAGTTTTGCTTGAGAGACGTTTTGTTTATTCAAGCAGAGAAAGTCGACAAACAAAGTATTTTTCTACGATCATCTGTCTGTCCTCATATCTTGAAAGCAAAGAAAAAGACGTAAAAAAATCTCAATTCATTAGAAATTCATTCAAACCGTCACTACATACTTGTATGTATGAATAAATGATTTTTTGTTGACGGATACTTGAAAGTAGAAATGAATAAAGAAAGATTCCACATTTGGTAATTTACTCCTGTCAACAAAGTTAAAACGATGTGTACGTATTCTCTTATGTCCGTCCGTTCGTAAATCCTCGCAGTTTATCCGTGATGTATTCCGAAGTTATATGCACAGTTTTTGTTTTCAATTATATTGATCTATACACTCATACCAGTCCAAACGATATTCATGAAAGTTAATTTCTGACTTCCTTCTAGAACTGTGGAGAGTTAGTAACTCATACATTTTTTCTACTCCACAAATTATCTATGAATGTTGTCGATAAATTTCATTCAAATTTTATTGAAGGTTAGAAATAGACAACAAGAGAACCAATGAAACTTTGTGTACATTTTGGGTCTGTGCTCAATTACCTCGCCTACATCGTAATCTTTCATCCAAACCACATCATATCGCCAAATATTTTGATACAATATTTCAAGAAATATAGATGAATTTTAATGAAATTTGTGAAATAGGAGGACACTTTGTTAGGGAAGGGCGGTAACATTCAAGGGCTGATCCAGGAATGCTTTTTTGAATGAGTGATATCTTTCTGTTGTTTATTTTTAAACACACATGATTACGTTTTTGTTTACATTCTGGGTCTGTGCCAAGTTACCTCATTTACATTGTTATAATATGTCAAAACCCTATAATATCGCCAAATATGTCGAAAGGAAATTCAAAGAATACCGAATAAATTCAAATGAAATTTATGGGATGGGGGACAGCAGTGTGAAGAACGATTGGTAAAATTTGAGACCAGATCTAAGAGATCTTTCTACTTTTTTTTTTGTAATGACACATGACTGTCGACACCAATTTCCCACATCTCTACTAATTGATGTCTATGATATTCCGTGGCAGGGTTGACAATATGTTGAGGGGTAACAAATTATATATTTGAGCAAATCCATGCACAATTATCTCACCTACGTAGTTATAAGTCAAAGCCAAGTGATGTCACTATAATTTCATATCTCTCCGAACCATACATCAAAAGGTTTCCGATGGATTTCTATTAAATTTCGCAGAGGAATGTGCATTAAGATACGGGAAGGCCTTCGACTAGAAATCCTTAAAGTCATCGACTCGATAGTATAACAAGGTATAGATTCTGAGTATGCTGTAGTACAGCAACACATCTTCCGACATAACGATCTCTTCATCAGGTTATAGACGGCAGATCACTTAAGTAACATCCGATTAGCAGACGACAACGTCCTCTTTGCTAAGAACTTCCTTGATCTCCAAATAATACTGGACGTACTGATTGAAGCGTGGAAGAAAGTTGGCCTTCACAGCAAAACATATGTCCTGTACAAAAAACACGTCGGGGACAAAGACACAACAATCAGATCGAAAACGTACGACTGACAAAGGAAGACAACTACATCTACCTAGGACGTAGAACTCCATGAATCCTTTAGAAAAAGATTGAACTAAGCGAAGAATCACTCCAAGTTTTGCCAGCCTTTGGTAGATGAAGCCCGACTTTCAAGAAAAAAAAAAATTCCATTAGTCCTAAAAAAGATGTTTTTGCATCCTTCCAATAGTCACCAACGAATACAATGTCTTTGCTAGCTGAGGATATACTCAATCATTTCGATTGACTATTATATGCTGATAAGATAAAATCTATTGATAATTATATGATCTGATTGGTGTCTAAGAGACTTACTACCTTGAACCCAGTTCAAAACTAACCCGTCATTACAACAGCAGTGTATTTGTAGTGGTGACAAATTAGATTACCGATTGGGTGTGAAGAAAAAATGTGACTTTGGAATGAAAATTGCCTATTAACACATCGATTCCTAAGCTGCACAGACACGATAGCATCAGGAGAGTGTTGATATTACTGAAGCATTCAGCGAGGCAAGCAACTATATGACTAGAGAATGAAGAGAACAACGATCTTGCATCAACATCCAGTCTGATTAACCTCATAGATATCCTATTGTTGTTGCTAGTTGAAACATTCATGACACGGTAAATCCGATAAGCATCTCAAGATGTGTCCTTTACGACATTATAAGTTAGCCAAACCAAGTCATACTAACAATGATAACTAAATAATGATTTAGGATCCAGAAACGTGCATTCACCAGACGGACGGATAGAAAATCATTCATATTGTATACTTTCGAATGCAATCAATTATTCAACTAGGAACAGGAACATCTGCATATTTTTTGAATGCTTTTTTTTCTTTCTCATGCAGAAACAATGATTCTTCTTTTCTGACTCCCAGGAAAGTAATTTGAGCGTCATTGGTTTATAAGAATCAAAATCATTTCGATTTTTGTCCTATTTTCAATGACAAAGTTTTGTCGCATATATTCATCTATTTTGACCAATTTCCTTGCAGGGGAACATACATACATACATAAATATGCACACGATTAGCACCCTCTGTAAAGCAGATCATATGTGTCTAGCTTTTTCTCAGGACGGGGGAACTTGTCATATCCATTTTTCCTAAAATCTTTTTACTCCGAAGAGTCATTCCTGTATTACAGTTTCAGACTTTTAATCAGGATCAACAATATTTATTGCGTGTTTCCACTTTCTAAAACAATCCCCCAACCTTTTTTCTTTGATTTTGTCTCAATTCAGAGGTGGTAACGTGTTCATACATATGTTAGTATGGCTGGGGCGTTGGTGTTCCAGGCTTCAAGTAGTAAGCCGTGAATCAAAAGCTTTTACCACGCGCATATTAGGTATATTTTCTTCATTACTTTGTAAAGAAAAACGTATATTCATCATAAAATATTCTGATAACAGTGCGTACACTATATTGACAAAATCGGACAGTAAAATGGGCAATGTTCAAACATTGATTAATATTTTGAAAGAGAAAAAATCAGAATTCAGTTTGTTTGATGTTTTTCAATCTGGAATTCATCTGATCAAAATGGAATTCTATAACTGTATATATATATATATATATATATATATATATATATATATATATATATATATATATATATTCTCCACATAATTTATATATGTATGCATGTATGTATGTATGTATGTATGTATATATATATACACACACACACATATATATATATATATATGTATATATATATATATATACATGCATACATACATACGTACATACATACATACATACATACATACATACATACATACATGCATACATATATAAATTATGTGGAGAAGACAGAGTATGTATGTGAAAGTGTGCGGAAAAACTACTTGTATACAAAAACTACTTTATATAAAGGGGGAAACAAAATGCAAACTCAAATGAAGGCTTTCAAAACACGGAGAGAGTGGAACAGAGAAAATTTACCGCCAAAAACTTAATTACCATAAGATAACAATCGATTATTCGATTGGTAGTTCTTTGTGACATCAAAAACGGGAAGCCAAAGAATTTCCCATTCATTTAAACTTCTCCACCGTGTGTTAGGAACCGCAACTATATCTTTGCCAAGGCCATATACATCTGAAAATCATTATCCTTTTTATTTACGATTCAAACAGGTTGTACTACAACAGTTTCATTGCAGTTGAGCAAATTACTATTTACTGTTAATGCAATTCGGAGAAACATTTCATGTGTTACTTATGGAAGTTATTAAAACATTTTTGATTCACTGACACGTTCCAGCTGTTGATGAAGAATACATACAACACTTACGATGGCTGTAATAACTGTTTTTTTTTTCATTGAGTGGCCAAAATTTCGATACTACCGAACAATTTGAAGTACAAGAAACAATCAGGATATATACGCATGGTCCAGGATTTGTGCCGAGTCGTAGTATTGAATGCATCAACACAGAAATCCATTTGAATGGAGTTGACACCTATGTATGTAGTGCTCTTGGGAGAACACACTATGGACATTTCTCCACGACACAGGGTGTTGAGTGGACATCAAAAGTTACTTTTAGTAACTTCTCTAGGGATACCAGCGTTGATATGGAACGATTGATAATTGATGCAGCTATTTACTTGGATAGGCCTTTGGTGCTGTTGGGACGAAACTGAATGTTTCATACGCCATCTGGTGTACAAAAACCGTTACTCATATGCGTATAGTATCACCATTACACCATTTAATGAGTATGTTGCATGATCTGTAATTATCCGGGGTTGTTCTCAGTACATCAACATTTAATAGTAAAATCAATGATTTCAGCTTCATATCATCCTCTTTCTACGATTTCTCTGGGTCAGATTATCAAATCTTTTTTTCTTACTTCCTGTCGTTGGTTTTGTAGTTATCCCCAAAAGGAGATATGAAGTGAAAAATCACTTTCGGTGGAACAAGTTCGACTTTTCGTCCTAAAAAGTAGGATATACAACCGATGCATCCCCCCAATAGTCATTTATTGAGCCGAATCATGCATCCTAATCCAAATTCGCAATATGGATCCTCAGAGAGCATATGAAATATATGTGACCGACAGAAAGTCAGAATGCATGCAAGCTGAACAAATTCATAAGAAAATACTGGCTCTTCGACGCCTTGATAAAAGCCAAGTGAATCTTAGAAAAAATATATGTCCAACGATGGACGCCAGAACAATGTTGATGATGATAATGATGAATGATTCCTGAGTCAAAGAATGTTTTGAATAAAGAGAAATAGCTTTTTATTGAAGACAACAATTAGTACTTACAAGTATAAAAATATCTAGGAAGTGACTATCAACATAGTGCTTTTAGTGCTCAAAGAACTGAGTTTATGTCATATCTTTGAATATTTGAAGAATGTTGCATCCCTGGCTGGATTTAGGTTAAAAATTATGTTTTCTTTTCTTTGTTACAATTACAACTCCTTTCACTTTTTTTGATATATGATGAAAACTCAAAGACGATAGAATTCTTAGGGTAAGTAAGCTCCGAATACATTGTATTCTACACGTGAAGTTGCATAAACTTTTCTTGAAACCAATTTCAACCAACAGAAATCGAATTTTTCTTTTTTTGTAAACTCTTTCTAATGATGCAAAGATAAGCTGTTTTGTATTGGTAAATATTGAAGCACCCATGCTAATACAAACGAACATATACACACACAATTGGGGAAAAATCGCCATTTTATGTTTATTCATCTCATTGCTTGAAAATACACACAAATGAACAAGACGAGTTCATAGTATGTTTATATGTTTATTGTGTTCTTGGTTATATTTACATTCTCTGGGGACAGCGCTTCATAATAGTCATAGAGAGATAAACAAACCATGAAACTGTGTAGGTGTGCAATACCGAAAGTATCGCTTTGTGCACGGACATTAGAGTGTAAATCATCACTTTGAATGATTTTTTTCTCTTTGAATGTTCTCTTGTGTATTCTTTTAACGTTGTCTTCAAGTCTAACCAAGACACTTGAACGGTCATAAAGAAGAGGATTTTAATCAAAATATTATTTCAATGTGAAACTAAGTCAAACATCATGGGAATTTTCTCAGTATTTCACAGACTATAAAACTGTTCCCGTAAAAAAAAAAAAAAAAAAACTTTTGAAGTAAGAAACCATTGAAACATTATCCTGTTTGATAACTTGGAATGTTATTGTAATTCTTTTCAAGTCTGCTTTTTTGGATTATGTTATCCGTAGTTATTTTCAATTCTATCATACAATTGTATTTCAAATGATACGCTTTACTTTAACTATTTGCGTTGAAGTAAATATTCTGATCATTGATAATTTCATCGTCGAAGCCAATAATTCTTGAAAATCAAAAAGAAGAGGAATCGTTCACATTTGGACGGGGTATGATCATAATAAGTCCAATTCACTTTTCGAAGTACGAAGTTGTCTTTATTCAACGTTGCGTAGCATAAATATTAACTTCTTTGAGAAATTCTATTTTTCACTGTTTCAAGAGCCAGACATATTCAAAGCATAATGGCCAAAGGCTTTTTTTGGCTATTCACCCTAATGCATTTTATTGCATGGATACAGCTGCAGTACAGAAAGGGACAAAAGATGCAAAACTCGTCTTGGGATTCAAATTCAAACTTTATTTTTCTCCACTTCGGCCCCTGGCTTTATTTCGTTTTTTCACAGCACTAAACTGCTATCTGTCTCCCCTAATTCGGTGTTTGAACCCTTATACACTGTCCCTTTTTTGTTAACCCATTATTTTTCATTATGTCTTTTTTATTGACTACTCGTGACTGGCTATCTATCAGCGGGGGTTCAAAGCGCCCACGTTTTGTCTTGTCAATAAATCTACTGAAGATGTTTCTATCATCTTTTTGGCGTCTTGAATGGATTACTCTGTTACTGTCTTATCCTTGGCCAATAGTTCGCATATACTCACTGGAGACGTACAATAACAAAAGGCTTATTAGAAAACCTATCCAAGTTTAAGAATGAAATGCTCAATTGAAAAATCCACATCAGCCCTAATATTGGGAATATTTTCAAGATGAAAAAATGCATTTTCCCTGATTTGAAAAATAAAATGCATTGACCATAAAATAAAGCTCGCTAACATACTAACAAAACTAGTTGAATAATCATAGTTGTGTGTATAAGAATGTTTAAACTCTTCAATCTTGATATTTTTGCTTGGAAAACGCTCCTGTGTATAACAGGAGAGGTAATCCAAACACAAAGTCCATAATGATTCGATACGATATTTAGACCAGAAAATTCTGTATTTCTCCAATTGGTAGAGAAAGACGATAGTACTGAAAGATTAAACCTTGGTAGAACTCTGTAACCAATGCATCCCCCATAATCATGTATAGAGCAGAAACTCGGAGCTTAATCCAGAAATTGATCCTCAAACTGAAAACCAAGCTACGTACACGTGAGAGAATCATGCTCATAATCAAATGGAGAGATCACAAAACAGCGAAGTATATTCTTCCTTTCGTCATTTCAAAGAGAAAGAACTAAAATTACTGAAGTCCTTTTGACTACTATTCTTCTTCATCTTAATTTTTAATTGATTAATTGGGTCTACACATTTTACGACCGCAAACGAACAGCACACATGAGAAATGAAGAGTGTGATCCCGCTGGCACTGTTATATCGCTGCCACAGAGTGTGATCCAAATTGACTTGTGATAGGATTAATTAAGAGTCAAGATGGAGGAAAAGTGTTGTCAAAATTATTGCTATCTTCATAATACTCATTCTAATGCAAAAAGATGAATGATAAAATGAAGATATGATATATCCGTTGATTTCTGGGTCGTCTATTCAACTTAATTTTCGAATGGTGTTGTAATACCCTGGATTGAAGAAGAAAAGTGTTCTTTTCATTTTCTAAAAAAAGAAGATGCGTGAAACTTACAAAGCAATTCTTATTACGTCAAGAATTTTCTCGTGTCATTTTAGTTTTCCAGTTTTGTTTGACTATTGACAAAACAAAAGCAAATCTTTTGCCCTCCGGCATTTTCAGGCAACGCCAGTTTTGCAAGGCAGTGGAATTACCATTTCAAACATTGACAAAATCCTTGAACTTGCAACCGACGTTTTGTTCACGCTTCGAAGTATAAAAGGAATACAAACAAATGCTTCGAATGCCTTGAAACACCTCAGTCGTGATTGATAACAGCACTACGACGACAAAAACTTGCCTTTTGAAATCGGGATTATTATTAGAATAGCGAAAATATAAGTTACTAGGCGATAACTGAGACGGAAACAACTCCATTCAGACAGTTTAATGTTTCAGAGTTTTGATGAAAGGAGAGAGAGAGAGAGAGAGAGAGAGAGAGAGAGAGAGAGAGAGAGAGAGAGAGAGAGAGAGAGAGAGAGAGAGAGAGAGAGAGAACACGAACAAGAAAAAGAAGAAGGAGAAGGAGAAGAAGAGAAGGAAGAAGGGGAAGAAGAAGAAGAGGAAGATGAAGAAGAAGAAGAAGAAGAACAAAAAGAAGAAGAAAAAGAAGAAGAAAAAGAAGAAGAAGAAGAAGAACAAAAAGAAGAAGATAGATCATGATGAATACATCTGATTTGTCATCGTAAGTTGACTACTTCATGCTCCTAAACTTTTATACAAAAATTGAATATCGTCTACAATATTTTTAATTCAATTGATTCTCTTTCTCAAATTTATTCTTGGAAAATGCCAACCTCTTATGTTTAACATTTGTGCAGCATTCATTAAAGTGATATTTTTGACGTGAATATAAGTTCTGTAGGTTATACGTTTTACAAATGCATCAATGTTTTTATTTATATTTACGATGGATTAATCTATTAACTTGAATGAACCGGAAATTTTATATTCCTCCACTGTTTTGTGACTAGATACAGCATTGCACATTTACCACTCTCCATAAAGATCTAAATGCACTATTAGTAAGTCAAAACCACTGCAGTTTGTATCATAATCAGAATTTTAGTGTCCATCGTTAGACGTAGACCTTCCTCAGGATTTCTCAGAGCTTTTCATCATTGGCGTTGAAGAATCAGTACTTTCTGAATTCGTTGTTTGTCTCACCATTCTTTATTTTGCCACCCACAGTTATGACATTATTGCAACATGACCAACCCATTGCCATTTGAGTTTCCGAATGAATTCTATGATATCCCTGACTCCTGTTTTTCCTCAAATTTACTTTTTGGTTCTGGGATCTTCCCATATGATGTTCAGCATAATTCTCCCCTGTTCCATTGATCTCAGTTTGAGGATCAGTCTTTTGGTTTTGTTCCATGTTTCAGGTCCATAGGCGACCATTTGGAGGGTTCTATGGTTATAGATCCTTTTCTTTCATAATTAATGGTTGAACTCACCCAGTGGAGAGCTTGCCATTCTAGAGTGATTCTTTGCTTGATTTCCTTATCTCTTCATGGAGGTTCATTATCCTGTGTAGATCTCGTGGTCTTATCTGTTCAGGTCTTTTGTTTTGATTCGTCACAAATTTATTCTAATTTTTGAAAAAAATAATGCCAAAACCCGTAACTTACAACTTCAAATTGCAAACGGCAGTTTTAAATATTCTATGGAAGGTCATGAACATAGAATTTTTCGAACAATCGAACTTCCTCATCATTCCTGTTATTCACATGATGTTCCAGTCGATCAATTTTACGATTTTTTTCTGACATACTTTTCAAACATAAAGACTGACACGGTGGAATTGTATAATTTTAGTGAGTGCCCCTTTTGCAAGCACAAACGTGCAAGTGAGTATAATGATTTTTACATAACAAATCAATTCATCATGGTTTTCTCTAATAATCAATAAAATGTAAAAGTGAAAGATCAATCCTCGCTATACAATCGTGCTGCTCGTTGACCACTATATATAAACATCAATGTTCGAATCAATTGTTTATTTTTCCGGACACAGCTCATAGTAATGCATTCCCTTCAAACTATATCATATACCTACATCTTCATTGGATAAAGACTGACATCGGTAAGAAGTGATGGTTTATTTCTCTGACAAAGAATGTCTTACTTTTCATATTGTTGTGAACTATCCATCTTTCAACGCACCAACAAACTTGTTGCGAAAAATCAGAACAAATGAATCATGTTTATGCAGCCAATTGCATACCTTGATACCGTCCTGTAGGCTCTTTTTTACATGACTTAAAGTTAAAGTTACCCATCGAATCGATCCACAAAGGCAAAGCTGGTGCAAATTATTTGAATATTTTGAACAGCTATCTCCTGTGTCGTATAGCATTGACTATTTTTCCAACCATTTTGACATATTTGATCAATCATGGTACATTTTCCATGAACTGAGAAAAATCTTTGTTTCGCCATTGAGTCTACCCTTCGTCATTTTATTTAATTCTAGAATGAAAAAGTATTATATGCATGAATTGATTTTTCTCATTTGATCCATTTATATTGGACATGATGAATAGAATTTTAGAAAGTCTCCTTGAAAAAGCATGCTGTATTGTTGGCTTCCACGATGCAATCAAAATGTAACATTTTAAAAAATGAAACAAAGAAGTATTCACTTCAAACGCTACCTAATAATAATAAAGTACTAATGTTCTAGCATAGCCAATAACAAAAGGAGAAATGCTCTGCAAAGTTGTTTGATTGGGCCCTATCATCGGAAAACCGATGAGAGAGAGAGGAGGACGGAGAGAGAGAGAGAGAGGGGACAATATGGAGGAAGATTAGAATAAGGGAAAACGAGAACAAGACAGAACGTGAACAAGGGAGAACGAGAACGAGAATTAGAACGAGAAAGAGAACGGCTGCATATCAACAAAAACGAGATAGAACGAGGACGACTGCCAACAATGTTCTTTCAGAGTATTGTTACATCAAAAACTTGGATTACAGTTCGTGCAAATCCATTTTTTAGGAAAGAGTTACACTTAACCATTTTCCAACTCAGAATTTAAGGAAAGGGGGACAGTTAAACAGAAAACAGAAACACGGTAAAGGGGTAATGCATCAATTTGGGGTCGTACAATGGTGGCATAAGAGATAAATCAGATGATTCAATATTACTTGTATTGTTTGCAAATCCATGACCTTTTTTGAAGCTGTACTCGTTGTTCATGATTAAACCCAGATCCCTGTAGCGAAAAAAGAAACTGAGATACTTCAAAAGAAAGTTATGCAATTGACTTACATTAATATGCAGACTATTTCAGGAGAGAAGTAATGCTTGAATAATATTTAATTTCCCTTGGAACTCTAGAATAATAAGCTGGTGATATTTTAAAAATTCTACTAAAGAGAATATTCAAATTTTTTATCAAGGGAGTTAATCTCGGTTATTATTCAAGCTGCTGCTCGCATATAACAAAATAGATGAACACAGAAGACATGATCATTTGAAATTAGGTACGTCTGAATATGTATGAAGGCGAATACGAAAAAAAAATTAGAAACAACAAAAACTGAAATTACTTGAAGATGTGATTATTTAAAATTTTGGGTTAAAAATCAAATTCTGAAAATCTTGAGGAAATGTTGATCGTCTCTTGTCGGCAATATTTTTGACGCAAACGAAAGATATTTGCTTGTTTGTTTATATCCACATCAGTCTTTTAGCTTTTTTAAAGTCCGTCGTTGAAAGTAGACTTTCCCCCAGGATCTGTCCCATTTCTTTATCATGGGCGTAATGGAGCTAGTATACGACTCATTAAACAATCAAATTTGTGAAGGAAAATTCACTCACTCATCTCAGTATTTATTCTATTATCATTCAAATTTACAATTGTAAACATTGTACCCGTGTTGTAATATGGTAATTCATTGTTCATGTCTTCACATCTAATATCATATGATACGTTGAACTACTACCGTTGTAATTACCCGAATCTTTTTATTCAAGTCATACAATCCTTAAAAACGATCTTTGGCAAGTAGGTGTCCAATAACCTATAAAACAATATGCATTGTATTTGATGTAGTAGTTCAATATCTATGTTATATAGTATGTCTTATGACCTGTGGCTTTTACATATAAAATCTTAGAAAATAAAAAACCAATGGGGATGACCGCGAATCACTTTCTTTCAACTCTTATTTTTCTAACAATATAGCTAACTTTCATCTAAAACAGTCGAAATTTGAAAACGTTTCCCTATGGTAAACTGAAACAACATTTAGAAAACTATGAAATCGTCCATAACTAACCAAATTCCTGATGAAATCTTTCCACACGCCCATATACGATTTGTCTTACGAATATATTATGAAATAACTGTTCTATCTAATGAGGAAAAAAAGAGACAACGATAGCAAACACCTGTATTGAATGGTAGTCCTTGGCTTTTTTCCGCAAGGGACACTTATCAGTAATGCTTGGATCGATTCAAGGGGAAACATTGGAAAATCAATAGCATCACTAATTTTTGTTGATATGGAGAACCTATTGCAGAAGTACGTTAAACCATAAACTGAGGGAAATAATAATTTCTCAACAGATTGTATCCTCTCATAGATATGAATGTAAAGAAAAACTTAATTTCCAAAGAAAGACAGTAAATCTACAAATAAAGAAATATAAAAATTGTTCTCCATTTTAGTTTCGTCTACACACCCCATTTTCAATGACTACTATGTTTTTTTATTCATATATATTCCAAATAATGGGATTTAACGAATTAAATAAACGTTGTTGAGTACAATTTTGTGCAAGTTTCCAATAGAAGTAAAGAATGTCCTTTGACTGAAACATGTTCCCGCCTTAACATGATTTAATAATTGAAGTTGCTATCGTGTAGAATATGATTAAGGAAATAAATTGAACAAAGAATGGAAACTCACAATATCAGTAAAATTAAAATCCAGAACTCAGGCAAAATCAAGTGAATAGTTTTTCGTGTGAACTGTGTATCATTACTTCATCTTTATCTGCATTTATAATCCTTGTATGTATGGAATGGTTGAAGAAGGCGTTCCCAAATTCAGTAATGGGATTCTTTTTTTTCTCTTCCAAAGACGAAATACAGCTGGTCGATTCAGTTCCATCATCTCCATAAGAACTTCCTGTATTTTTTGACTATTCTGTTGCAGGTGCAAAACGAATTCGCGAAAAACAAATATTCCACGTTGCATTTGTTTGGTTCTTTTTGTAACTTGTAGAGGAATAATAATAATAATAATAATAATAACAATAAAATAATAATAATAATAATAATAAAAAAAGATATCACGTACGTGCAAAATGTTTGAAAAGTTACCAGTGAGAAACTAATTTTGTGAAAAAATATTACACGTCTGCAAAGGTTTCCAGTGAGAGACTGTAGCAGAAATGTTCCCAGTGAATATTTTTTTAATGCTCTCATCCTTCCGTACTTGACTTCCGGCAATGGCAACATCAAGTCAGGGTTACCTACACCACATAAAGAAGATAGCCAAGATCAAAAGAAAACCCTAAAAAAAATCCCAAACATATTGACATTGCTCAGAAGTTTACTCTGAAAGTTTAAAAAAAGAAATCAAGTTTTTTTTTATATCTGCTCACTATTTTGTTGTAACTGACCAACCCCCCACATAACAACAACAGAGGGTGTCAAGTTTTTCAGTATGGCAGGGTAAAACTCACAAGGAGGCATACTTACGCCAACGAACCATGGAATACTCATATAAATCATTTTAAATCATTGAAATAGTGTTAGACATTAGCCAGTAATTACACATTGTACATATATTTTCGATGAGAAATACATATGCTGTTTTCTTTTGATGCAAGTCAGTCATAAATAGTTATGCAAGAAAAGTTTGGAAAATAAAAGTTTTGTTCTCAAGTATGTTGTAACATTTAACCATCACAGGAAATTCTGTCTTACGATAAACATTTTGTTATCAATAAGGAAGCAACGAGAATGCAAACGTGTGTGCGTATGAGAATGAATGAGTGTATAAGCTAGAGAGAAAGAGAGAGACAGAGACAGAGAGAGAGAGAGAGAGAGAGAGAGAGAGAGAGAGAGAGAGAGAGATGGGGGGAAACGTAATATCATGTGAAGAAAACTTTAATAACTTGTAAGGTATCTCGTGCAGTTAAATACAGAGACAGCACAAAAGAATGCTGGAGAGTATAAGAGACCGTAAGGAATTCTCTACGTTCCTAACCTTTCCCACATGCTATTTGAAGATCAAAAGGGATGTCGATGTGAGATTTTCGATTATTCTCTTGCTTGGAGATGGGATTTATGAAGAGACTTTTCTATCTAAAAAAAAAGAATCAGTCCTCCAATGACAAATCACCCACGTTTATAACAAAGGTGGAAGTCCACAGAATTCATGAATGCCAATGCAACTTATCAACCCAAACGTAAATATCCTCCGGTGGAATGACTTCAGTTCTTTCCTTTGTTGATCTTATTCGAATGTATTTTATGAGGATGATTTAAAAACATGTGTGCACGAGATTTTTCTTCAATTCTTGCTTAAAAGTTGAGATGAAGAAAATAAGTGGACTTGCCAGAATAGGATTACTTAATTTCAGAATAGAGGAATAATAATCAAACCTTTAGGTAATTAATTAATGTATTCACAAGGATATATTTATAATATTTTCTCGATTGAACTCAGAAATTAGAATCCACGAGTATATACCAGTATTAAATCTTTGTGTGTCCCTCTCTCTTGCTTTCTCCCTCCTCTCTCTCTTTCTCTTTCTTTCTCTCTCTCTCTCGCTCTATCTATCTATCTATCTATCTATTTACCTCTCACTGTATATGTATACATATATGTAAATAGGGGTATACTTGCGTGCGTAAGTGCGTATAAGATGGTGGACCAACTATCCTGAAAATCCGATGCAGTCATTCTCAGAACGGTCGATTCATGATATTTCCCATCATTACGCAGTGATTTTATTGACTCACTTACATAGATCTTAGAAGAGAGGATTTGTTCTGTGGATCATATGGTTGTACATTTTTCGCGACGAATCGTGTTCCAGAATTTTGAATTCAGATTTTAAAGGGGCACTTTCTGCCGAGTAAATTGGACTAACACAGCCTTCTTTACTGTACCTACTAGCTCCTGAAAATAGTTTAAATGAACATATGTGTAGAGATATAAAAGAAACAAGAACAGTGTGAGCTAAATATGATAGAATATATTCGGATTAGAAAAAATCCCTGGCCAGATGAATAGTGTGTTTCGTAGTTACGTCATATTACCTGCCAAGGCTTACTTTCCCCCCTAGGATTATAACAATGAAACTTGCGTCAGTTTTTGTCAATATTTTACGGGGGAAAATTTGCCTTCATTTCCAACGAATAGTTTTACATTATCAAATATTGCTTTGTATGAAAGTAAATATCCTAAATTGTGCTATTTACACTTATTGAGTTCTCATTTCAAACACTTCGATTACCAGACTATATTTGTCAATAGATGAGCATCTTTCAAAACATGTCTATATTTTTTCATATTGTGCGATTTAAACCTTTGGTCAAGTTAAAATACGAACAAAAATGTATTAGTGATTTATAACACCTCAAAGACACAATCAAAACATTCATAAATGGTGAATATTAATGATTATAAAAACGATATTGCAAGTGAGAATATGCTTAAATCTTCCAGAACAGCCAAATGGTATTTAAGAGAAATATTCATACGATTCACTGTGAAAGTTATTACAAATTCTCTACCTTTTTTCCTCTCATATCTTGTTGCTCTTCATTGCAACACTTCGGTCATTTTAAATTCTATTGCCGTTAAGTAACAAGCACTCATCTGAAGATGGAGAAGTTGCCTTAAATTCAGAATATCAAGTACACGTTAAATATCCCAGTTGATTCAGGGAAACACGCCAAATTATAACTGATCGCATCATTCATTCGATCAGGGTAGAACGTTATCTGTTAACATTATAGTCACACCAAATCACACGAATTGATATTGTTTATTTGGTCTCAGAATTGACATTATTAGATAAATCAGGATTTAACGGGCTAAATGATAAAGTGGCAGAATAGCCCAATCAGTGCATTAGTATATCATTTATAATGAATTAAGATGTGGTCTTCTCACTAATAGCTCGTATAATGATGCTCAAACTTTCTATAAAAACATGACTCATTCATAGCAATGTCATTCTTGAAAGCCGTAACGTTCAAAGACTTACATTCCATTAAGACCACGTTTCCCAAAACCTGGGGGCGTACCTTGGATAAAGTTCGCCTAGAATTATAAATGAGCCATATATCTTTATAGAATCGTCGTAAATTAAGATAAAATATTACAGTGTATTGAACATACAGATTTATTCAGAATAAACTGATGATATTGATTTGTGCTCAAGCTCAAAATACCAAGCTCTATCAGAAAATTCGTAGTCATCAGAATATGGAAGAAGTATTTGTCTACATAGAGCATTGAATTGATCGAAGCTTTTCCTACGTTTATATACATAAAAGCATTTCTTGTGAGAAATTTGATTAGCACATATGAAATAGTGTTGTTTATATAAAAGCAAAATGAGTTGTTTACTTGATTTATAAATAAAGCACGGTAAGAGAAAACCACAGAGAAGTGATAAAACTGGTAAAAAAATGTGTTATGAAACAGCAAATATGTAAATTACATGAAGTCATCAGCAAACTAAATTACAATAAGATTATAACCAGGAAAACATTCGATCTAAATTGAATAAATATATGATCATAATTCCTTAGAATTATGATTCATTAAAATCTTCGCACGTACTTATATTTCTCTGTTATGGTTTTGATATTACGAAGCATCTTTATTTTTTCATGTTCGCTCCCATAAAACGAGAAAAATTATCAATTGAAAGATTTCTGCTGTTAAACAAGGACATGAAAATAAGGAAAGGAACAAAGATATTGTATTTTTACGTAAAGTTCTTTAAAATTACTCTCATAGCAATTTTTGATAATTGTCAAGAATTTTTTTGAAAGAAAATTATAATTATATAAAGGAATTAATGTTAAGAGATTTTGTGAGCAGTTGATATTTCGTTTATCAAACAACCTAAAATGTATTCTAAGCAGAACATTACAGGTTTAATTTGAACTGCCTCGTATATATTCTTGAAAGGATACGCAAAGTACAAAAGACTGCATATTTGAGGTTATATTTGATTTAAAATAATTACATCTGTGGATATCTCTGACGGAAATCGGGATTGGATATTTCAGAAGAGCTTTGCATCGAATTGGCTATGAGATAACCATTCCAGGCAGATTGATAATCCATTTATTGTTGGAATGTCAGCAACATTATGTATGGAAATGAGCAGCTCATTCTTATACCCAAAATATTTTTTTCGTGAAGTATATTTCTGACAAAAAAGAATAAGAGGAAGAAAAGTTCGCAATCAGAAATACTGAAGAAAACCCCACAGGAACAGCTGTAGTGAATATAAACATATATGAGAAAAGGGAAAATAAAAATGCCAAAGAAAAGGCCATTAAAAATACAAGTTTTGTTTCGGGTAAATAAAAAAATGTTAAACGAGTGTATCTTATATTTTAAAACTGAGCCAGAAATACTTGTGAGAATTAAGCATCGAATGCCAATGGGCTGGCTATTGATGACAGCCGATAGACATTGTGACTCATGACATGGATCCCCGGAGATCACATGTCCAACCAACGCCGGCAGAGTACTAGATGGAAAAACGAGCTAGACAAATTAAAAATACTGGCTCCATGACGCCCAATATAAACAGGTGTGGCAAAACCTGGGAAGCTCCAACGATGGACGTTAACAGAATGATGATGATGATGATGAATGCGCCAGACAGAATGCGTTGGTCGCTTGATTAGTCCATTTGTCATGTGGAAAAGTGAGTATGATTTTTAAATTAAAATTAGGGAATCCTGACGGTCTGTTTTCATCCCTTCTCCTCTCTGAACACCACGATTACGACAACTCCAAACTCATTGTAAATGCTTGAAATGGGACGGTCAAAACTCCTTGAATGAGATTTTTTGTTGAAAAGTGGAATTATTTATTCTATCACCCAACAGCATCGAAAATTTATATATAAAGTTGACTTTTTCTCATGTCCCTGGAAGGTGCACTGAACTCCAAATTGGTGGAAAAAAAAAAGCTGGCTAAAGATTTGAGACGGAAATGAGATGTTCAAATTTGATAGAAACAGAAAAACGTTGAACCGAGTATAGGTGATATCTATTATTTTCGGTCATCCATTCCACAGTTTGTCATTTTCAACTGTCCCCTTTCCCCAATCAATTGGTAGCTTTTGGAATATGACAACGCTCCCAATGTCTTTTTCTGACCGTTCTACGTTCAACCACAATTCAAATCCCATTGATGCTGTCATCATATCGTTTTGGTAGTGTGAACCAATGGAAAGGGAAAGTTACTTTCAAGCTGCATGTGGACTGGCCAGGAGAACCAGAACACTTTGTGAGGGATGCTGTGATTAGCCAACCAATTCTAAAAGTAATTTTTATTAAAAATAATACATGTTTCCCAAATGATCTATATCCAAACACATGTTTTACTGCAAGCCTACCATGGGCTATGATTACACAGGTTTTTTTTAAAATTCAATATTCAATTTTGATAATTCAGTTTCTGATATTCAATGATCTAATATTCGAGATTGATTGAGTAATATTTTGTAATTTTCCATTCTATTAGTATCTATTACCAACTTAATTACTATTTATTCATATTGCTATCAATAATTATTTTTCATATCATAATCATACTAGCATAACACCCTCTTAAAATGAATTTCACAGGTTGTACAAATACATGCACGAACACATACATGATAATCATATATATATATATAATTGATAATTTTGTCATCGACACACGGTTGTTTTGTTGTATTGCAACTTTTCAGTGTGACTGTAGACAATTTAATATCCCATTCAGTACCACGAAGTAAGATCAAAACCTTCGATTCAGTCGCAGAGGGTTGCGATTTATCCCTGCCCTAAGCAAAACTGGACGGTCAGTAGGACCAAATTTAACCAATATATTTACTTATGCATGATTCCCAATCTACCATAATGCTCCATTCCAGAGTTGGAAGAGTATGTCTATGTAGCTCATAATGGGCGTGTTGACCTACCTAAACAGAGGTCAACCCCGATGAAGGGAGCGTTAATTATATACACAAATGCAGATATGTGGTTTCATGACCAGTTTATGAAATATATATATATATATATAGACATATATATGTACTACTATGTATATATATATATATATATATATATATATATATATATATATATATATATATATATATATATACTTACATGTATAAATTCATATACCTATACAAGATATGTATAAGATTCTAAGCAACAACTCTGTAGCAAGTAATGAATACCCATCACGATCGGAAATGTTTGTAATACTTGGGTGCTGTACATCCTGCTGAGTAAAAAAAATTAAATTGGAAACCGGCCATCGATTAAGATCAAACACATTCAGAAAGTTTCTTTATGTCCAAAAAAAGAATTCGAACAGATGTATTTATGGTCGCATTATACAACATAGCTTGTTAGACATACACTCGTGCGCCCTGGAAAAAAAACATGTAAAACACACACACAGGGACTTAAACACGCACAATCGTTTTACGTATGCATATAGATATATTATCGTAATCAAGGGCAATTGAAGCTGAAGTATAGTTAACAAGCTCTGGAATGTATCCCATGAAGATGTGAGTTTGGTCCTTTTTAAGTGTCTTGCTATTGTAATCCTCAGGTAAACTTGGCTACGCCTGGTCTATATCTATTCGTCATAGGTACTTATGTTTATGTGTCCATTTGCAATTTTTGTCTTTATGATTATGTTTATGTCTCTGTTCATGTATGCATTCACTTTTCTATGTCTATAGTCGTATCATATACACGTATCGATTTTGTATTTTCAAATATGGCAAGAGACCAAAAATCGATCCTCACTTACAAAAGCTCAGTGATATGTTGGATGCAGCTGATGTGCGTCTTAAAGAAAAAAAAAGTTTCGCATTGAATTGTAACCAGCTGATATTTTTTAAAATTTTCCTTTGCAACTTTGAAGCATAAAAAAAGTTCCAGAAACATTTTTGAAAAGTTTACTTGAAAAACACGTATAGATCTCAGCATGTGATATGGAAGAAGACGTCAGAATTTGTACTAGCTCTGGTAGCATAGTATTTCTCCTCGAATATTTAAAAAGAGACATGACTTTAGAAAGGGTTACCCAACGAGATGTGATGCCACCCTTACTAAACTTTGTTCAACAGCGAGTTTTACTGAAAGGATTTTATCGCAAGATCATAGTAATAATACTTAACAAAGGAAATAGAGCGTATTCTGTGATCAAAGCAAATGAGATAGATGGACATCAAGTCGTGATGCCTAACACAATTGTCAAACTTTGTGATTCTTTGGATAATTCATGTCTACAAATCTAAACTAAAATATACAAGGTTTGATCTGTATCAGTTAAAAATAGCATTTGATATTCAGTTTGATAGTAATGACCAATAAACACATAAACACTTAGTAAACATTCAAATTGATGTGTAGAGAGCATGTTTTCGATTATGATAGAATTACTACTGAACTGTTGAGCACAATGCGATTGAAGGACAAAAGAAACTTATGTGTGCGTTCAAATGTAACAAACCCAATAGTATGTACTTACTTTGAAGCCAAAACTCAAGTTTCAATGTCAAATATTTTATCATAAGGTAATCAGCCTCACCTCTCAGGGAAGATATCAAATTGATTTTCATTAGCAATTTAAATACAACCTTTGTATAAAAAATAATCTCGTTTTGGGAGGGTTAGGTTGTTTTACATACAATGAAAAAAGCAGTTTAGAAAAAAAGTCAATATTACATCTTAATAGAAAACTATTTCTGGTGAGAGTGTATGAAACTGAATTAAGAGTCAAAAGTATTAAAACTATTACCAATCAAAAAAGCACGTGATAAATCTCCCATTCAGATCTTGCAAAAGGTCTCGAGAGTGAAAATGGATCTTTATTTGTAGAAATCGGTTTAATTTTTTTCGATTTATTTGATACGTCAAAAATGAAATGTTTTTAAAGGTTATTGCTCTTAATTTGTGTCGATTTTAACAAATACGTTTTTGTAAACTAAGGAAAAAAATTAACGTACATATATATAAAAAGAATTTGCAAATAATGTAAGATTACATTCTTGTTTGTTGCAATCAAAAATTTCTGATTTATCTAAAAGTCAATTCGTCTTATACCAACAGCTAAATGATCTTTATCGTTGGAATGCGTTAAATTGTAATAAAAAAAAAATGATATTTCGAAATTGTAGCGGAAAAGCATTCCCAAACAATTTAGTAAATTGATTATCTATAAATTAAAATAAAAACAAATTCATGAGAATAAGAGTCATTCGAGTGAAATCTCTTATTCTGTGATGTCACCCCTTAAGGCATTTGTCGAACTAATATTTAATGAGTAAATGAATTTCAAATATCACTTGCAGCAATAAATTGCCACATAAGTGGATCCTAAGTAGATTTTTTCAATTAAAAGAACGTCGGAAATTTGTTTTCCAGCGTTAAGTTATAAATTGACACATTCTAAAAATACTATTAAAATTTCAACAGTGGACCTTATGAATTTTCCTCTGATGTCTTCCCTGCATGATTTTCGATCTAATTGGCCGTTTGGAAAGCATTGACTCAGTGCATTGCCAAGAAAGATATTAATTTGAAGAATAAAAAATTGTTGCATATATCAACTATTTTCCATCATTAGCCTCCTGGCCTATCAATACACCAATATCTATAAATTTATTCATCATTCTGTCAGTCCTTCTTTCATCCTCTCTTTACACTCTGTATACGTTTGTGTGAATTCATCTTTCGTTAATAGAGAAAGATGAATTTGTATGTGTTTTATGATTGGGAGTATAAAGAGAATTATCTGCTGATCCCAGTCAACAAGGGATTTTTTTCTTTTTTTACAAGTCCTCACCTGCACTCTACTCTATTCACCATTAGCGCAAACCGATGACAAGCAAAGATTTGTCATTATGTTGGGTACGAGGAGATCATATTAAGATCAATGCTTTTCCAATCAGTACTAAATGAACATCTATACTTTGCCAATTATGAACTCGGTTTACCGTTTCCGTTTCACACAAAAAGTCTTATAGAGGTTAAGCCAGCATCAAGATAACATATCTTTGTATGTCCTTTTACAAGCATCGTCATTGCCATTCAAAATGCACCCATCAGCACATACACACGAGATCACAAGGTTATTTGTGTGAATGTGTATTTACGCTTGTAAAAATGCTATTGCGTTTTTTCAAACCATTCATTAATCGCATATATCAGATATGGGTTCACTGATGTGAAAAATATAAGATAGTATTCATCAAAGGAAATGTGAAAAGCATTCCTGGTATTTAATATTGCAGTTACATTAGTTGATGTGAAACAGATTTTCCTCAATATCAATACTAGCGATATCTTCAACGTCATGATGATGATCATGATCAGTATTTTAACGTCCGTCATTGGACATAGACCTTTCCTAGGATTCGCCACAATTCTCTATCATGGGCGTCGTGAAAACAGTGTTTTCTGAATTTGTCTAGTTCATCTCTCCATCTTGTGTTCTGTCGGCCTCAGCTTCTCATGTGATCTTTGGCGTCCCATGTTGTGAGACGTCTATCAGTTTTATAGTTTTCAGTTAGTCAGCCAACAGAAAAAAAGTTGTGCTGTTAGGAGTCTATAAAGTACTGAAAAACGAGCAACTACTGAAATGTGTAGCAAGACAAATTTGAAACGGGTCTGCTTGAAGGTCAAAAGACAGCATGACTTCACGAAAAGCTTTCAGCTGTTTGCTGCGTGGTAACTGCAAATTAAGCCGTTGAATAACGTAACGGGGGTCAAATGATTTTGGTTTGCAGTTTTCAGTAAAAACTTTTCTATTATGCTATAAAAGAAACATTTTTTTCCAAGACAATATGAGTAAATATCTAAATATTAAGTCCTTTTTCTTTGATCTGTACGCAATATAGGTACAAATAACCAGCCAGCCAAATTGTCATAAACATCGAAGAAATAGTTTTGGAAATAAATTGGATTGGCTAGGGTTAATTTTAAGTAATAAGAAATCTTAGCACCAACATGGAATGTATATCAAAATAAGACAATTCAAGATAATTCTTGGTATGTTTCGGATATTCTTGAGGATTTAAAATTATATGTTCCTCCTGTCATCTTGCATGTAATATTGATTAATTTGAATATCCATGTGAATATGATATAAACTCGACAATAGCATCATAATTAAGCAACCATAGCATCAATATTTGAAGTCAAGTTAACAGTCTGAGATTAAATGAGATCTAAATGATTTATCTATTATGATATTACTTGAGTTTCAAAATAAATACAGGTCTGAAGAATCTACATGTTAATAATGAATCCGTTAAATAAGGACCGAGGAGGTTCCAAGTATTTTTCTACATAAATCTTTTTAGAAGGGCTTTGGTGAAGTGTTAACTGATGATAATTTTCAAGATTGTTGACTAAACAGTAGAACCAAGAGCGCTGGAACACATTAACAAACGTAGATATTAAAACAATTATTGACTCTTTGCTATCTTCGATGGGAAAGGTTGTTTAATAACTATATATTCCACTGCGTAGCCACAGATAGCATTTATCTTCAATATTATGTCAACGATCGTATCATACATTTCTATGAAGTGCCACAGACAGATCAAAGTGCGTTTGATCCAAGTTTTGCCGGAAGTATACATTTCACAAGATGTTACCAACAGTTAGTTATCAGGAATCTCTTATTGACAGCGATAGAAGCAAAGGAAAGGAATGAAAGTTCACTTTTTGAACTACAGGAAATTGATCGAACCTTCGGGTAATATTTGTAGTTTCAACACAGACTCGGAAGGAGTGTTATGAAGAGAACGTGTCATAAGTTTGCCCGATTCCCCTAAAGCATTAATGCATAAGAAGAGAGTCGGACAAGATTGATACATTCTATTGATTAAAGTTAGTTTAACTAAAGTATACGTGTCCATCCCGAGTAGAGTGTTCAAAATCTTTGAAATTCCGTTTTGTTTTTAAATTTTGAACATGAAAATTTTTAATGTTTTTGTTATTTACTTCAAACTCTCTGAATTTCTGAGAAGAGGTATTATTATCATCTCTATTATTGTTTGGACTATCCTCATCTTGGTCGTTTTCCATGCGGCCTTCTTCAGGTATCATCTGGTAGGTATATACCCCTGTCGGTTAAATAAAGGGTTTGGTTCGTTACTTCTCCCACACCTACCAGATGATACCTGGTGAAGGCCGTAGAGTACAACAGCCGAAAAGTTGTATGGAAAACAACCAAGATGAGGATTATCCGAACAATAATAGAGATACTTTAAACTCTACTTCTTACGTTTTTTGTTGTAACGGCACTATTTCGTGACACACGTGTGCTTACATATATGGTTAGCGTAATTAATTTTTTACTAGTTTTTTACAATTTTATTTGCCTTCAATAGATATATGGGGCCTTAGACTAAAAAAGTATTGAAATTTTTGCTTTTAATTTCTGGTTTTTCATTTTATTTAGTATATATGATACCCATCCGTTATACCGACACTTCCACCAGAAGTTGTTTGAATAATAGGCATTCTGACACTGTGAAGCCGTAGCTATTTTGATACGTTTTCCTGGCATTAATCATTACGCATATGACTTCACTGATGTTGACTCAAACATTATCGCTATCTTCTCAAAAGTTACAAGAAATTATTTACAACTTTTATTCCCTGAAGAATTTTGTCCGTTTGATTATACAAAAACTCATTTTTTATTGAGTGACACAAAACTTTCTTTTGAAGTTCACATGGTGAATAGTTTATCTCTTGTACCAAGGGAATTATCCGTCAGATGTGTTACTCTCTTGCAGCAAGTATACCGCCATTATTGACACGTTGTCGAAACATTTCACATGAACGTCCAAACTGGCAAAATATCTCGAAGGTATTTTGATTTCAAAAAACGTTGTATGTTTCTGTACTATTGCGTTTGTTAATTAGTATAATAACATCAATATCTTCGTTTCATTACTTTCAAAGGTAAGGTTTAATATCATAACATTTTACTATTTTTCTGAACTCTTCGTATCCTTTGTGCACAGTTCATCAGTTGGCGTTGTGAGGTTTTTCAAACGGAATTCGTTATCATCATCACCAGTCTTTTAACGTCTGTTGTTGGACATAGACTTTCCCCAGGATCTGCCACATATCTCTATCATGGGCGTTGCTGAGCCAGTATTTTCTGAATTTGTCTAATTCATCTATCCATCTAGTTTTTTGACTGCCTCGGTTTCGCATGTGTCCTCTGTGGATCCATGTTATGAGTCGTGATATCCATCTGATGTCTTCCATTCTCGCAACGTGACCAGCCAATTGCTATTTGAGTTTTGTAATGGGTACTATGATGTCTCTGACGCCCGTTTTCTTTTTGATACATTGTGCTGTCTTGTGATCTCTCCATGTGAGGTTGAGCATGATTCTCTCACGTACACGTTGCATGCTTCTCAGTTTGTGGGTTTGTGCCTTGGTTAGGTTCCATGTTTCAGCTCTATAAGTGACTATCGGGAGGATGCATTAGTTGTATAGTCTTATTTTTAGAATATTTACACATTGTGGATTTATGTATGATCTATCCATACAGTTCACATTATCATTGATTAAATTCTAGGATAGACTCCAAAAATCCACGTATAGAAATGTGATAATGCTATGTATTCAAAAAGATTTTAACATTATGTGAATAATGTTGATACAACGGAACAAAAAAAAATACTGCCAGTTTCATGCTATTTTTAATGATAAATCTGCTAATGAAATAAAATCGAAATACGCAATTACGAAAATGTGTCAGAAAAATCAGATATTTTGCTGTGAAGTTTGTATCAATTTTAATGACAATTTTCGAACGTTGTAAAACGCACCATTACGATATGTTAAACATATAAGAAATATATATGTCGATTTGTCAGTTATTGATATGATTTCTTAACTTTGAAGTAGTCAGTTCTGCAATTGGAAATCTGTTCAGACATTATTGAACTTGAAAAGATAATTTCATTACGTCGGCACAACTGCCTCTTGGGATGACTAACGGAAAAAAAACATATGATAGAAAAAATACATGTAAAAGATATAGAGGACACTTATGGTTCTATTTAAATATCAAAGATAAATTCAGAGTATGAAAAACATAAGCAAATGTGATACATAAATATGACGAACAAAATCGTGTTGATTAGAAAGAAACATATTCAAAACTTTATGGGAAATAGAATTTCCGTCGCATGACTACTGAAAGATTTTCCGGTATAGACTAGTGATTTCCGCTATTCCGAAGTTTGGATTAGACAAGTTGTATATCAGACTATTTAACAGGATGTTTAACTTGAGGGTAAATAGAAATACCCCCTCATCACCTTGTATGGTAATTTAGTTTGGAGTACACACGAAATACAAGGAATATTTCTAATGACCGACAGCTTCTATTTTTGTTTACCCTTCATTAGCATTTGACACAAATTTAATGGCAGTTTTTTTCTTTAGGACGTGAAGACATGTCAACCGAATAACCAGCACTGAATGTAATACTTTCAAACTTTTTAGACAAGCATCCTCAATTATCATCGATTTTTCCTAGTTTTTCTTCTTAATCATTACTGTTGCTTTTCATCCCTATGTTATTCTTCAATAAGAAAGCATAGATGAAACTGTAAGCTTACGGTAAGATTTGTTATCCTTGGTTACAGACCATTTCTTTCAAATAGTTGAAGGTCAACATTAGCTGGCTGCAGAGGTAAAATTTGATCTTCTGAACTGTCATTCGAAATCCACTAAATTCCTGATTATTCGTCCAATTAGGAATTCAGTGGAATGTTAGTTTCATTCATAATGAATTTGAAGGTAAAATTGTTTTTCTAATAAGGCTTCAAAGTAAAAGCCAATGACACCCGGAGCCTAATGATAAGTTGGGAAGACTATAAAGATGACAAAGTAAATTTGGATATTAAGTGGAATTTAAGTTGCCCCTGAGAGAAAATGAACGACACTTTCCATAAATCTATTTATTTATTATCTCCTTACGCTCTCAATGTGTACGGTTTCGAGTAACAGTTACTTAATTCACACCATGATTGTAATTTATTGGCCGATTTTTAAGGCTTCTGATGCAAGGCATCAATGCTTCAAAACATGCAGACATTATATAGTTGCAAAAGCGACTGTATTCTTAGAGAACGTTGTCAGACATACATCTTTGGATGAGGAAAAATACTTAAGCAATATGAACATTTTCACCATCAATACAATTTTTCAATCAATACAATAATGCATTTACCATAAATCAAATTATTGATAAAGATTTGTTCACCTTGAAACTCATGGTGAAATAAATCAAATAACATTACGTGTTGATCTTTTTTGAAAGTGTAGCTATGTGCCAATGTTGTGGATGGCTTTACTTGTTTTCTTACTTGTAATTTTATGACGTTTTATTATTGCAGGGTTGTAATTAGCCAAGTGAAATGAAAACATACTGATGATAGAATTGTAAAGTAAAATCGTGTGAGGTAATCCTTTCTATATGGTTATTAAAAGAGGAAATTCTTACATTTCTTTGGCCCAGTGTTCATCAACTGGTTTTCATAGACTAAGCTTAGATTATTCCGTCATCCATCTCTATAAATTGATAGGTTGTTGAATAGTGGTAAGAAAGGGAAAACACTTGATGAAAAGATGAAATGATAGAAATCTCTAAAGTTTATTCAACAACTCAAGAGTTTTTTATTTATACTTTGTCAACAATAATTTTGTCAAATTGAATAAAGCAATTAATAACGATATATTTTGCTGTCGTAGTGTAAAGACTGGTTTGCTTATAAATATCTTCAAATGAAAAATCAAAGTGTATGACAGTTCGGCTTTTATAACATGTATTAATGTATTATATGGCAGTGTTTGAAAGCATTATTTTCGGGTGTCTATGCTGATCATTTACATATTAACTATAATCAAATTATATTTGCACTAGCCTTGAGTACACAGGGAAGATCTAATTCACTACAGTAGTAACAGATTGTGCAAGTAATGTACAAACCATTGCTCCATGAAAAGCATCCGTCCAAGTTTATTCCATAGTATGAATAATATTGTATTCAAGTGAAACATTCCCCGTTATACGTACCAAAGTGAAGGAGAGTCGTAATGTAGTTAGAGCTCTGTATAGCAACGAGAATGTGCAGTATGTTTTCTCCACGTGTTTTCTTTATCCCGATGGCGTCGCTGGAAATGTTGGAGGGAGAAGCTGTCCGATAGTCGCCATTTCAGATTCGAGATTGTGCACGCCAAATATGAGTGTGGACGCTGAGATTAAAGTTTATAATAGTAATAACAACACATTCAAATGTTTAGAAAAACAAAGAAAACTTACATTAGATAAACAAGCATTTATAACAGTACAAGACCCCCCAAAAATGTTGAGTTGAGATGGGTATTCTCATAGAAGAAAAATGAAAAATAGGAACAGATAATTTGATTGGAAATCAAGTGACATAACAGGCCCAATGTCGTTCGGTAAAGCTATTGCATAGAGCCTGATTAGTGGTGCAAATTCGAAGTGCATGGATGTTTTACCAAGTTAAATTATCAGGCAGTTGGTTCAGATTATGTCCGAAAAGAAGCTGAATGGGGCTTATTAATGCGTAGCGTTGTCGCAAAAAATGAGAGAGGTGAAATTGTTGCAGTGTTTGCATTGAGTAGCAATGAAGCTCCTGCAGATTCTAACATCAAAAATGACTAGTGACAAAAGTCAATATATATACATATATATATATATATATATATATATATATATACACATAGTACAGTCAAAAAATGGGAGCCATACCATCTATGAAATTAAAAAAAAGAAAATGGGGATAAAGTGAGGAACCAACCGGCAAAAATGCCAGGGAACATCAGTGAAAACACGTGTTAAAGACTTTTATAGGAAATCGATAGAGGAAGTGTGGTTTTTTTATATTTAGGTTGATTTATGGGTTTCGGAGCTAAGGCTGATTATTCCATATCTAATTTTAACCAGACAGAAGAGCTACTACGATAGCAACAACTCATTCAATGAGTACAGGAAAACTGATTAAAAAAGGTAACTTGAGTAAAGAAGGGCACCTGATTCAGATCGATGATAGAAAAAAATCTTATCCGCTAGTTCAGCCAGTTTGATCATTATCGGCTGTTTAACTTCTGTTGGCTTATCTTTTTTATCGTTTATTTCTATTAGACGAACTCAGATCAAGTTCAATTGCAATGAAAAAAATTGAGATAAAGGAAATAGGAGTGAAAACTTGATAGTAATACTTCAGTCGTCTTCTATAATCACTAAATACCTACCTTGCTTAGTAGATTAGACATGCATTTCCTTTTGGATAATTTGGTCGGTGTTTAATCCCAAGTGAAAGTAAACATTTTGAACGCTGAATTTCGATGCAGGCAAGATTTTTTAGCATAGAAAATTGTTTCAGTTTCACATTCATATGTCGATTTCCCTGATATTTTGCTCATGTCGTTTTGAAGTAGATAGGATTCTTGGGCAAAGGAATCCATACATTTGTTTTTCAAGCTGATAGTCATGATTTGAATCTTTTGGTCAAGCAGTGGAAGTTATACACCTTGCTCTACTGTAAGAAGGAATAACAAGAAGAGAAGTATAAACTGATTCGAGATCTTGCCTTCCAGATTAATCGAAATGACAACAATCTACCTCTGTAGATTGAACAGGATTAAATTTGAAATTGTTAGAAGCTTATCGAATACAACAGAAAGGAAAGCGGCTAAAATGGTTGAAATAGTTTGACTATACCAATCAACGGGTAGGTTTGTTGTACTTGACATTTGTTTTACTGAAGACCATGTTGAGACCTAATTCTATCATTTCCTGGAGATCAAAGTTCATCAGCTGAAAAGGCAATGTTGTCAGCAAATATGAGGTTACTTAGGTATTATCCGTCTATTATGATTCCTCTAGTTTCTCAGTTTAGATTTCGAAAGATCATCTCAAGATTGTCTGTAGAGAGATTACGTGAGCTGGTATCCCTTTGTCATACCCATTTTCTGTGCTGAAAGGGTCCAGAGACTTTATGTAGCCCGATGAAGAAACCTTGGTTCCCTTATTTCCTATCCCAGGATGTACAACCTGTACATCCTCCCGATAGTCACTTATGGAGCTGAAGCATAGAATCTTACCACAAGATTAACCCTCATAATCAGAACCACTCAACATGCAAATGAGAGAATCATCTTCAATATCATAAGGAGGGATCATTAGAAAGCATAGTATACTAAAAGAAAAACAGGTCAGATGTATAATGTCAGAGAACTTATAAAGTAATGGGCTGGTCGTGTAGGAAGAATGGCATACAACCGCAGGACATCACGAATCACAATTTGAATCCATAGAGATCGTTAGCAAAACCATGGTCGGCAGAAAGCAAGTTGGTGTGACGAACAAATCAAATTTTAAAAACACAGGCTCTGTGAAGCCCACGTTTGGGAGATCTGGCAAATCTTAGGAAAGATCTATATCAAACATACGGAGTTGTTGCTGCTACTGCTGATCAATCAACGGCAAAGCAGGTTGGAATATTCCTGTGTATGATATCAATAATCCATGTTTGAAATTCAGAAAATGTTCCCGATACGATGATGTTTTTAATCAAGCTGAAAATAATTATTCAAATAATTTGAATTTTACTAATAAATACCAAATTTCACACTGTTGTAAACGCAGCTTTCTTTACTTTATCTTTATATTTGTCTGCAGGTCGGAAAATTGTTCCATCAATTTCCAATTTCTCTCCTTTTGTTCACATTTTCCGCTTCCTTTGATTGAATGAATCCCTGATGTTAATCAGAGATAATTTCTTTGTGTCCAACTTCTGGCCCACGAAACGAAGGCGAAATGACGAGACATATCCAGACAGTATTAATTGAAACTTTCATGCCTGACCCAACACGACAGAGAACTACCTATCTAACACGTTAAAGTAATAAAAGAAAATTAACATACTGTTATGCAAGTCTATCCCAAAAGAAAGAAAACTTCCAAGTTTATATCAATATGGATTGGATTTTTCCCTATTATGTAGCCGTAAAAGTTGAGTACATACAGACTCAGATATCTTCCAGCTCGAAGATGGGTTAACACAAAGCTGTATCAGTTCAACTGCACCTTTCTCAACCTTTAAGAACAATAAATTGCTGCTATCTCAGGGAGAATAGTATACACCCAATGCATATTTCTGATAGTCACACATGACCATAAGATTGACTTCCAAACCAACAACCATTCAACATGCACATGGAAAAATTCATCTCAACCTCACATAGAGGGATCACGAGACGGCGCAATATATCAGGGGAAAAACAGGCGTTAAACATATCATGGAATTAGTTTGAAAACCAAAATGGAAATTGGCTGGTCATGATGCAATAAATGGAGACAAACAATGGACATCGTTACTCACTAGATGGATTGCTAGATATCACATTCATTACTAAAACTGATGGAATACCACCTGAATAGACGAAGTAGACAAGTTTGGAAAGTATTACATCCGTGACGCCCATGATAGAGAGATCTGGGTAATCATTGAGGAAGTTTATTCCAACGACGAATGATGATTGACTGATGATGATGATGATATTCTACCGCAGATTTTTCCTACAGATCAGATGATTATTTCGGAAAGAAGATGTAATGTTGAAATATGACTGAAACACCTTATCACAAGGGAACATTTTTACCGGCTAATGGACTATCAAATATAAATACCTCAAAAGCAATTCTTCGAAAGAGATAACAAATTTAGGACAAAGCCAGAGTAAAAAAAAAACTCGTTTATAGAAAACTAATCATAATGGAAGGAAAAACGTGATTAGGCTGTCGCATTCAACCAATTAATTGCTTTTATTCATTGCAGGTAAAGTAGATACAGACCTGGTAAGAAGGAAGAATGCTGTCCATGTAGAATAGTAATAATCATTAATTCTATAATTTTCTGAATGGAGTGTGAGACAGCCTTTTAGGACTGACAGCATCAAAAATTCAATTACTTATCTTCATTGCTAATTATCATTCGAGATGAAGAAGTTTTGGCCTAGTTCCAACAGTTTGGCTTCATTTAAAAGCGTAATTGATGGTTTCCTCCTCAGATTTAATATCATTTCATCTTATATGAAAAGAAACAACCTTAGAAGTGATTATTTATATACACAAATATAGATTCGTGTTTCTCAATGTGAGTGTGTGCTGAATCATGATATATTAGTTGAAATTGACAGTTCTAAGAGATATAAGATGGCCTTTCGACTGTTGAGAGCGAATCATAGTAGTATATTGTGACCAAAATGAGCTAAGACTTTACATATTAGCAAATTAAAAAAAAACAATGAAAAACCACTGTATAATTCGTAGATAATAGTTATCTCTTTTGACGAATCAGACTTTATAATATGTATAGGATTGAGTGCAATTCTGAACATATAATTATCATTCAGTAGCGAACGCCTCAGATTTTCAACTTTGGATCAGCGGAATGTAGGGGATACCTAACTTTAATGACAGTTACTGCACAGGAATTATCAGCTGTTTAGTGTTATAAAGAGATGATCAAATTCAGATATAAATTGGACTGTAAAACTTTAAACAGGCCATCCAACTACTGTTTTCTCTTGCCTAATCCCATCGAATCATCATACATTCTTACCAAGTATTAGTCTCTTTGGCAAAACACATCAAAACTATCAAATGCATTGTTTTGATGTCAGCCCATCGCCACTTGACCATTTAAGAATTAGAATGGCAAAAGGTTCGGACATATTTCAAGAATGTCAGACAATAACTGGACATCACGACTCACAGAATGGATCCCTAGAGGAATTGAGGCTGAAAGAGAAGATGGTGAGACGAACTAGACGAATTAAAAAGCACCGGCTCCGTGATGTCCATGATAGAGATGTCTAGCAAATCTTGTGGTTGGCCTATGTCGAACGATGGATGCTTACAGAATGATGATGATGATGATGATGATGATGATTATGATGATGATGATGATGATGATGTAAATAATGCTGCCAAAAAGACGAACCATTCAGTAATTAAGAATCTACAAGTCACATGAAATGAATACTACATAGATTTCCATTTTATTCAGTAAATATAATCAATTTTACTGGTAAAAATGTAACGATATGTAGCGTTGCTATTTGACAGAGTCAATTTAGGCGTAATCTGGTTATTGTACAGACTGAGCGATGTTGTCACTGTAGTCAGTGGTTGCAAAAACTTTCATTCAATGCGAATTTCTTCCACGTGACTTGCAGAGCAAGTTGATATTTGTTCCATAAAGGATCAGTAAGCTATCCACAGAAATTGAAACTTAGATATTTCACCTCTGTGCATTGATTGAAAGACGAGAACGTGCTGAAAAAAACCCAAAAAAACAAACAAACAATACGCTGGGACGAGATACGAAAGTATAGCCATTTAACGTCCCCCTTTTCAAAAGGAAATCTTCAAATATATTGGGACGATAAAATCATCCACTCCTGTCGTTTGCTCTATCGATAGAGCTGTCAGCATCAAGTAAGAATTTGAACTCCAAATCCAGCTAGAAATTGATTTCTCTGAGACCTCATAAGATGGTATGCCGACCTGTTTCAGCTGGGAGTGATGACATTCATTGTTCACATAATAACTACGTTGTCCGGTCCAGCGTGAAGCATGCAACGCTCATCTCCTGACAAAGCAATACCCCCTGTCTAACCACTAGATTAGCAGATGTCTAAAAAGGCTGCGCATATTAACATTCGCATGTATCAATAAAAGTGAGTTTCATACTAAATCTCCGTCTCTTTCTTTGATAGATGTTCAACTAATTTCTATATTTATCTTTTGCCATCGACCGGACTCCTTCGAGGTATTTACCCAAGATGCTCTGCTTTAGCAGATACTTTTTTCCTCCAGAAAAAATGATACTCCCCTTTTGAACTGTCATGGTATTTCATATGGGATGGAAAAATCCAATATTTTTTACCAAAAATAGGAAAAGAGGAATTGTATATCTGTCAGATGGATGTCATATTCAGCAAAAGAGTCAAAAAATAAGATGACTTTTTTTCTATTCAGACATGAATTGTGGAAGATCATTCATAGATTATGGAAAATATTGAATCTATGTTTGGACGGATAAATAAACTGATATCTATCTATCTATCTATCTATCTATCTAAATATATATATATATATATATATATATATATATATATATATATATGTATATATATATATATATATGTATATATATATATATATTCCCGTACATTCTCATGGCGAGCGTAACTGCAGTATCGACTGGCATATCTTGATGCCAGCTTTTTCTAACTCCTATTTTCTAGCTGTAGCGTATGTTTGGTCTTCACCGGCTGCGTTCACTGTCAAACTTACAAATCGATAATCGTTTCGTTCTATCTGTTATAAATTCTTGCAATATGCATTTTTAATCTCCATGTTTATCACTCAATTCATCATCATTCATCATCAACTTTCTTCTCTATCAAGGGCTTTGCAGAGCAAATATTTACAGAATTTGTCTGATCAGTCAAGCCATCTTATATTTTACCGGTCAAATTTTCTAATGAAATCTACGTTGGTTAGGTGGCATATTTACAACAGGACCAGCCCATCTCTATCGGAGTTTTTGGATCGGTTCTACGATATCCCGGTATGATATCCTCATGTGATCTCTTCATGTGATGTTGAGCATGTTCCTAATCTATGCACGTTGCGTAGTCTTCCGTGTGCGGGTCTTTTGATTAGTGTCCATATTTCAGCTCTATAAATTTCTACCGGGGGGACACATTGGTTATAGAACTAATGTAATTTTCTGGTTCTCAAAAGTTGTGCTCTATCGAAAACTCGCCACCGTAGTGTGATTCTTTGCTTGATTTCCTCCTTTTCTGAGGATTCCAGAGATATTCGTTGGTCCAAATTGATGTAGTGGGCAACATTTGTCCGGATGTATGTGTCTTTGTCATCATCATGTTTGTTGTATATATTTGTTTTGCTGATGTTCATAAGACAAACAATTTCCTTGCTCTCACTGTTCAGATCGTCTAGCATTACTTGGAGATCGTGAATGTTGATCCCCAAGTTGATTAATCACTTGTAAGATATCCTTAACCTTGGTTTTCTCTCTGACCCAGGTTGTTTGTTTTTCTTTTAAAGAATCTAAAAGATTATTTTAATAATATCTCACAAGGTCTTTTATTAACAATCTTTGTTTCATTCAAAATCAATAACAAAAGTAGTTACCAGATAAACAAAGAGACAAACAAATGGCAAAGCTTAGATCGATAAAATATTAATCATAGTTAATTCCAACGAATCGTAAACAACTTTTATTTCACCCTGAACTTTTTGAGAATAAACATTTCATTATTCTGTCTCTACATTAATCTCTAGATCGTTTGAAATATATAAGATACTTAAACCATGTCATGAGATGATCGCTTTTATATTGAAATATAATTCGTGCACAGATGCTACACATAATAAACATATTTTACTGAAATTATCGAGTAAAAAATACCGATCTTACAACGACCATTCCATTAGTCTATTGATCGAGTGATTATTTTATATGATGAATGATTCAAGTAATAAATTCCCTTGAATGACGGCGTATGTCAACTCAACTTGACTGTCAGATGGAAGTAGAACTGTTCGAAGATCGATTTGCCTTGAGACAAACTACCATAATCTGCATTCACATCGGAAAAAATCGATTAAATATCGGCACATATGTTATATGTAGTCTAAATTACGTGTGTGGGGTTGGGTATTTTCAGCATTGAGAGAAAATATTTATATAATCAGAGGGGAAATTTTGATCGAGTGCAAATCTTGAAAAATACATTTTTGTTCACTTCTGGGTTTGGACGACGTTGCAGGTGAAAGATAGAATATCAGCTGGTCAAATGAAATCATTTTTTGTGTTGTTATAAATGGACTCGTATGGGAAAGTATTTCATCTGAATAATTTGACGACAAGCATAGCGTTTCTATCACTAGAAAATGATAGTAAGCCCTTCTGCAAAAACATTCTGGGGAAATGATGTCGATTGACACAATATGATCACTAAATGTACACGTTTCTTTTGTAAACTTTCGATGAAAATATCGTTTGAGAACCTTTCCAGTTATTTCTTGTCATAACGATGGAGCCTCCTTTTGTTTTTTCAAACGAGTAGGCGAATCAAAAGATGCTACTTTATTAGTGTTTAAGCTAGAAAAGAGTACAACGTAACAAATAGATTGCTTTGCTCATTTGTCCACCTACACATCAATTAGGATTATTTCTAAAAACATTTGATGCTCTGCCAATCACAGAAGCTATACTGCGCAGCCAATCTAATCTGATTCAGAATTTTTTTTTTAAAACTCCATACAACTGTGATGGTGCTACTCTTCCAGAATTTATGTAACAGCACTGTCCCACTTGATTAATATTTACTTTCTCCGTTATCAAAATTATTCAGTTACAATTATGTATCAATGCCAATGATTAGAGGTGTTTTTTCAATCAGACATTTTGACCTTCCTATTTGTGGTATCTGCTTCGGTTTGACTCAACAAAATCGCTCACAGAAACGGGTATTTGGAAAAACACCAAATGATACTCTGTTGGTGATTGTATTTAAAGCATTTGAAACTGAATCCTTATCAATCATTGGAAATCACGAATCGATTTATGATCTTTTTTCCCAAGAACAACAAGAAGGAAATCATACCAATGAGACCCTTTATTTAGGATAATTTTTTTTTTACATAACTGAGTGGTTTGTATTTTCCCGTTCTCAAGTACACTCAATTGACTAATTCGCAAAATGAATCAATTTCGTAGTGATTAGTTGGGTCAATACAGGGACCACAAGAAATTCATGGCAATATCAGAGTTGACAATCATTCGTCTTATTATAGGATTTCTTTTTTTGATCCACGCAGCGTTATTTAACATTTGATGCGAAAAGAAGATGTTTAATACCCCGATCATCTTGATTCTTTTACAGATTTTAGAATCGACTCATAGTTCCCCAATAAAAACACCTGTGGAAGAGGACACATTCTGTTTGGACATTCAGTGATCAACCTTTCCACTCTGTAAAAACAAGATAACAAAGTTTTTTTAGACGTTTGAAATATTTCTTTTCTTCTTTCATTCGTAAACGGTTGACTTTGAAACACTTCCTCAAGTATTTTACGCAATCTTTGAAATTTGAGAAAATATCAAATAACGATGATATTCTTAAAAGGCATTATGTTTTTTTATTTTTTACTCAAAAAGTTTGCTACAGCTTACAGCGATTGATTTCTAAAAAAGAGAAGATTCTATGTTTCAAGCAGTCGGGACGATTTTCGGTAAGTGCATACATATTCATGGTCCTAGTGGGTAATTTTTTTTTCTTTGATTTAAAAGAAATACCCATATTGTGTCGTGGATATTGGGATATCATCGCCGATAAAGATTAATTCTCACAATTACTAATCAGATACCCTTCACTAAGTGTTCATTTTCGAAGATCAAACTTATGATTTCAAGATTTTATAATCAAAGAGAGCATAAATTCTTGAAATGCATGAGCTGAAATAGTAAGAAGTGTAAATCTGCTTAAACATTCTTCATCTAGGGGTTCACAACTTTGAACAAAAAAAAAAAAGAATTGAACAGTTGTGCGTATTCGTAGTCATTCTTTTGCAATCGGAGACGTAATTGTGTGCCTGAATTCATAGACGTATGAGGATATATTTCTGTAACTCCCAATGACGTTTCATCAATTGATGTACGTACTCATCTCAACATCGGAAGCTATGTAATTAATTATTATGGAGTACCTTGAAGGTTTCCATTAGTTTATTCTGCCTAATGAGAACGTATAAATGAAGATACATTACTTTAATTACTAATGCTGTCATTGAACCAATGTTTCCTTTTTTTTCTAATTAATGTGCTTAATAAAAAAATCCTCCCAAAATCTTGTATACGGTAAGATATATTGGAAGGGGAACAATGTATGTTATGAATTAAGGATAGGAGAAGACTAGAGCTGGTATTGACACAAACGTAAGAGACCTAACATCAGCACTGAACTGACAGTTGTAAGATATAGATGCATTTGAAAATAACCCTTTTTTGTATTCAACGCCTATTTGAATGTAGACTTCTCGATGTTATCTGAGCTTTTACGTGAGTAGTAATCCCTAGACAGGAATTAGAGCGACTCGCTGTAGATGGGCGGAGTGATATTTTGAACTACGTTTTTATTCAATGTCTCTGCAAGTTTGAACATCCATTCATTATTTTAATGGAGGCTTTGGGATAAGCCTTTTTCAGTTACCATGCTTGTCTTGTGAATCATTGACCTTTGTACGAGATCAATTGTTATATTCCGTCAATTTTTGTTGTGAGGAAACGGTATCTAAAACTGTAGACATTAGCTTATTTACCTTTTCATTAAATCCAGCAAGCCTGTCGGCTGACTATGTATCAGGCGTACAGGCTGCACCAATGGAGCTAGAGGGATGAAAAACAATCAAACTTTATCCCCAATCCACAACGTGGATCCCCAGAGATCACATGCAAAACTGAGGCCGACGGAATACAAGATGGAGAGATGAAGTAGTCAAGTTCAGAAAATACTTGTCCTCCAACGCCCATGATAAAGAATTGTGGCAAATCATAGGAGAGGTCTATGTCTAATGATTGACGTTAAAAGACTGATGATGATGATGATGATGATGATGATGATGATGATGATGATGAAGATGATGTCCAGAAATAGCACTTTTTAGATTAAAAAAAAGTTTTCTATTGAAAATTGTTGTCGCTATTGGGTGGGAGATATCAAGGATTGATATCATCCTAATTTGATGCCTTAGTTTGTGCCAGACAGCACTAACGTTTTGATGAAAATTCAAACTATTTATGACAATATTGTTCAATAGAAGGCGGAAGAGGTAACTCATTACCTGATCACTTCTTCGGATATTCAAATTGATCATCCTCAACACAGCTTGGTGGCAACAGACTTTGGTCACAAGACTGCTTAAATAAGTGGTTAACCGGACTTGTTTTTGCTTTTTGTCATGATGCTTCGCCATGTAGAACCTTGGGCTTCCCCGTCTTTGTAGCATTCAAAAATGCCGTTAAATGATATCCCGAGTTCAATATCATTAAGTACAGACGATCCATCATACCTATTTGACTGATTATACACGTCAAAGTTCAAAGACTCTTGCAAACTAATGCTTATTTGGATGGATCTAAAAAAAACCTTATTAAATGTATGTTTCAAGAAAAATTACACATCATTCGATAGATTATATCCATCTTTTAGGTGAGTATTTTCATCGACTTGCTTGTAATATCCTCTACATCGAGGGACAAGCTAGTTATCATATATACATGGCTGATTATAAACGTATTTGTTCAAAGAAAGACACTGCTACCTCAAGTTCTTATAGTTAAATCTAATGAAGGAAATATTCAACTATGAAATCATAGATTTTCAACCGCAGTAAAAAAATCCTTCGATGCATTTCATTTATTTTTTGGTTAAGTATTTGTATCAACTTATTCATAAAAACTTGATGTCTTCCCTATTGTGTTGATATGATACTAACTCATATATTAAGGTTAAGAGAAAGCGTTGTTAAAAATAGTTACACTCGCCTTAAATTCTTAACGGAATAGTTTTATGTTGTTCAGTTGAAAAAATGTCGATTTTGGTTCTTGAAAAAACCTAGCTTTTTCAAAATGTAAGTACATTGATCTTATTTATTTGGATTCAAAGTTTATTTCTGTAAAATTCAGTGTTTTTATTCGTAATTTGCAACAATAATAAGCTTAAAATCAAATAACTGATACATGTAGGTAAAATGTTCTCCCTTTTTCTTGGCGCGTTGTAAAGAAGGTCAGTAATGTGGAATATATTCAAGGGATATTTACATATAAACGAAAGGATTAAATAAGCTCTTATACGGGTGATTGTAAAAGATCTTTGTAAACAAATCTTCCAAATAAAACCGGTCTTTGCTCAATAATCGAAAAGTGATATTCTTGATCGATTGTGCATATTATTGCAAAAGGACTAGACTATTTTTTCCATACATTGTATTGTAGGGTTTCCATTCTATATTTTAATGAAAAGAAAATTAAACAAGCAGAAGTTTTTTGTGTGTTCCCTGATGAGCTGATCATTTTTATCTTTTCTTCTTGATTTTCCCTTTCTTTCCCAGCGCTGTCTTGAGGCTGAAAACGTAATTTATCATCAAATTAATTCAAAGGTTCCAGTCTTTGATGATTTTGCCAATTCCAACTGAAGCTTGCAATTTCAATTTGTCTTTACCCATAAGATTCTTTTCATTCCAGAAACCATAAAATATTTGCATACTTGTATACATAAAAGTTATTTTCGTTGAATTTAATGCAAGTATATACATACGCATATCATTTATTGCATATATTATCACGTATACAAACTATGTATGTATGCTCATATATGCATACATTTATTTGTGTGGACATTTATATGTGGAAAAATCATTAGACTTATAAATAAAAAGTATAGAAAGTTCTTAAGAATGAATGAAGAATAATTATTTTCTATTTACCAGTGAGAACGTATATTAAATATTTCCCGAAAACTATAATGCAATCTGGCAAGTTCCAACTTATTCTTCGCTTTATAATTGAAATAGTTTCCCTACTGTCATTTTTTAAAGAGTGATGAACGCTTACCTCTATTTCCAAACTTATAGAATATTCACACGATGATCAAATTGATGGATGAACTTCATTCAATAATCCCGACACATGTTGAATCTATCAGTATTACAATTTTATCTTTAATTATGATGAGCCATCACACAATGAATTGTTAACATCATCTGTTATACTGATATCTTATACTAGGATATATATGTATATATATATATATATATATATATATATATATATATATATATATATATATATATATATATATATTAGAAGATTACCATATCCATATTGATCTATGTTCAACAAGCTTATCAACTGATCACTCCAATGAATGTATTCAGGAAGATTTACAACTTTTCAGAGATATTCTAAAACGATTTCTAAAATTATAACAAGGTCTGAATTTACTGGAAATTCTGCTTTGTGGTCGCCTTCTGATTCATGTAGGACTTATATTAATCCACAGTATTTCAATCAATCGGTCCATTAGTAAAGCCAAGAAGAATTAAAATTCTGCAGAAATGTCTTTCCAGATGACACTTTAGTTATACAACAACTGTTTTTAAAAAGTTATTCCATGAGTGAGAAGCTTCACATGTGTCATTGGAATAATGAGTTGAGTGTTCGAATGCTTTCCACGTCCAAATATTCCCTCTGCACCTACTTCAAAGCTTATTCTCTTCCCTCCTCTCCGTCTCCCTTATCATTCAATATCTGATTTAGTCATTATTATCATCAAAGTTCATTTTTCTTCCAAATTCTTTTGGATAAAGATTCGCTTCAATGATTGGAAACATTGAGGCTATCAGGGGGAAAAAAAGAATTTCTTTGCTGGTCTCTGAAGATCAAATTTCTTCAAGTAGTTTGAGATGAAAATCTTCCTCTCTTACCTTGCATCTTTTTTAAAATAATTCTTTCGCAAGAATTGGCAGAAAAGAAATACACTTTCCCTTCAAAATGTCAAGTTATGTTGAGAATAAAGTGGATCGTTCCTTAAATGTAACAGACTTTTGGGACATAATTATCTGATCAATTTCATAAGGAAAAATATAAACAACATAATCCGTCTTCGAAGAGACTATTGTTCATAGAGAAAAAAATTACCCAATGAATCAAATTGCCTCTTGAGAATGTCCCTGAATAATAGAGATTCAATTGGATAGATATACTTGAAAATCATTTTTCATCATAATCAGTTCCTTCTCAATCAATGTAAGAGTTGATGCAGAGAAGTCAAGGATGTTTACAGGCCTGTGAATGAATGAATAAATATTCCAAGAGCTTTGAAAGAGAACTAGATTCAAGTCTCTTTTGCAATGTGTTTCCTAAATTTATTTAGCGCTTTCTGGCATCTAATCTAGAAGAAAGGGCTTGTCAGTTTTGAGGAATCAATGCGTACGTTATTCATCGACATAATTATATCTAAAATTAAGTTACATTGCTATATCTTTGCTCATAATATGGAGAACCATAAATGCGTTTTCAGTCTTGAAATTAATTTTGTAAAGTACATCAAATGAAGTATAACTTTAGTTAATGCATAAAGAACATGCAAAGTTACACAATATAGATAAGTTTTGATAAGAGCAGTAACTTGCTCAAAAAATTCTTGCACGGTTCAGAAATAACTCTGTTCAATCTCTCATTATCATTTAATGTCTCTTTTTGCCTACAGTGAGTTACTTCAATTTGTACCATAACAGCACTACATCAGAACCTGCACTCAATCAAAACCACACACAAAATCGTTCGATACTGTATCCATGCAGATAAGTATATTGGTATATTCGAAATTATAACTTTGTTCTCATAAAAGAGAAGACTTTGATGTGATCTGTAATAACACGAAAAATAGTTAAAAGTCTGTAGTCTTTGAATAAAATAGTACTTCTCATTCTGAAGTAGATATGCAATGTAAACTTTTCATTACTTGCTAATCATAGAGTATTACCAAGGAAAAGAGCACAGTGCTGTCCTTTTAACCAACCTTTGTCGACGGGAAAATTACATCTATGTAGACGCAAAATAATGAATAGATTTTCTGAATAGGATTTGATGGAATCTAATTGAATAGAAACGATAATGTAACCATTTCCAAGCATAGAATCTACCTTTAATCCTAAAGAGCGTGACTCCAGGCCATTGCTATGCGCCATTGTGTATTGCCAACATGAATAGACACAAATTAAGAAAATACCACTCAGTATCCACCTCAGTCACTGACTTATATAGGATAGAATCGTTTTTTATTATATCGTGAATATCTATGCAGAGGCTGTGTAAACAGGTTGTGGTAATTTGCATCAGAGATTTTTCAATATGACCAACTTGAATCCACATACTAATTTCATGCTTTACTATATAGTCAGTAAGGAAATTACACTTTTTCTTGGGTCGGAGTTAATGGTTGAAAGATAATATTTACTTTGATATTTTCCAAATCATTCTCAAATTGTAAAACCCTCGATCTCATATGGTTATTATCATTGGTTGTGTTATATGCTGAATTTTATGTGTGGATTTCTGAAAACGATGCATCCCAATTTTTGAACATAATTACAGGAATATGTTTCAGTGTTATCATTCTTTCGTACGTATAATTAGATTGTCTACTCTTGAGGGAGATGCTGAGAAATTTCATTGATCAGACTGAGACTTTTCAATTATTTAAGAAGTATTGCAAGGCCAAACTGTGCCCACTGCGAATTGTTTTGGAAAATTTGATCAATTATTTATGGACTTTTATTCTTATTTTCTAATTTCTTTTTCAAAAAGAAATGCTGTCAGACCTGATCTCTCCAATTCGACTCAAAACAAAATATGATGTATTTTAAAGAAGTGAAAATGAAAGAATAACGTCTTATATAATAAATTTTCTCTGGAAGTTTTAGCAACTACCACAAACATAAAACAGCTGGAATTTTTAATATATTATTCATTCGTATCAATTTTATTTTATTGTTACTTTGAAAGAAGGAAGATCGTGGAAGACTATCAACTAAGAAATATTTTTGTACACAGTATATACTCGGATATATTTGTGGTTGGATATTTGTTAAAATTCGTGAACTGGTATCAGAATTTGTGGTAGAAGATTTAAACAAATTTACCCGATGGTTTCAAAATCTTACTTTAATAAAACTGTCTAAATGTACTTTGATAACAAAGAACAAACAAAAATTTTACTGGAGTTGGAGAACGAGTCTCCGATGATAAGATGGGTAATAAAGTAGGCTTTGATTTAAATTAAAGCTCTACTGAAATTTGGATGTTTTGCACCTATTGAGAGAAATGAACAAAGAGATTCACAACTGACTTTTTAAGCTTCCAACCCATGACCTTCCTTTGCTGAATGAATTAATCACTCTTAAAAAGTCATTTTGAGCTTTCAAAATGGGCTTCTTTTCACAATCTAACAATAATTCCGGAATGAAATCTTACTTTTCGCCAAGATGTCAAAAATTACTTGCCAAAAAAGTGATATCCTTTCCTTTACGCGATATTTTTTGCTGGAATTTTTGATGCAAAGGTCTTTTTCCCTTGGCTCGTGGCGTTTAAACAGGGATTGACTTGTTTTCGAATGAAATGAATTATACTGGACTTGAACTTGGGATGTAATTCCGACTGCCTAATTAATGGTTTCACAAATCAAGTCTTATACTTGAAGGTGGATGCTGAAATATATTATATCAATAAAGAACGTTTTTTTCACTTCTTTCAACTATCGTTGGCTGTTTTCTTTTCACTTTGCTCAACCTTTTTAGTAGCTGTTTTATCTGTGTAAACATGAAAGGACAAACATAAAACAAACTCATACAGGTCCCAAACATACATACATACATACATGCACATACATACACACGCAAATACAAGCATTCTGGCTACATACCACATCAAAGCACGTGTACTCTTGCACTTACAGACACATATGCTTGCATGCCATACGCAGACAAACTGCATACTCAAATGCATACGCTTACGATCACATTGCACATACATACACATAAGCATACGTATGCCTGCATACTCATGTCACACACACACACACGTATGAATAAAAAGGAATGTATGCGTTTTTGGCATGTTCACCTGTGTGTATTTTGTATTTTTCTTTGTTTTGTCATATTTTCCGTGACACTGAGCCCACAGACAGTCATACAGGTGTTTGTTTAGAACATATGTTTGAAAACAAAGTTATAAAAAAAATGACTTCCTGTAGAGGATCCACGAACTCTTTTGTCTCAGTTCCTCGAATAAATAGTTAATTTGAATTTAGGATAGTTTTTTTAGAGATTTTAAAAAAAATATCGGATTATAGAGATGAGAGCGCAGCAATCTCATTGGTGGCACTTGGCCTGATTGAGCCAGCTTCCAATTTTTGAAAAATTTTCTTTTGGATTCTTTTCTTTAGATGTTTAGGGACCTCTGATCATTCTCATGAGAAATAGGCCAGCGTATTTTTACTTGGTGTTTTTGAAGAAACAATTGTCAAGACAGAAGAAGCTCCTCTGTGTGTTTATGTGTAAGTGATTTTACCGCCCTCCGAATCATTTTATTCCCTTTGTGAATTCCCAAGCACTACAGAGAAAAATGCTTCGCGACGAAACAGTCATCAAAAGCGGACATAATTTATTTTTATCTCCTAATCATTCAGTGGTGAGAAACACAACAGTAATGATAATTCAAACAAATAAGTATTGAACTTGCTCAAGACTATGAGAGACGGGAGAAGCCGTAAATGCCTGATGCAAGAAGATACCTATTTTTGTGGAATGCTTTTCTGCTCTTCAACAATGAAGCTCCATCAAACACAAAAGGATCCATTGATACATTCTTTACATCGACGCTACACAGTTTTCAATGGATAAAGTTTACAAAAAAAGGAATAACCTTGATTTTAAAAGTATCGAGATAAGATGTTTTAGATACCAAAAATATTGTACAAAACCCAATGATCTACATCAGTTGGCCATATTTGATACAGATAAGACAAATTTACACTAACATAAAGATGTTAGTGAGACCATCTTGATCAAACAACTAATTCATACGAGACGTAATAGTCTACGAATATCTCAGATGATCCATATTACTTGGCAATGATACCTTACTAGTCCTTTCAGGTTATTTACTTCTTTTATAGCACATCTCGGATTGTTATTATACAGCTGTTAAATGATTAGTATGCATTGAAAAGAATGAATGAGTAACACGTTTCGATTCACTTATCTGTAGTTAACAAGTAAAGTATGCATTTTCTAAAGCCGCTTTCAAATACGATGCCTATCAGGCCGTTCAAGCCGCTCAAGCCTTTCATCATGGTGGTATTTTCCCCATGATTTTCTTGACAAACGAAAAAAAAAAAACAGAACATTTTTTTATATTCGCCAAAAAACAAACTATCATTCCAGGGATAACATTTGAGTAGCAATCTTGTATTATGATAATACTTCTTGCTTTTAAAGATTTTTTATTTCGTTTTTTTTCCAATAGAAATAATGTATATCCAACAAACGTTTCAAGACCAAGGTTCATGCAGCTGTTTTGATGAGAAAATTACTTCATGAACAAACAGTGTTATTATTCTTCGGATTATAATTCTCATGAAGTACCCTTGGGACAACCGTCGTGATATTTAAACGAGACATATAATTTGAGGTATAACTGTCAAAGTCAGAGGCTGGACTTAACTATGTTTTCAAACATAACAAGAAGAAGAAGAGTCTTCTCCTAATTTAGGGACGTCAGCTCTTCCTTGTCTATCAGTCACGTGACGTTAAAATAAACCGAAGTATTAAGTTAACATTACCTTTCGAATCGTGACAAAGGGACTAGTAAGCTGATATTTTATCAACTGGAACAAACTCACATATCTACAAAAACATACATCATAAATAGTCGGAGAAGGTATGCTATTTGAATCTATTGCAGAGAGTCTGGGTTAAATTTATGCTGACAAAGAAATCAAATCATGTCATTTGAAAAATTACGTGTAATACTTTGATGTATGCTTTAATCATTAAAAAAATCAAATTATTTTCTGTGGAAGTCTCATATTTCCTCAAAGAGTTGGAGGCTGGTACGTTATTGTTGAGAACAAATCAAAATATAAGTTTTGAATTATGAGTAATTCTCGATTGAAAACATATGATTACTACAAATATACTATAGAAGTTACAGAAAAAATATCAGGGGAGAATCAAAGAAGCTGCCGAATAAAATGCCATGGATTTTTTTTTGTCAACAAAGTGACATCTGATAACCACATCAAATCTGAAAGAAAAAAAAAATTCAACTTCCCATATTTTCAGGTGTTGATGGCAGTTATTTCCTTACTCCTCCACTTTTTACAAAAAATAGTGAGAATAGCTATCTGTGATTTTTCTACACTGCGTCGTTATAGAGACAAAGTGCACCCACATCCCTTTCTCGTACAGCCCAGTCTAATGCACTTCCCTTCACCCCAACATCTGTCGAATCAGCCTAACATACCATTTTTTCCCGATTCAGGGGTTGGGAAACCTCGAAAAGTTTCTCGATCAGTAATTGCTCCTTCACTCACAAAAGATTTTCGTCGGGTCAACCTATTTCCAGGGACACTGATTTCTCTTCATGTAAAATTATAAAAACTATAACTTGGGCAATCTTAACGATGGGAACTGCTTATTTCCTCGAATACATTTAACGACGGCAAGTAGTTGCAATGAAAAGCAGGTAAAGTTAAGATGAAAAAAATACTCGTCAAAATATGAATAATGGCGAACTGGCTCTACTTTGAATGATGTTGATGAAACAATCGATTGTATTGGACAGAGAAATAAATGTCTTACTCACAACGTTTTGTTCAGTTTCTGCTCTCCTAGAAATGTCCTCCCTACTTGAAAATGCTGTTTTTCAGGAGGGATTGATTTTATTTTTTCTTCGCTGTGCAAAAGTTCCCTACTTTTGACTTGATTTGTTTCCATCGTATGTTCATATTTAAGAAGCAATAAAAGAGAAATGAAAGAAACAAAAGACAGTGACCAAACGGCATCTTCCTTTATTCTGAGGATGCAATTTGATACCAGTAAGCTGGACACAAATATATACAATAATGACAGTCAGATTCGCAGCTGGTGGTCGTGTAACGCATACAATCTCTACTCCAGTTTTCAGTTATTGATATATTCCGGAAAAAGTATTTTTTGAATTTTTTATTATGAATTCTTTACTGAAAGACGACGAAGGTTGCATTCTTTTACACGAAAAGAACGTGAACACAATAGAAAAACAAAATGATAGTTTTTTTTTCTTCATCGGACCTGATAGATGTCCTGATGATAATTTTTTTGCTCGAATAATTGTGCAAAAATCACACACACACGCACGCACGCACGCACATATATATTATAGGATGTACATTCGCTACACAAATAAATTTATATTTCTACCTCTCTGGGCCTCGCTAGGTAAATTTATTATGCTAACCTGATCCGTATCATATGTATTACATACCCACACACAAACACACACACACACACATGTATATATATATATATATATATATATATATATATATATATATATATATATATATAGATATATATATATATATATATATATATATATAAGAACGATACTAAAGCATACAACAAACGTGAGTGTATATATAAATGTTTTAATGTATTTGTTCCAAGTAATACAGAATGCACAATTTGTAATGAACTACTGAAAACTATCTTCATCTTTTATATACACACACACACACACACACACACACATATATATATATATATATATATATATATATATATATATATATATATATGATTATCATGTATTCATTTGTGTAGTATTCAGGGGATATGTCATGATTGTTATAAAAGAAAAAAAAAACAGTTTAATTCACGATTCTTATAATGTTTTCCAGGAAAAATGTAATATAAAACATTTTTTACATCGTTTGCAAGTTTCCAGAGACTCAATCGTGCTAATATGATGCAAATCCTAATGATCTTGAAAATGATACTCACATCGTTGCTCGTACCCAACTAAAATTTGATTACTACGTATTTTTTTCAAGTAAAGTCTACAAATTCGTCCGATTTTGAAATCATGAACTTCGCTGAAGGAATATGATTACCAATTAATTGTCAGTGAAATATCACTCGTAATATGAAACATTCTTTTATTCTATTATAAATATATGTGCACATATGTGCTTGATTAAATTTATATAAATGACTGTCTGTTTATACATGTATATATGAGGGTTCTCTACGATTCGATTGAACGTGCAAGTGTATTCAATGTTCAATTGTCGTATTACATCCATTCACATTCATGATAAAATATTTCCATATAATTTTGTATTTCCATCTGGGTGTATATTTGCAGAAAATGTTGGTGTCTGTGTGTTTGTGTGCTTAGCATACATATGTATGTATTAGTGGATGTACACCATTCGAAAAGCTTTGTTCAACAAGTTGACACCAAAAATAATCAAGTGCTAATTATCCTTTTATCATCGTCACTTATATCCGACAATCACATTATTCGGTAGACATTGGTCATCGTTTGTAATCTTTGAGAAGATTGGTTGTTGCAATTTGGATATTTTTTTATTGGAAAATTTGGCTGCTTTTCTTCGTTCATACTGATTTTGATATAATTTTTATATCCCAATAATTTCCTTTAAATCAAAACAGGCAAGACTAAAGATAGAAGGTTATACAAAGAAGGTAGGAAGGGGAAAAATACAGTGTCCAATTTTCTCTTTTTGTAATTAGTTTCTTTGCGTTTGGCACTGTTTTAACGACTGTGAGCCATTTTCCAATTCTGACTCTATTCAAGATTGAATACTATATTTGAACTCAGTATGAGCTCAGGTGGAATGCAAATCCATCCCCAATTTGACCACAGGATTGTAAATCATCTCCATTCATGCATGAGCGTTCGAGTGGGTATAAGTATGTATAAAAAGGTATTATTACTCTTCATCTCTTGTAAAATCGTATACAAAATGAAAGATATGAATCGGTCCGCATTTTGGCAAGGAGGCAGTATCCTTATCCGTTTAGATCAATTCAATTAATTGATGACTTGTCATGTATCCAATTCAGCTTGATTTGAAGCTAAATAAGCACTTTTTAATGAAACTCGACAATTCCCCACCTTTGACCTATTCGAAAATATATTAAATTAATTTTTCTTATTTGTCTGGAAAACTGTAAATGATTGAATTTTATTTTCACGTTGACAATTCCAAATCAATGACCATTTTGATAGACAGAGAGTAATTTATAGAAAAGTTGAAAATGGTATCAGATTAGGAAACAATAGATGAATTTGTTGAACCACGAAAATTTAATATGTGATAACTTGTCTGAGAGATAATTCTATCAGTGGAAGCAAGTAATATAATCGACACATTGTAGCCAACGTTCCTGCAGTGTATTTATTTCCGTCCCAATATAAATTAGCGAACATTTTAGATATGGCTGCATGTGTGCACACTTGTCAGAGCGTATATGGATGTAAGGTTTAAAAAATGATAATCGGTTGAGGGCATGTTCGGAAAATATTACGATTAGTGCATGACTCCGATTCATTGTTTCTTGCTGGATGATTTGTGGAGTATGATGTCTAGCGTTATAGTTTAGCAGGGTAGTGCTCTATCTGCTGGCCAAAATCTTTGCACATTTTAACGCACCAGTTCAAATTCATGACCGTGTGACTGTCGCGATGAACTGGCCGGGTTGCAGGAGGCTATAATGAATCAGTCTATTACAATACCATCAAATGGTCAGGAAGATCTTTTTGCTTCGGAAGAGGGTCTTGTGAGTTCGATATTTCTTTGATTCGGGAGGTTACGCTATTAAAAAAAAGGCGATAATTTAATTAGATTCTCTCTTTACGTCGATTATCTTTCTTTGTACCCCCAACTTTTACAGTGTCCACTGTCTTTATTCCCAGTTAACTTCCTTCCTTACGAATCACTCACTGAAACTCTCCAATACTTTCTTTCAACGACATTCGCTTCCTTACTGCTCAAGGTTCTGCTTCGTTGAACTTTCCCTTTTTTATACTTTATTTTATCTCTTTCAATACTCTCTTGGTAGTAATATATTTATTTTATTGTGTTTTTATCCATCATTTTATGTCAGAGTTTGTTTTTCTTTCACCTACCCCTCCTTTTCACTTATCCACACAACTAGCCGAGCTCTTGGCCATTTCTCACTGTTTCCCTCTCTTTTTTTCCTTCCCTTCATCTTTTTCTCATTTCTTATTCCTCTCTAGCATTCTTGACTTGGATTTAGTCTTCATTCCGATTTATGCAGCCTGTCATTCGATCGAAATTCATTCTGCATCCCATGATGCTTTAAGAGCAACCTACTACGAAAAAATCACTGAAGTGGAAAGATAGAGAAATCAATTTTCTTTGCAATCCCTAATTAAACTATTCTTTACGAGTCAAACTCTGATGTATTTGCAGTTCCTATGTTCACCCAAATGTGCTCAAATACGTTTTGTCCGAAAAGTAACACCGGTCTATGTCGGTGCTGGTATTCAATATAATGCTTAACACACCGATACGACGAGAAATGCTTGTACAATTAGACTTTTGCTGATTGATTAGACGTGAGGATATCCAGAATTACTTGTGAAATTGATGACTCTCTTAAATTTTTTGTAGCTTGCTTATTCAATAAGCAAACAAGACTCTCCAATTCTATACGTAATATTTCGCAAACTGAACATTTCATGAATTACTTCCCTTATTTACCATTAGGACTAAATAGGTGTTACTGGAGGACACGCAGTATACGTAGACTACACTGAATCCCGTTGTGTGAATGCGAGTGAATGTAAGTAAGCATTCATTTGGATTACAACCCACCAATAATTATACACACATGATTTCAGATTAACCGTTGAGTAAACAACGGCATGCTGATGTAAATTATGATAGATATGATAAGAATATCAATATAGCAAATAGAATTATTGATATCTAACAGTTCTTGGTAGTTGCAGTATAAAAATAATTCCCACTATTCGAGTTGTAATAATGAACGCAGTTCCAATTACTGTTGCTATTTTGCATTTATCATTGATCTATGCTGTTAATGTGGTTTTAGTTGTCACTATTGACTTTATTATCTTTATTTTGTATTTTGTTCCTGCTGGAGTCTGAGTGACAGCAAGTCTCCTCATGTCTCCAGGACTTTTCTTCGCTCTGTCATAGTTACAGCAATGCATCGGATTACAGTTTCACACCCGCTGCTTTGTTGTAATCATCGAAAGCTGACTGATAGCTAATTTTCTCAGGATTCCAGCCCCCCTTCCCTAACGTTCTGACTTATCACAGCTGCGATGTGGTTTGTATCATCTCCATCATGTATTTTCCTCGGTTGTCTGGCCATTAATTATTATTATTATTATTATTATTATTATTATTATTATTATTATTATTATTATTATTATTATTATTATTATTATTTCCTAACTTGTGCAAACTCAAATGCAATGAGCTCTCATTGATTTTTTTTCTTTTCGTTTCCAGTATTATTGCTTTTCTATTGAGATTCCCGTTGGATTATATTCATTCAAGAGATAGGATGAAATAGTAACCTAACTTGACTGATGGTGGTAATTATTGTTCTCATTGCCGAGTGTTTCTTAAACTATTCTAGAAACCTGCCTGATGATCTCAAGTTCATCCCTTTCGTCACCTGATGAAAAAAGTCGCGATTCAATTGAAGAGGTAGACAGACTACATGCCAATGACGAATTGACTAGGAACATTTAACTGATGCAAGAAATCGCCTTTGATGAACTGCGTTATTAGGGAAGAAACATATCCCTGTTGATCGAAGTGATCAGTTCGGAATAACAAGAAAGTGTCCAATGTCAAGACAACTGAATGAGGCCAATGTGACTATGACAATCAATATAAGGACACAATTATTAGATTAAATTAGCATAACTGAGATGAACATATTTAAAATTTTCATCAATCTTACATGATAACTTCATTTTTATTTTTTGTAAGCTTCCTTCTATTTACCTGTGTAATTTCCCCTAAAATCTTTTATTATCTGGTTATCTTCTCTCTCTTTTCTATACAGTCATATTTAGGCTTTCTCTTGTGCATCTGCAATTTATGTTGTTTCTGGTGATGATGCTATATGTGTTTACATCGTCAATTAGGTATTAAATAATTGAAGAGGTGGAAAATCATAATTCACTTAAGTATAAATTGCGATAGGAAAATATTAAAAAAATAAGCGAAAAAACTAATTGCTTTTTAATTCTATCTCTGGATTCGTGAACATTGAAACAAATGTCAAAAATAAAAATGTCTGAATAAAAGGAGTTATTTTTTCTATTCTTTTTCTAACGATTGACGACGTTCAAGTATGGTGGTCAAAATAATTATCTATTCTTGAAAAAGATTGGAAAAGCTTCGATGTGATTTATTTTCCCTTATACTACGCTAAATTTCTTTTCACAGCTAAAAAATCATATGCCTCGATCATATGGATTTGAATATCGACAGTTTTTTCGTGGATTAGCGCTTTTTACCATATTTCTGACAATAGATCAGTGAAAACAGTGGATGTCATTCGCTTTGTTAGTTTTGGAATACTTTTGTCGTTTGTGCATTATGATAAAGTCAGATGGAGGGATACTCACAGAAACCCCGATGTAACTGAATTATTTTATCAGTTGTTCAGTACATTTATACACACACACACACACACACTCTCTATCTCTCTCACACACACACATATATATATATATATTGATGCATATATGCTTACCAATATTTGATTATACATGAACTTAAGTTTACATGTACATATATATACATATATTTACATCACCCAAATATATATATATATATATATATATATATATATATATATATATATATATATATATATATATATATATATATATATATATATAATTTTTTTTTTCAGCAGCCTTTAGCACCAGTCGTTGGGAAGGGACTTTCCCCATGATTCGCCACGCCTCTATTATGGGCATGGTGGAGCCAACAGTTTCAAAACTTGTTTAGTACGTAACATCATCCAATATCTTGCTGGCAGCAATTTTGCATATATTTGGCGATCAACCTCGTTTGTAGATCGCTGATGATGATAATAATAATAATAATAATAATAATAATAATAATAATAATAATAATAATAATAATAATAATAATAATAATAATAATAATAATAATAGTAGTAGTAGTAGTAGTATATATGTGTGCGTGTGTGCATGTTTCACAGGTGTGTTTGCGAGTCTCAATATCAAATACCAAGGTGTTCACTGATTAGAAAGTACATTTGAATATGAAATAAAGTATAAAAATGCTCAAATGAACTACTAAGGTACTGTTTTGAAGCCCTGTCTATCGTATTCAGGATTTAAAACTCCTATATTGTTATACTTGTTTGTGCATCTCCATATTTTTTGTCTGTTTTTTTTTCTTCAAATAATGTATGTAAATAGAGGCCTAACTACATTTTTGAGGAATATATATAACTGTCAAGGATATTTCCAAAAAGTTTTCAGAAGACAACAATATACCTGAAGGGAAAATCTTTGCATCGAGAAAATACATCTAGAATTATATGTTTAAGCACGAATAATTTATATTTTTCTAATGAGCGTATTTCCGTTTGTAGTCCTTTTTCGAATTTTTAAAAAATTCCGCATATACATGCCTGACAATATATATTTACTCTATCTTTCACATTGGTTGCTAAAATCAAAGAATATCTTTCTTACGTCAGGACACAAAATTACATGTTTACTTCGTTTTCTTACGGAGGGCAAAACATACGTTCTTAAATACAAAGACAAAAAAGATTGCATGCTAACCTGTGACCTCGTTTTTCTACACGAAGCCTTGATGACAAGACATTCTTCTTTCTCCTGACTGAAAAATCAAATGGAAGCATCTCTTCTCCATCGCATTATTCCTCTTTCAAATACGTAATGGTACACCTGTTTGGACAGGTTCATACGCATACAATATATGTGTTTTTTATAAGTGAGTGTGTTGGTGCGTTTCGTTTTGATTGTATCTTAGATCAGTCACATGATTCTTATAAGTTTACCTATGCTTTGCAGAAACTATAAACTAACTCAATAAAAAAAATCAATTCTCAAGTTACCAAAGGAAACCTTATGATGATAATTATCCAGGATGAATCTTACTCTTTATTACATTTGTATTCAATGAATTTTCATGTGTGTAGGAATTACTGGATTTCACTGGATATTAAATGACAGCAATTCATTATCCCAGGTTTACTAACTTCTACACAATGCTTTTTTCAACAGTTTGGAGTAATTTATGGATAATTCGATTCTAATCTGTTGTCTGCAGGAATACTGATATCATCTTTTTTCTTCTTCTTGCTTGCAACGACCAGAGCTGGTTTTACTGACTTTGAATGGTTGATTTGATCAATTTCCAAAGTTTCATAGAATTTTTTTCCTAATTCTCTTTAATAGCTTCCAAATTGTTGCTTCATACGGTCAAATCTGAGTTATTTGCACAATTTTTGACGCATTGCTGTTTCAACCCTCACATGCATATCCTTCAACATATAATCTATTGTCATTAAAAAAAATATACTATTTCACTGTATCGTATACAATTCGGTCTATTCTTATAGAATGGTTCTGGGCATCCTCAATTTGGGAATGAGGGTTTTTTGTATGGTTTGTGCATAAGTCAACATTATTTTGTCTGCAAGTCATTTTGTTTGTTTTTGGAAATATCCACTATATTCGTTTGGAATATACAATGTTTGGTTTTCTGATCGGACATTTGTCCTTTCTTCTGTCAAAAGAAACTTTTAATTTTCATGATTAATCTGTCACTGCTTTGCTATGTATACTTTTTGAGTTCTTTGATTGCCAAGTTGGCACAATTCCAACTGCCAAGAGATTGATCTGTTTTTGTTTTCCATTTCTTACTACAAGAGGTCAGCTTGCGTTCAGGTCACGCTGAAAGCACCTCTTTCCGCCACATAATCGACTTACAAGAACGGCACTTTGATGGGTGACTTCTTGGAGGCCAGCAGCAACTGTATGCATCCTGAAGCCTGTGTGTTAAAATAAGCGAAGCCATATAATTTCCGTCCATGAACGTTGTCCTTTCAGTTGAACCTTTATGTTGTGTTTTTACAGTTTTGGAAAGTGCTCGGATATATCATGATGCTTACTTTTTACTGACTTTTAGCTTTGATTATGGTTCTATTGATAAGTTTACTTTCCAAAATGCTATTGTTTTTCTGGAGTATTCTTTTGTTATTGGTTCTTGATTGTTTCATCCTTCAGTGATTCACAATATTAGTATTGTTTTTATTTCTGTTTAGCGTTCAAACGATTTCGTAGTTAACAAACCAAATGTTTTCAGTTGTATCCTGTTTTTATCAATGCATCATTCACATTGCAAATATTCCTATTCCAAACTCCATTCTGATGTCCAGTTCGAATATTCAGAATCTTTTTATATAAGTGTTCAATTCTTTTAAGAGTCTCATTTGAAAGTATTTTTATTATCTGTAGTTAAAAAGTAATAAATGTATCGGGAGATATTCATTCTTCTGAGAGACTATGTATTTACAAACATGAACAAACTGATTAGATTTTCACGAAAATAATTAGGAAAATAAATCACAAATGATATTAAGATTAAAAATTGAAATTGAACTTCAAATTATTTCATATTCATTCATACTTGTATTAGATGTCGTTGGAAGGAATTTTGAAAAGAAACAAAACAATTTCCCCATATTTCCTATTCTCTTATCCGTATATATTCGATTTGTTCAATTAACATTTTCCTTATGAAATTGGATAATCATTTATGCCAATTAACTTAGATTATTATACACGCACTACAAATTTGCGTTAAGCAAAAATCATTAGCCGGATTTGTGTTCAAATTTTATTGGATGAGACAGAAATCACTCAAAATACTATCAGATTCCATTACTGCCATCATTCCTACCTCTAGAACAGTGGAGATCTTATCTTTCCCAACACCCGGGAATATTATAATCAATAATATAATTATTATATAATATTATAATCAATTTGCCAACTCCCTTATCTTCCTTTACATTTGTATTCAGACTGAGAACAAGTTGGAATTTGAATTTTTTTTCTTCAGGGGAGAAACGCAATTCAAGTAATGATTTTTACGAATAACCTGACATTGAATGATTAGGTAGACAAAAACTATCATGTCAGATGATTAAGTTTATAATGTACAGTTGTTATTTGATTCAAACGTTTCAAGTTGCCACAGAAATACAACCGAAAAATAGAGGATGCAAAAACACTGATCAAATTAATTGGAATTAACGGCTTTTTAATCATTGATAATATGAGTCAAAGAAGACATTCTGAATAAAGACGTAATTGAAAATAATCTGTAAGCTATGAACATGCTGTTTCATGAGAGAAAACAAACATTGTCGACGGACGACATGCCACACATGGATTTTAGTCCAGAGTGACAAATATCTCCAGCGAAACTGACATCCAATGCATGCACGAAATCTAATCTCCTTCCAGCTTATCAAAAAATACTTCAAGTGTTTTAGTTTCTATAATGTTAATCCTGAAATGTATTGTTTTTATTTGTCGGAAAGGATGTGAAACAGGTTCTGAATGAATTATCCAAACATTCGATCAATATTGAGACCGAATTTTGATTCACAGTTGGGATGGGATTCAGTGATTTCTTCCCCTTGGATAATTCAATTTTTAAAACATTGCACCAAATCCTAAATGAAAAGTAGTTCATGGTAATCATTCGTAGCAATGGAACTATGACTAAGAATGTTAATCATACGGAAGGGAGATGTTTATTTATACGATGCAAAGTAGAAATATCATTGTCAAGAGGGTGTGTCTTCTTGCAGAAATGAATTTTACATTTATGATTTTTAGATATGGAAAAGATACATATATAGCAAAAAATGGGAAATCAATATAGACATTCACAGATACATTTATTCGATTAAGAGACAGCCCACGAATATATATTGACTGAAAGAGAGATAGATATATAAAGAGATAAGTACTTAGATAGTAGCAGAAATTTAATGTCTAACTCAATATGATATTTTCTCTTTCTGTACATATTCATTTCTAACGCAGGTATTCCCTGTATGATCCAAAATTGTTACGTGCTCTGGCTGAACTTGTAGCTTAGCTATTCTTCCCTTCAACATTAAATATCTTCTTCATCTTTCTCCCTTCTCTTGTCCCCCTTGGAATCACCGAATTCCAAACTCTCATTTCCACTTTGTATTTCCTTCCATCTGCTCCCTTCCTTTGAGTAACATTTTGTTCCGAAACCCAAAGTGCTGGTAAGTGGGATTCATTCCAGTTTCAGCTGTTATTCAAAGAGAAGGTTGGGATGGCAAAAGGGAGAAATACATTGAGAGAAAGAAAGAGAGAGAGCAAGCGAGAGAGGGAGCACAAGAGAAAGAGAAAGAGAGAGAGAGAGAATGAGAGGGGGCAGCGAAAGAGATAGAGAGAGATATGGAAGAAAAACAAGGAATACATAAATGGGGAAAAACAGAGAAAGAGAAACGGAAATGTGAAATCCATCGAGATACATCATTTCCAGTGACTGTTTCCTGAAAACGTATATAAGTATATTCTACATCCATCGATTCGTCGGTAGAAATGATCGTCTCTTTAAAGAGAAGTGCATACATGCACATCCTGATGGCTTGTGAAGATCAAGTCAAAGACGGACATCGAATGTAACCTCTAGGGCACGCAATCGATGCACGCATTTGGAGAAGATGTAGAGTGATTCGTGTCGTAAGGCTTGATATGAGAAGAAATCCAAGATGGCAGATATGCTGAAAAAAAGTTTCAGTCACATCCATACTTATGAATTTACACTTGTTCCAAAATTCGTTCCTGAGAAGTTACGCAATGGATATCTAAAGTAGCCTTGTTGAAATGTACTTGCAATCAACCAATCAGTGACTGATATAATATCAGTGTCGAGCTCAGATAAAATATAAAAAGCCAGATAACATTTAATATTCAGTAAAGATGAAAGCGCATCACAAAGTAGAAGAAAACTTGCAATCATAGTCAATAATTGAACTTGCCTATATTTGAAGTCATTTTAGAGAAATTGCATAGAAGACTAGATACGGTCAAAATAAACTGTACTTATAAGAACAATTACTTTTTCTACAGGAAGACATAAAAAATAAGGTAAAAAAAAATAGAAAAGCATATAGATTCTGCATAATCTCATTGTTAATAATAAACCTGTCAAAATGAGGTGTTCACGAAACCAACATTTTTTTCAACAGAAAATAAACAAATGAAAATATTTGTAGAAGTTTTCCAATGGAGTATGGTTGCCAATTGTCAAGTTTTGACTAAAAGTATTGGAACATACCCTGATACGCACATAAATGAAAATGCATAAAACACTTTTAGTGGTTACGGTTGCTTAATCAATGAGACAGTGGTCAGTATGAGGAAAAAATATATAAATTCATTACAAGCTTAGATTATTTAAATATTTCACTCATTTTATTCATATACCGTTTTAAAGACGATTTGGTAAAACAGTATTCGAAGCTTTCTTTGTGTTGGCGTTATTACCTTCTCAACGTCCTGGTCGATCAACTCAACAGGAACCAAGTGAATAATTTTTATAAGAAAAGATCTCTATTCATTCAAATTCATTCATCTGAAGGAGGCTATAGAATAGATTGACCATATCGATGTAGGATTATCATTAAGAACAGGGGAAAAATTTCAATTATTGGAGCAAAGCTTCGATTTCAATAAGTTTTTCTGATAATTGAGCTACGTCTTATTTGTGTAAACATGTCATTATGGCTGGTTCATTGTACAGATTTCTTCAGGTGTAATATCCAAATTAGATGGTAGAAAACGGATTTTTTCGAGTGATGGTAGTGAACAGAATATTCAGATGACCGTCAAATTACAACTTATCGTTCTGATAATGTTGATCCCCTTTTCCACAGTCATAGACAAGGGACGCTGCTGGAGATTAGAAGAAAATCAAAGAGACAAACCATATCAACATGTTGCCGGAATATATGGCTTCAACAACTCATTAAAGACAAGATAAGGAATTCCAATACCAACAAACAAAGGTGAAAAGTATACGAATCAGATAAAATCTTTGGCCAGAATTCATAGCTGTTGGTATATTTCTTAGCCATGCTATTCGCTCCATTCATCTGAAGCTCTTCCATTTGTACCAGTCTAAAAATCAAGGAGAGCAACAGAAACAAACTGTAGTATCCGTTTGGTAGAAAAATTGACTTAAGAGTAACACTGAAAATAGGAAACATGTAAATTTCTAAAAAAAGCTAAATCCGAACATACTAAATAATGATAAAAGACTGGCCTTCAATTCTATTGTTTTCTCTTTTGTTAAAGCAGCTACACGCAATAAAGTTGAACCTTTAAGGAAGATGGCAGTGTTCTCTCACTATCTTTAAACTACAGAAATTTCATACTTAGACAATTCACCAAGAAAAAGATAATTAACTAGTGCATATCCCTATGATCCAGGCGAGTCTTTGAAAGCGGTAACATTTCATCTCCCTTTGAAGTACCCTCAAAAGATGGCATTCATTTTATCCTTCGCTTTGCTCTTTGCACTAAATCACTGGCTATCGTTTAAGAATTTCCATAACAGATCTGGACTAACTTATCATTTTTCAATTTCACTTTAATCCTTGCTGAAATTGTATAAATGACTCCGTGCAGCATCCCTTTGGAATAACTAATGAACAATATAAGTCGTTTTACAGTAAGTATTCACCGTGACAATTCATAATTTATTGAACCTTTTTTTTCTTTTCACGATTGGCCAGTGATCATAGATCGTACCCCATCAAAATTTGAACTGCTGGCTTTAATAGCAATAACCCAGAATGTCAATCTTTGAAGTGAGCTCTTTTTACATGGAAGATTGGTGCAAAGAAATCTCCATCCCCAATTCCTCTCAGACTTATAAATAGATAAGTAAGGTTTAGCAAATTTTGATACATCAGCATCGATTTCGATCAAGTAATGGCTTTAATTCGGTCATCACTGATAGAGTTTTCCATACGTGTTAACAAGTGAGCCAATATTGAACCCGAGGGAAACGTCAATCATAATACCAAAGAAAAGCAGTTTTTTTACTCAGTGAAGCTTAAGTAATTTCGCAGATTTATTACCTCCTATTAGGTATGTGATGAAAGCGTTATTGATTTAGAGATCAGCAGTGGCGTGGACTTCTCCCCCTTGATAGTTTGGTATCTCTGGAGTGGAAGTAAATAATTTGTTCGACGTATTGTGTACAAGATACATAACAAGGTTTATCCTTCTCTCGAGACTGAATGAATCTGTGTAGCGTAAACATTCAAGTATCGTATCTTCTGACATACGTGCATTGTTGCATCCGTTTGGGAAACGTCTCGTTGAACAAGTCTTTCTAGCCGAATCTAGTTGACAATCTTGATGATGTATGCTGATAAGGACCTGCATCTTATTTCGCTCCCCTGATTCTCCAATAAACTCTCTAGCCTCAATTCGGTTTATATCGATGCAAATAACGTCAAAAACATTCAAGTTATCTTTAATGTTGATTAGTTTTCAACTTGGTCCTAGCTGCTTTTATCACAACTCTGACACCAACCGTCATTTCATAGTTACAGTATTGTATTACAATATTATATCCAATAAGGATGAAAATAAATCTCAAAATTGAACCAAAGCCAGTGTCTTTTCTATGGTTACTAGTCGAGGAATTATTATAATAGTCTTCTTCATGCAATGAATCATCCGTTGCTTGTGATTAGAGGATTTCAATCAAAGATGCTTTAAACTTTACAGAAGCCTAATTGGATTAAACAGGTTTCGTTTAGAGAATATTACCCTTGTGATTACAAAACTGTCCCTGATATTCCTGAATTTTATCACACACACGACTTTATGAACTTCGACACAAGAAGCCGGATAAAATTTGCATTTATTTAATTTCATTCAAAAATGTTCTCAGCTCACAGACACCGTCACATTTTTTTCACTTATCTCTCTTAATTCTGCAGCTTATTCTCATCGGATCATTCACTTGTCAGGATATTTCTGCTCATCGGGAAAAGAAATGAAAGCTTTGAATTCGCATGAAGAAATTGAAAGATGTATATGGTCAAGTTTAACGATACCCAGTTAATCTGTATATATTTTTGGAGATGCGGGAAGACTCTACAATTAGACTTATACAGAGCGTAATAGTTTGAACCGTGTTTGAATTCAGAAGAAAAACAATGTAAGTTCACTTCCCGTACAGTGTCCTCGGCAAAGGATGTCACAATGGTTGTATGGGAATACACCAAAGCAGAGGCAGCAAAAAACTGTTACTTGTATCAATAAACTTAACGGAGGCAACATTCAGTATGGATCTAATAGATCCTAGATTTGCCTTTCAAAATGAATAATTTCAGACCTGTTCACAGAAGTCTTGTATGATCTAGATTTTGAGAATCAATTCAGAATAGGTCATCGTTTCCAGGTACTATGCAAATCGTACGCTGCCTCAATAGATTTCTTCTTCAATGAAAGAAAAATAAATCTTATTGATATAAATGAGTGACGACAGAAAAAATGAAAACAAAAATATACACTAATCTGGCGGTAAAATTGATATCACTTAATACTCCGTTTACTTCAATAAACTATAGCCTCAATGGCTATGGAGGGTGGTTCACGATGGCAATGATGTGTACGACTGTGAATAATATCTATGTTATGTATATGTGTATAGACAAATGCATAATAATGCACATATTTGCACACGAATATACACACGGATATATATATGTATATATATATATATATATATATATATATATATATATATATATATATATATACCTGAATATAAATATATATATACATGAATATAAATATATATATATATATATATACCTGAATATATATATATATATATATATATATATATATATATCCATATACATATATATATATGTGTGTGTGTGTGTATATATATATATATATATATATATGCCTGAATATATATATATACCTGAATATATATATATATATATATATACCTGAATATATATATATATATACCTGAATATATATATATATATATATATATATATATATATATATATACACATATACATATATATATATATATATATATATATATATATATATATATATATATATATTCATACATACATACATACATATATATATATATATCGATATATATATATATATATATATATGTAAATATACATATATATATATATATATATATATATATATATATACATATATATATATGGATAATAGAGAATGACACTCAGGGTTAAAAGTACATGGATACTATTTTCGTTAATTAATCAAATGATAAATGAATTAATCATTATGTTACGTTCGTTTCGAGAAGTTGTTCCCTTTTTTGGTGGCATTTATGTCATTTTTAGCGGTTAAAAAGTTTCCTTAGAAAACTAATTAAGCATTGGATGTTTTGCTTTGAAAGTAAAAATGGGAATCGAAAATGACGATCCCTGGTAGGTTATGATTGTGAATCTGGACTCTATTACGTCTGTGAGGAAATTTGTTGTGGTTAGTTTGAATATTTTTTTGGAAGTAGTTGCAGCTGTTATGGATATTTTATTGGTTGTCCTGGTAAAGCACCAATCTTCATGGATACTACATACTAGGGATTAATTATATATATATATATCATGCATTAAAAAAAAAAATTTTTGAAAGGGTTCATATACATCTTATAAATGTCTATTCTATTCTGTTCTTACAGATTATAAACTATGAGGATTTGGGCAGTATATTTTGTACACTGATATATACGAAATCTGTTAATCATAAAAGAAATATATTTGATAACATTCGCACGTGAAGGAATAAGATTTTCTCCTCTGATCACAAAAATTATCTTCACATTTGTGTCTACATCTTATTCTCCGAGTTACACTATAGCTTCTACATTATTTCACCGGTGCTGACTTTTCTCGCTTATCCGTTCGAAATTATTATTTATATTTATTCAATTCTCAAACAGTTCACAGGTCTTTTTCTTCAAGTAGGTGAAAAGTTCAACCCCTATTCATTCATTTCTTCAGGTGAAAAAAAAACTATTAATGGTTATATACGTATGTACTTATGTATGTTTTATCTTTGGGAACGAAATTACGTTTCATAAAGCAGTGATTAATTGCAAATATATATTTCCTGGATATTTTATTCTTTTTAATTATTCCGTCTATTCTATCATAATTTTGTAGATGTCTTGCATTTTCTCCAATGAACCAGACTGAACACAGCAGTAAGAGACAGAACATTTTCTGTGTAGAATAGAAGTAAATAATGTGTCCATCTCTCACAAATGTAATGTGTACAATTGATATTCACGAATGCTTTCATATTCTGCAAAGGTTTATGGTCGTAGATATAAAAGATGGGGACAAATAAACATTTATTCATAAACCAAAGAACTGCAAATATAATATTGGTCTGACACTTATTTTACGTATATAGATATATTGAAAAACAACTGAATAGAAAAACCCTTAGATATGGGCGATTTAATACAGTTTTGATGTTTACACAGTATCGTTTATAAATGAGTAAACCCCTGTCATGTTTTCTTTCTTATATAAAATTAAGGGAAAAATAGCAGCTCAAAACATCACAGAAACTTGAATGGCAATAGGCTGGCCATATTGCAAGTGACCCACGATAGATAAGAGTGGTGGGCCCTGGGGAAGATCTATGTCCAGTTCGTCTTGCTATCATCTATTCTTCCTGACCTACATAATTACAAACAGCAAATAAAAGTTCAGGTTTCTTCCGTCAAGTATCTGTGTACGATGGAGAAATTATGAAATTAAAATGCTAAAAATGTGGGGTCTGAAAGGGGATGATACAAGTCAGTCATGAACGAGAGTTTTCCCTAGGTAAAGAATACGGCGAGTAGAATTATGTTAGTATCGTTAGTATTTGATATTTTGCAGTATTGTAACCTATTCGTACTTTACAGCTGCATTCATGTTAACGTGATAGAGGATATCACTTTTAAAATGTTGCATATCTGACAGCCAACACTTTATAAGATTTCTTCAATACGATACAGGAGCCGGTTTTTTTACTTTCTCTACATTCTGTTCAATTTTATCGTCAATTTAACATCCAGAGTCATATAAAACATTAGGATTGTTGAATGTATAATGAACATATGCATTTTGTAAATCAATTGTTGAAAATTGAAATTCAGCAAAATATATTACATGACGATATTAAGGTCTTGTAGTGCCTGCTTTACACCTACTTAGGAATTAAATACAAAACCCCTCTTTTTGCTGGATATCAAGAACGTCACTTCCTACAACGACCTCTATAAAAGCCTTTGAAGCACATGGTCACACAAGCAAATTCTTCATAATTCTCCTTGCATATCTCGTGTGACGTCGACGCAACCACCAAACCACATGGAGGCAAAATCCTTTGTCCCGAATATATTAGTGCTACCCATTTCTAACGATAACCACATGGGAACCTCATATCTGCTAACCTCCAAAGATATCACCGACAAACTGGTGACCTTTCTACATAAACAGATTCAATGAAACCTTCAGTTGGAAATTCCAAGGTGAATCTAAATACGAACACGCTTTCAAAATTCAAGTTCAACTCTCGAAAATCGGGAATTCTCGCTCCAAATGCGAAGAGATTTTTCAACGTCGACTCTTTTCTACATCCTCATGCAAAAGTTTTTTCAACATAGAGGCCCAAAAAACCACACTAGTTTCAGCACCAAATTTCAGGTAATCATCATTTGTTTCAACACAAGAACAGCATCTTCATAAATAGCATACGATCATTCCACAACGGAAACATTTTCGAATTCAGAGCTGATGATCCAATCAACAATATATTTCTTGTAGGCCATGATTACAATTACTTGTACGACCATCGTAAACAACATCTACGTGCACATTAAAGCACACAAGCTTGTATGAACGCTACAACCCATTAGCATACCTTGTGCAAAGCACTGAAACACATTTGCTCGACCACACTGCTCATGCTTATATACAATACTGCTCAAAATGCTATCTACATCCACTGAGTAATATTTTCATAATCATCCTTTTTTTTAAATAACTTGGTATAGTTCTGATCATGCACACTTTTGATACACATAGGCAAACTTTTTTGAACATTTTTTCAAGTACACATTATTTTCAACACAGCATTCACCCAAAGAAACAGAGACATTTTGTTTAATTCCAAAGACTAAATGAATATTCTTTAGGAGGCTCTATTCAGTCAAACAACCAAACCTTTGCAAACACATTGTTGCTCTATGTAATTGAATTTTGCTGAATCTTTGTCCATTATTTCTTTCCTATCACTTTGTTGAAACCTACTTTCTTTCTACTGTCTATTTCTAACTTTTCTTTGCAGCCCTCTGGACTGCTAGGGTAAGAGTATTGTTGCACACCCTATAATTTTACCTTAGAATTAAATAGGAAACCTTTCTTTTAGCTACTTAACGAACGCATCACTTCAAATGACGACCCCTATAAGAACCCTGGATGCATGCTCATTAACGTTGGCACTCCTAGCTGGTGACAATTTTGGCCCCGGCACTTTTTGCCGGCAACTCTTTCTTTCTCTTCTCTTTTCCCTATGATCAGTATCATTTTGCCAATCTCCCACCTGATCCGATCTTAACCAATTTACAAGTTGTAACCTATCTCCGTACAAACTTTCTCCAAAACAGTTCACCGATGTAGAGGCATCTCACATATGCACAGCTATGCAGCTAAGCAACTGTTTCCTTATCCCGTGCCCCAAAAGTGTGTACACCTGTCACCCTCATGAAATAAATACCAATGAATTCAAATAGCAATGAACTGGATTGGGTGAAGTTAGTACAGATATTTGTCACAGAGGAAAAATGGTAAGGATCAGATCAACCAGAAGGTCGGCGAAATGATACCATTCTTTGGGGGGAAGGAAAGTGGGAGAAGGAGATTCCGGCAACAAATGCCGGGGCCGGAAGCATAAACAGCCAGAAGTGCCAGCGCCAATGAGTATTCCACCATTTGTGCCCTGCGCTTTCATAGGGTCATCGTTGGAAGCAGCGTTTTCGTTATCAAGCTAAAAGAAACGGTTTCGTATCTAATTCGTAAGTAAAATTATCGGGGGCGCTACAGTCTTTTCAATAATCAGGATTCTCAGATTTGAATAAAATTTCCCAAGTGTCTTCTGGATATGTATGTGTGTGCATGCAGTTGCGTGTACCGTAATATTTTATGTATTGCTGGTTGCTTTTGTATATTAATATTATTGTAAGACTTGGTAAAACAATGGTCTGGGGGATGGCATCAAAATATGGAATTAAATTCAATGCGAAGTCACTTAAGAACAGGATTGGTTCATAAACTAATTGCCTATCCGGATGAGTTTGATTGTTGCAGAAGACTACATTGCTCTGTATTAGATGAAGCTAAAATTAGCACTCCGTCTTGGGTTTGCTATCTGGACTCGTGGAACATTATTATCACTGCAGTTAAGAGTTGGTTTTACCATGACTAATCATAAGAAATTTAGCCTAGTATCATACTAAGGTAAGCCTAGTAAGTGATTCTGAGGAAAAAGATGCAATCACAGTCATCAGAGAGAGAGAGAGAGAGAGAGAGAGAGAGAGAGAGAGAGAGAGAGAGAGAGAGGGAGAGAGGGGGGGTTAAATGGAGAGAATAGATTATATTTTGAAACACATACTGAAAACAACTGCAGATACGTGCATACTAATCTACGATTTGTTTTACAATAGTTCGTTCACAAGGGAATCTATTCGTATCAGAGTTCTGTAGCATTCTCATTCTTTAAAATCTATTTCGTGTAAGTATGTGGATTCTCAAGATTCATAGACGTACTCGACGTCTTTGTCTTCAACCTTGAGAACATTCTGCTTCTGCTGCATTATATCGATGTGATTTTCCAATATAATCATAGAAATATTTTATCGAAAATATTTGCTCCAAAAACTTATTTCTAATTAATTTGTTAATTTTCAGTATAACATCTAGTTTACCATTGGGATGAAATATCACACATCTCTCCCCCCTCTCTCTCACCGGTTACTGTGAGAGTAAGGGAACGGGTTCATGAGAATGTAAACAGTGACTTCTGCAAAATTACCCGTGGATCAAGATACAAACTGACTGAGAAGTGTGAAAAATGATAAAATAGATAGACAATTAACTCATCATTTCCACATCAATTGTTTTCGGCACCAAAATAGTTGTATCTCTGAAGCTTAAGACAAAAACATGATGTAAAGAAACCATATGTCTGTCAAGTTTCAGATTTGTTCACTGATTATATTAGAAGAAAGTACTCTTTTGCTTTGGAGCGTAGAATTCAAAAGAGGTATTATTCTCTAAAATAAGTCGAGGGCATTGCAGCTGTCAAAAGAAATCAACAGAGTGTAATGATAATATTATCATTATATCATTGGCCATCAACCTGTTTTTTTTTTGTTCAGTGAGATGTATGATTAGTTCGCAAACAAGCAGAAAACGTTATTTTCAAGTTGGGTTCCCTCTAGAAATAACCATTACACTCACACACACACACACACACACACACACACACACACACACATATATGTATATATCTATCTATGTATATATATATATATATGTGTGTGTGTGTGTGTGTGTGCGCGTGTGTGTGCACGGGTGTGTGTGTGTGTGGCCGAAAAAAACGAGAATGGAGTCATCTCTCCTTGAATTGAGTTTGGTTAGAAAAAAATATTTTTATCTGGGATAAAATTTTAAGATACTGGAGTGCGACATTGAATTTTTAATTTTGTATTTCAGGTGAATTTCATATTCATGTGGTGATTGTTGAGATCGGGCTATTATGGAAACAGAACTCAAGAGACGGAGTATTTAATAACAAAAAAGTGTTGTGGCTGTTCGGATATTTGATTGCATGTGTCAGAAAGAGGGACATATTGGAGCTGAGGATATCCAGTTATATTAGCGTTCAATCCAATTTGATTTTAATCACAGTAAATTTTAATTTATTTTCATTTTAAATATCAGAACATTCATCATAATTCCTATAGTTTCACTTATTATTTCAATTTTTTCAAGAGAGGATATTATTATCATCATTTCGTCGTAGTTGAAGTTTTGAGGTTAAAAGCTATATTAACATTGACGTAGTTGAATTTCTCAGAGATTGAGAGCAAAATTGTATTAGATTCGTTGTCAGACACTTAGGTGACGTTAATTTAGAGTTTTGACTTTATCAGTGGTAATATCACACTAGTGTTGGGCGGATTTACATATATTAGAGGTCAAACTTTCCATTTTTACTCAGGCAGTACACTATTCCCCAAAGTAATAAATCTTTGGTTAATTCCTATGTAATACATTGTATGCCATTTGCAATGTATTGTGAACCCATTTTAATCGGATTCAAGTGTAATTTAATCGTTCGAATTGTCCTATTGAAAATTGGTAATTTTGACTGTCAATTGGCCGGACCTTATATTGATTCCAAAGATTAGCTGCATCTACCCTATGGTGATAGTGTGGCAAAGTTTGTCTTATAGATGCATTTCCAGCACTTACAGTGTAGGCATGCTGTTGGGCATGAAATAACATAAGGAAAATAACGAAGCAGGCAAGAGAACACCTTTATGATATATATATATATATATATATATATATATATATATATATATATATATATATATATATATCCCTTTAAGAATGCACTCAGTCCAACTGATATTATTTGCACTATCTACACATGAAGAGTAGCTGTTACTCAAAAGTATTCTAATGCACGGAGGAGAAATAAAACATGATTCTGTACCTTAGTTTGATGGGGCTTCTATGCCGATGAGTGCTTTGTCTGACGTCTTTAAAACAATTGCTCGATGTTATAAAAAACAGAGAAAATTATATTTCTGTTTTCTCCCTTTAGGAAGCTGTTATAGTGCAGAATAGAATTCTGCTAGCTCTGAATGGCTTTGAAGGCAAGCACCATCTATCATATCGTATTTTTTCTGCTGAACTCAATCACATGTTCCAAATATCTCCAAAAACATAATTTTTTGGCTGCTGTACTGATCATATAGACTAAAAAGTAATCCCACCTTTATATATCTCCAATAATTTCGGAGGTTGAACTCACTTTATCCAACATAAAATCGTTTTAGTACTGCAGACAAACAAACACATTCACAGACAGAAACATGTAATATTAGTATTCGATACACATCCCAAAAATATATATTTTTTCAGTTTCATCAACACAGACGTATGCTTACATGAATATGATTGTATAAATTAGTCAAAACAATGGACAAACCTGATAACAAAATCGATAATATATGTTATTATTCATCAACTCTTTCAGGGAATTGATTTCTGTTTCGTCGCATAATTACCCAGGAAAACCTCATGTTGATGTAGAATTTCAGAAAGAAGACACCATGTCTTATTAGATGTCATAATCTACCAATTTCTTTCTTGTATTAGACTATAATGTCTGAAGCGAATCGAATGTTGTCTGGCCAAAATAAATACATTTTTATGAATCTTCCCCGAAAAGAAAATTGGGGACTTATATTCATTCAAATGCTGTAATTTCCTAGACAGAAAAGATGACACTGCAATGGTTGTGCAAAACATCGCGACTGGTGTGAATCTAAAACGTCTTTAATGTCTGGAACTTTATCAGCAAAAATATTACCCGTTGATATTTCACACTGTTCAATATATATTTGTTCAATTTTTTCTACCATTTTCTGTTGGGCGAAGGTGAATCTCAATGAGAATTGCAAATCTTCGAAATTTAAAGCTACCAAATAAAGAGGTAATGATATCATTTCATGTCTACAAAATGTCAAGATCCTTCTAATTATGTTGTCGACCTAGTTTGCTATTGTTAGCCTCTGACATGCTCACTACCATAACATACACATGTATAAAAATCAAATTTTTGCAAGAGGGGAAATATGCATAACATAAAAACAAAATTGTAAAATTGTTCTGTTACATTTGATCTCTCCATATCCGAACTAATTAAATTTTTGTGAGGAGAACAAAAAGCTGGCCACAAAAACAAACCTGAATGAACCATCCTACTACAAGGGCTTTGCAGGAATGTTTTCAAATTCTATGGATTGACTGATGTCAAAGTCACCTTTTTGAACTATTTTTTGCAAAGATTTCACACAGATACATTTTTACTTCGTTGGATACAAGACGTCCATGCGGCTGTTGAGCCGATATCTAAAATATAATTCCTTTCGTCTTTCATGTTTGAAAGGTTTGTTTTTACGATGCCTTAAAAAAAAAAAAATCACTTGACATGCATTGTTAATACTGTTCTGCTATGAACCCATTCACCCAGCGAAGGTAGATCTATTGTTGAGTCTCAAAAACAGCAGTGACTTTGATTCCCTTGGATGGCGCAAAATAAACTGAACAATAGATTATTCCGCTTGAAGTTACGGGCATATAAACATATAACCAAAAGAAAAAAATCGTTCGTAATCTTACGTGGAATATTTCATCGTTTACAGATAGACATTCTTGTCATTTGTAGTTGAGCCATTGAACTAGAATGCTAGAAGTTCCATCCATCTGTTGTTAATAAGTTGAGCGGAAATACTATCGTTGGGACTCCATTTCCTCAGGTACAAACTTGTGCATCTGTGACTGACATAACATTGTTTTCTCTTCATCTTTATCGTTTAGAAGCGATAATTTTCCTTCTCAAATTCTTTGATTTGCTTCTCTTGCATTAGAATGTTGTTTGTCAAACGGGATTTGCTAATAACAGGAGAGTTCTGTCGGCAAAGCAGACAAACCAAAGTTGACAAGCCGAGAGAAAATGTCAGTTAGAATATCGATATAATCCACTGATTTTGCTGTAAATACAGAACTCTATCCAACTAAATTTTCCTTTGATACATTGCTATTGTGTAACAACTCGTCAGCCAAGATTCTTAGTTAATTCGTACGTCATATATACCATTTTGTCTTGTATGCGCATATACTACATGGTTTAGCTTCAATCTGCAAATCTTGTGTATGCATTAATCAACGAATCTTGTGGTAACAGCTTACTTGCTATGTAGTCTTTCTGAGGATTATATTTATTAAATCATGAACATCATTATATAACGGTGAGAACTGAGCTCAGATAACAATTTTTCAATTAACGATGAATTTAGATCTCATAATGTAATTTGTCACGTGATAATGTATATTTTTCTGTTTGTAATATGTTTCCAGGGAGATAATAAACAAATGCCAATAATAGAGTAATATCCCTTATCTATTCACCTATTTTTGCAAATGAATGAATTATCAAAGTCCATTCTGGTTGAAAATAAACAGAGCAACGTAATGTTTTAGCAAATTTTGAAATAAAATAAAGTTACAAAAATATTTGTATACCATCAATTTTTTCCTATGGGGAACTAATAATATTATGAATGGTAATTAAATTTCTTGTCTGGAATTTTTTACCAGCCCTCGTTTATTAATCATTCGAAATGGTCATCAGTTTTTCTCCAGCTTGTGAAACGAATAACAATATCGAATACCATCCCAACGAAATTCAGTCATAACATTTTGCTGATGTTTTTATCATCTAAAATCTCTAATAAAATATTATTTAATCATCATTTATCCTTTTGATTTTTATCTCTCATCGCTGATAAATTTGTATTCGCTTGATTTAATATCGTACAAGTATGATTGCATTCTATGAAGTATCTTTTTCAATTAAGATTTTATAACTTGAACTACTTTTATTCGTTTGTTGCTCCATTGAGAACAACATCAATGAGAGGAAATACTCAATGATGTTTCATTCAATGGCAAAACAGCAAAAACGTTATTCTGCATTTTTGTGATGTAATCTCGAAATAAATTAATGATAATACCCATGATAAATATGGTACTGAAAAGCTGACTTACAAATTAACAGAATATATAGCTGTAAGATTAATTGCTACATATTTTTTCTTTCAAGGATGTCATGCTAAAAAGAGGAAAAATAAAGAGAGGAATCGTACGAAGGCGGCAGGTTTCCGGTAGGACAAAATCAACCGAGCTCAAACTTCATTATCAAAAAATTATACTAGTCATAAAGAGAATGGTAAATAACCAATGCCGTCCCGATTGAACTAGAACATGGAGCCTAACCAAAAAATAATCCTCAAACTGAGATCCATGCAACGTGCACATGAGAGAATCATGCTCAGCGTCACAATATATTAGAGGAAAAATAGGGGTCAAAATCTATTAGTCACTAAATTATTCCATTTTAAGGGAATAGCATCCCCGAAAAAAAATGAAAAGAGAAATTGCAGCAGAGTGGCAAGCTTCTGGTAAAGCACAGATGGTGATAGGCTGATAATGTACCGAGAATTGCATACATCTGATAAACACTTTGACTCAAACCGTGAATCCCCAGGGTTCATATGCTAAACCGACACAAGACGGCGTGATGAACTAGACTAGTTCGGAATATAATGGTTCAGCAACACCTACGATAGAAGAGTGGTATATTTTTGACACCAATGAGATTTTGACCAAATTACCAAAAATCTTTTTGTAAGGTGTATATTTTATGACCAATATAACTTGGAATAATTGTTATACAAAAAAAAAATCAGTCAATTGTTTTCTATTATGGTCTTATAATTATTGTATGAGTCTACATAAGAATCGTTGGATTTTTCTGTTTGGTTGTCATGGACTCATTCATATACAGATAAAAAAGTATGAGTAAAAAAAAACATTGAAATACAAACAAATTTTTCATTTAAAAATTCGTTATTTTTTTCTTTTCTGATAGGAAAAATAATTTTATTTAAATCGAAATAAATATGCAAATTGAGGGAAGGGTCGAATGATCATGCAGCCAATACTGATGCTATTCGGCTACAGAGGTGGGTTGAATGACTTGCTTCAATTTTTGTTCCTATCACATAATAGCACCAATATAAGCCTCATTTTGAACAGAAAAATCGAGGCATTTTCCTAAGTTTGAGTCGTATGTACTGTGAGCAGGAAATATTTTGCATGGAAAACAATTAACAAAACAGTATCCTTTGAGGTGTTATTGCAATCTTAAGGATGCATCAAGTATTTGCTAAGTTTACAACATGCTTCGTATTATCTATAAAGGAGCAAGCACTCTTAAGTAGATGTTTAGGGAATTGTTGAAAACATCCTCAATTTTCATTCCTATTCCAGTAATCTGAAGCCAAGCCCCCATCATGCAATCTGAAAACGAGCATTTTATTGGGATGCTCTATATCCACTATAGGTCTACATACGAAGTACACATACGTACACACATACACAAACACATACGCACACACACACAAGCACATACATATATATGTATATATACAAGTGTTTTTAATTTCAGTTTTCATGTTATATCTGATTAGTAAGAGTTCCTTCTTTCAATTAATTATGAAACATTTGATACTTGATGTAAAATCTCCAGTGTATAAATATCGCTTTGCGTCGTTAATTTCAGCATGAACCTTACATCGTATAATTCTGTTAATTGCTACCTGCATCAGTCTCTAATCAGATAGAGATAATTACTTTATATGAAGAAACTTGTGTCTGGGAGCAGAAAATATCAACGGTGGACACTTAGAGAAGTTGTTCAAAATGAATAGCACCTTTAAGCTGTTGTTAAGATATCCTTGATTGGCAAAGAAACGTGTATAACTTTTCTATCATAAGGTGTTGTTATAGTGACAAAGAGACTGGACAGTCATTTTTGTAGCCAATCATTGCGATCACTTGAGACAATGCTTTTCATTATGATTGTGCAATGATAACATGACATAAATAATGGAAATATTTGCATTGAATTTTTTAAAGTTTTCATTCACTATTATAGCTTTATTGTTATTCTATTGATTCAAAATGTAACATAAACTTCATATTATAAAAAATGAATGATAACAACTGATAATTTAAAAACTTTAAGTAATGTAGAAGAAAGTGGTTTTGAACCAACTGATTTCGATGATTATAATCGATGAATATCACTACACAAAATTGTAGGAAATGGCTTCTGTTACATAATGAAATTCATTTTGTACAGTTTCCATGAATAAATTCAAGGTTCACACTCTCAAAAGATTGTGAATAATCAATGATTTGAATAAACAATTTAGTTTAAATGAAAACTGTCCTTATAAAATCCAGCTCATGGAGGTGATATATTGTAGACTGTTTCCTGTATTAGAGGAGCCAAAACAAAAATCGGAGTGATTTTTCGAAGCATTTTATGAGGTTTACGAAGCGGAAAATTCTATGGTTTCTCTCCATGCTTATATTGTTTATTCTTTAAGATTAAGTCCCTTGCTTCAAACACAGAAATATTCAGGAAATATAAAAAATACTCACGACTTAATTTTTCTCTTGTGATTTATATTAATCAAAATCGACCCTCCTTTCAAGTGAAGGTGGATATTGCAAGTTTTGCAAAAATATCGTTTGTATGATTGATATAGATGAGAGACCTTCAGAAAGAAGACAATACTATAAACAACCCCAAATCTTTCGTTAATGTCATACGCCTACTACAATATTCTATTTTTATGACGTGATATTCAGTTACGAATCAGCGTTTAAATACAAAAAAAAAAAAAAAAAAATCGTTTCCCAAAAAACTTATCTTCTGTTTTTCATTTTTTCAAAAGTATATGTCAATACAACATGTTTATCTGAATGAGTCCACTCTTATAGATAATTGAACAAACAGAATATTTTTAATATAAGTCTATTACATGTCACTGTGTTAAGTGATTCGATGTTTTCTGTTTATATATATATATATATATATATGTATGTATACATATATACATATATATATGTATATATATACATACATACATACACACACACACACACACATATATATATATATATATATATATATATATATATATATATATATATATATATATACATATATATATTACAGCATCAAATTTGTCATCGCTGTAACGTGTTATATTGACGTATATGACCAAAATAAATTCGCAGAAGTAAGGGCTAATGCATTTTAAAGAAACACTTATCCGTGAGCAATTGTGTTCGTGTTCTTTCTATGCAGTTTGTTGAAAGCAAATGAATTAAATCTTGATTTGTATCAATTTAACGTTAGTTTTTATTTAGTTTTTCACTTGGCAAATGATATACAGGACAAGTTTTAATGTAAGGCTTGAAAAGTGTACCTGTGAGTAGAGGCAAGAATCACCCAATTTTCTAAGCTTCCAACACCGATGTGTCAAGTTGACTAATGAAGTCCTTCTTCAGTGTAATAGGGGGGAGACGCCCTCTTTCAGTGTAATAAGGGGGTGCTTCTTCGAACTTGTAATCTCCATGGCCCAGCAAAATCTGCATGGATGTTGTTTTCTTTCCTGCTTAAGGACAAAGCAAAGCTGATTCCATCTTTGAAAGGCTGGATATCTAACGCACATTCGATGAGCTTTTTGCTTGAACAGTGATAATATTTGCAATTATAAAATTTAGTATGCTTCATTAAAAAACATTCTGCAATAAACGACGTACCTACTTATATTAATATATGAAATTGAGGTTTGAAATTTGACACTTATGAGCCGCTCCATCAAGTGAGTAATTTAGTCAGCTTTTGAATACTAGCAATCGTTGATACAATTTTTGGTCTTCACGATGATAAACATTAACAGCCATTTTCGCTTGTTCGCTATTTTTATTAAAGTTCATCGGAGTATATTTTATATATCTGATCAGTGCAAATAATAATGTCATCGACAAGCATCGACCCGAACGATGAAAGTTTATCTATTGATTTGTCTATTTTGATTAGAGTTGTCAGACTTTGTACAACGGTTTGTAGTGGAGAGTTTAGCGGGTATTGATTCTTTCTGAATATCAAAGACAAGTTGTTTATTATCGATCATTCATAATGTCAGGCGTTCAAGAACGTCTCTATAAATAAATTAATCAAGTGGAAAATGTTATTAGATCGACAGCGGTTCTTTAAAGCAGCAGTAGCCATTATCTCTTCAAGTGGTGCCAACTTTATCCACTTTCGTTGCTTGTCCGTTCGTTAATGACGAGGAGGCCAACATCTTTGGAAACATTATGACCTTTACTGTGGATTGTTCTTGACCACATCACTCGATGATGTCTACAAGTGTTATTTTGAACAAGTTAAGAGTCTGATGGCCTAATTGCTTTGATAGTTACTGGTGAACTAATATCCTTGCGTAATTTTTGTTTGCAACTGACATCGATGTTTGGAGAAGTATATTTGTCGGGTCTGCTTGTCTTTCCATCTGTCCGTAGGCCAATTTAATATCTCCAGAGGTTTTTAATAGATTCCAAGGAAATTCTTTGGAGGCCTTGGTATTCGGCTATGAAATAAGTTATTACAATGTTTGATGGATCTATTCACACTGAACTCTCTGTGTTTTAGTCATATGTCGATACCTCAAAATATCTCCGAATGAAATCAATAAAGATCAATGACATTTTGTGTGATGGTGGGCAAAATATGGGGCCAGGTCCAAGAGTATTTTAACAATTATACCCCTTGCTCTCTGCTATATGTGTACGTAACATCTGGATTCGTCTTCCAGTAGAAATAGTATGATATGAGGGATTTGTTAATTTTTGAGGTGCATTTATTCTCTCGTCCTCTCCACACCAACACTATCAGTGAATTGACTTTGGTTCAACTTAAGTGAAAATAACGTTCACTGCTGTATGCAGTCTCTAAGTGCTTTTTAGCTACACTTACTGAGAGCATTTTTGTCTTCGTTATTCGTATATCAGATGTATTTAGAGCTACATATAAATACTCGTACCTGTTTGTTTTTTGTTTATTAACTATCACCACGTAATACTCTGTCCATCTACTGCTACTATACTAAAATATTCTCTTTTGTCCGAGGATTTTTATTTCTATGAATTTACCTCAAGAACTTTGTTTGTTTTAATTTTTTTCATCGTTGTTGGTTTACGATTACTGAAGGAAGATAATTTTATAGAATATGCAAAAATGATATTTGTAATCGGAAATATGACTCATGTATACAACAATTTAGAACTTTACCTGTTAGACAGTAAATCTATTTTTAGGATGCTCAATTTAACTGCATGTTCTTGAAAAGGAAGGGTGTTGATAGTAGACATATATATGGATCTTGGTATAGAATATTTCTATTATTATTCGGACTATCTTCATGTTATTTTTCATGCACTGTTTCGGCCGTTGTACACTACGGCCTTCATCAGGTATCATCTGGTAGGTGTGGGGAAGTAACGAACAGAATCCTTTATTTAACCGACGGGGGTATATTGACTGCACTCCCTTCTTAGCATTAGTAGTATTATTATTGTCTCACACTGGGATTGAACCTAGTAATTCAGTCTGATTCTGTAATCACTACGCTATCTGTCCATGTGGACAACCGGTGCCAATTTTTAGGAGTCTAAAACCTCAGGTGGCAGTTATTAGTCCGAGTAGCAATAGAAATAGCAATAATACCTCGTCTCAAAAATTCAGAGAAACACTGATATGGAATAGTTTGCTATCGATATATTAACATTATTATCATATCAATAGATTCCACTTACCTGGTGAGATTTTGCAATTCTGTTGCAAGTAACTGATAATACTGAAGGAAATATCAGCAAGAATTAATCAACTTATTTACCTCCTGTCTACTCAGGACTGTAAATGGTTTGTCAAATGGTCACCTAGTTCTAAAATCAAGTCTCATTATAATCCACAGTATTTTAGCTTTGAAAACAACTATTTCCTCTAATTGACAACATGCTTCTTAAGGCATTGAAATGAATTTTGTGCTGTGCCTTCTTGAAATTGTTGGCCGTTGATACACGTGAGTTCCCTATTATGCTTAAAGATTCATGTAATAAGTCTGATAATACATTGCATTTGTTTTGGAATGACTCACTGCAGAATGATATTGTAGTCTTTTAAGTTTCACTCAGATTTATCCTATATTCAGCTCTGTATGCCTTGTTTTAAAATTTAACATTCTGTCATCCTGCTCATTTTGAAGCGATTCAAGGCCATATCTAACGATTGCCTGTCTTTGGTTTTTAATATAAAATACAAACATAGCGCAGTGAGGAGATATTTGAATATTTCTAGATATTTACCGTGCTCAGCTAAGTCATAAAGCAAACAATGATAACTGTAGCCAGATGAAAAGGAAACGGAACAAAACATATGTTACTTGTAGATGAGCCAGATAAAACTTGTAGGTTATGCACACAATCTTGATGAATCGAACATACATGACTAGTAACCAAGCTCGTGTCGTTTTATATTATTTTTGAAGTTTTGATATGAGAAATCTGGACATTTAACAAATAAAATGCATGCAAATAGATATTTACCCAAATTCTCTCTCTTTCTTTCCGTCTTTGTATATATATATATAAATTTATATATATATATATATACATCAAAAATATCAATCATATTTGCAACCATGTTTCTATCAATCTTCAATAAACTGAACTGCTTAAATATGAAAATAAGATAGATTGTTATTCATAATATCATAAATTAGGGCAATACTAGCGAATCTGAGATTTGAGGAAACCAGAGAATATAACATTTTATTGGGTTTTCCAATTTGGCTCATAAGGATATTGAATATAGTAAATAAAATAATATTTTGAAGTAGTTTATAAAAATACAGTAAACCTGAATGAGTGCGGTTTCTTCTCTCTTCAATGATATTCTGATTAAGGTAAAGCTCCAAGATTAATCCCGACGGATATTATCCCAGTGAAAGTATGTATAAATCTGTACCTGTACGTCGTCATTTAGAGTTATTTTATTCACTTTTGACTGAGAGTGAATCAATTCTAAAAGTCAATAGTTGAATTATATCTGCATGTTTTGCCTTGAAATGGGGGTGGGCATATTGAGCAGTTACCTCAGTTTGTGTGGTAAATCTAAGCATTGCATTTCAACCATTGTTTTCCATCAATCACCGGCAACGCTTTGTTAACGTTTTTTCTTCCATTACACATTTCTATTACATACAAACTATTGGAAACTTCGACTTTATCAAATCCAAAATGTTTCAAGTTTTCCAATGTTTCAATCTAAAAGTGAAACAGAAGAAAGAAAACATAAGAATCATATTTTAAATCTTTGTAGGTTTTGCAAAATCAGATTTTAAAAAATCCTTTCTCTAGAAATTAAAGGCCAAGAGATGTTAGAGAATTGAATTTTTCCAAATATTCTGTACTGATTATTAAATCTGTTCAAATATTGTGTTGGGAAATAGCTGAACTAAATTTGACCCAGAAATTAAAACGAATTCGAACACATGACATTCTTCCTCCGATCGAACGAACTTACAAAAATGAAACAAGAAACAAGAATGAAAAACAAAAACATTACATTTTAATGTCATTCTGATGTCAAAAAAAAGAACTGTTCTGCGTTAATCATTTTAATATCATTTTGTCGATTCCCCTGTTTTGCACCTGTTCAAATACAACTGTGTAAAACATTGATATGGAGGAAGATTTTTCAAATTTCAATTTGAAATTCGGTCACAATGCCAGGAAATACATTTTCCATCAATATCCCAAACTAAATAATTAACGACATAATTATTATTTCCAGAAAGGAATAAAAAGGGATAAAAATAATAATAGCATGGATATGGATTTGAATTCTCTAGAGTTGATTTTATACGACTTATTCCAGAGTCTATCTCATACATATCAATTGTATAATTTGAAAAACTCCTCCCTTCAAAAGATGGATGCTTATAGTAATCCGGTTTTACTTTTCCTTTGTTGACTGAATCCATTTACAGAGAAGCATTTGATAAAAATATTGTTAGAATATCATGCATATTTTTCTTCATAGTTTTTTTTCTAATTGGATGTTCAATTCTTTTTCCTGGTATAACAAACATCATTTCGAACACATAACCTTGAAAAAACCTGCTTTTTATGAACCCCTCATAGAATGAGTTTTGTCAGCCATGAGAAGCCCACAAAACTTGTAAGAGCAAGAACTATTATTAAAACTTCGGGTAGAATATTCATTTCTGAAGTTTCCAGTTTCACGATTCAGCTTACTTGATTTAGGTCTTAAAATGACCCAGAAATAGGATAAGCTAAGAGAATTAAACATAAAGCAAGTATTGAAGTATGTATAAAGCCAGCAGATATTTTGTTTCAACTTTCATCAAAATATTCATTTCTTTAGTGGGGTGTATTTCCGGTCTCATTATTCAAGCTATTAAGGCAAATGACGCGTTGAACGCTCTCATCGGCAGCTAACACTCTCTATGATATTGTTGTTTTTGTTGATACTTTAATAAATTATAGTACGAAAATGACTATAAATGTATATAATTTCAATTAATTTTACTGTGAATTATTGATTATATTGCATTTCTCCAGGCTTGTAATTCTCAAATAAATTGCTTCGACTGGAATTTCTGCTTAATTATTTGAATTTCAATTGAATGAGGATAAAGATGCAATGGACCGACATTATCCACCTAAATTCTTGTGAATCTATATTATCTATATTTAGACAAAGAGTTAAGGACTCATTCAATCAGGAGATAGATACATTGGAATAGAGAATTGAGTTACAGTTTTCGAAAAAGGACGAAGATTTTTCGGAAAGTAAGCCATATCCGCGAAGGCAGAAACCTAGGAACTTGTTAATGATTACTCAATCTTCATGTTTGATGCTAATCAAATTTGTATTTTGTGTTTTAATACCTTGATGCGAAAACCATAGCTTAATTGACAGCCTACCAGCCCCTTGAAACACTGCCATGATACTGCAAGTATAATGTGAATTGTACAATCGTCCTACTGCTATCCTTCATGACGCTCTGCACACCTGTGTCGTTCCTCATCGAGTGCATACGTGAGTTGCAAGGGTCGATGATGCTCTGAGGCTACTCTGATTGGAATAAGTCATGACCACTCTACGTGACTCCCCGAACACATCATAGGCCAGCGCAGCAGAATTCGCCCTAACACTACCAATAGTTCACACAAGCAAAAATTGGTCAAAAGTTTCGGGATGAAATGCAGGACAAAAGAAGTGAACATGTTGCAAACTTAGAAACAGAGGAAGGGTTCAAAACCATAAACATTCAGAGGAAAAAACAATTGACTTGAAGAAGGCCAAATTACGAAACAAAGAACAAAATCGACTAAAAGTTACACAGTCAATATTTATTCAAATCCTAATTCAAATCAATATAGAGATCAAATGCAGAATGATGAGATTCAAAGTTCAAATCAAGCCAACAAAGAAAGCATTTAAATGTTCTGCATCAAAACGCTCTACCACTTACAGTACAAAAAGAACTCACCCAATCTTCAAAATGGAACTAAAAAAACAAAACAGATATGAACATCTGACCAAATTGAAAGAGAACATCAGCAAGTTCAACAACAGAATGGCGACCTCTGAAATTGAAGTCACCAATATGTTTAAGCAAGAAAAGTCTCAGAAGAAACCAAGAATCTCATAGAAAGACGCAAAAACCTCAAACCACCGACAACAAGACGAAAGATCGAAACAACAGAACTAAGTGAATTGACCTGAAGAAATGAAAAGAATATGAAAGAAAATACACAGCTGTTATCATTGGAAACATTATCAGAAAGGTAGGAACTTCAAAACCATTGAAACATTCTCAGTACAAAAATATGCTAATAACTTGTGGGCTCAGAGAGAATGGCACAGAATAATTCAGCAAAAACACATATTCCCCCAAACAGACAAAGAGACATAGAACAATGAACAGAACATATATGTCACGGGTGATTAGTTTGAAAGTTTTCCAGAATTTACTTTATAGGAAAAAAGTCATTAAACAAACAAAAAAAAAAAAAGAAAGAAAGGCTTTAGGACTAGATAACATCACCAATGACGAACTCATAAATACTGGTAAAGTCATCACTGAGAAACAAACCATTATTTTCATCTTATAACTCAAACTAAGTAAACTGCTAGAAAATTGTAACCTGACGATCAAGAAGTTATTACAGAAAATAAAAATCCAAACCATTACTACAGGCCAATAAGACTATTTAACTGCACATGTGAACTTTTTGTCAAAGTTATCACCAAAGTGCTAGATTAGAACCAGACATGGAAACAAGCTGGCTATGGATGAAGCTGCTCAACCATTGACCTTTATTTAAATCAACTAAAGCAGGAAGAAGCAGAATAAAAATGTCACATGGTACCATACTAGGCTTAGACCTTTTCCATTATATCTACAGCAGTTTGTCTATCAGGTTAAGTGGAAAAACTGAGCCCTTTCAGCTGGAAAATGCATGATGATGCCAACTCAGCTAAACACTCCACGGCAAGCCTCGAGATGATTTTCTAAAACCTAGACTTGGGAGATGAAGGAATCAAAACAGAATGTGGATATCTGAATAATTCATAATCAATGAAGAGTGCAAGTAGGCTAGTCTTGAATTGAACTTTAGTAAAACAACAGCCATGCACGAGATGCAGAGCTGAAATCCTACACCACTACACTTCCATTTGATTAGGCAGATGCTTGAAATCCTAGAAAGAAAGGAAAATCAAACGAAAAATCACTCTAGGATGTCAAGCTCTCGGTAGAGACAACCTTCAAGAAAAGAGAAATGCAACATGAACAAAAGAAGAAAATTTCACAAAGAGACCACTACTTGTATATGAGACGAATAACGGGAGTCAAAGATATAAAAAAAACTAAAATGGCATCTGGCTGGCTATGTTGCAAGAATAGCTGACATGCAATGGACGTCTCAAGTTACAATTCGGACCCCAAAAGATCATATGCAAAACTGTGATCGACGAAACATATGATTGTGTGATGAATTAAACGAATTCAGAACATATTAGCTAAGCGATGCTCTTGATAGAGAGATCATGCAAATATCGAGAAACATCCATGACAACGAGAGATACCGAATGGCTGATGATGACAAGTATTTGGTGAAACGTTTTAAACTGATATAAGCGATTTTAAGTATCGTACATTTACCTTGATTCTCCATCGTAAGAGTTGCAGTATCTCTGTTCGATTTCGCATCATAAACGAACTTCTTTGAAAGCTAGGCCTACAGATATGGAAACACATTTAAGTAGATTCTTCTTTGATACTGACTTGAGCTAAAGTAAATAAGAACAATCACTTTTCGATGAGTAGGTAAATCAGTTCAATGTGAGCTTCTTTCCTTTGAGGATTAGTTTATTCTCCGATGAGAATTGAATAAAAAGTTTCTATTTCAGAATCGTGGTTATTTTCTTTTTTTGATTCTTTTATTGAAGTTAAAATTCAGTCTCTGAAAACAACAATGTAAACTTGTGCGCAACAAATAAAAGTATGAAACGTATTTTATTGAATATTAGTATTTCAAAGACAACGGTTTATCCAGGATAATGGTCCTAATGATTCGAGTCACGTATGAACGAGGTGAACAACGATCTATTTAAAAGAAGTATTTTCACCATTGAACTTTTCTTTTCGATCTCAGAAAGTTATCATCAAACCCAGCATGTGATATTTATTTTTCAGGAGCCTAACGTGAGCTCCATACTGATTTTCGAGCTATTCGACGTTTGCCATACAAAACATCTTTAGCTGAATATAAATTCACGCACGCATACACATACACGAGCACACAAACATACACGCACACACACACACACACACACACATATATATATATATATATGTTTGTATGTGTGTGTGTGTGTTTCATTATACGTATATATTTGTAGCTGTATATTTATACATGCAAATGCAACACAGGTTTACGTAGGTAGATGTTTGTATCAGGTATCTGGTGATAAACATTAACTTATCTATGTTTATTCACAAATGTATATGAAAATAAGAAACGTATTTAGTATAGACGAGGAGAAAATCAATACGTTTTGGAAACGTTTCTGAATAGATCTCTCTGTGTAGGTGAGTTTAATTATTGAAATTCCCATCAAGAATCTATACGAGAGATCTGAAACTATCTAAAAGTCAAAATAGTTAAGCTGTCATACGCATAATCAGCAGTGAAATCAGGGCTAAAACCAATTTTACTATATCATGGCTGAACTAAGTGAATATCTGAATCGTCTTCTCTATTCGTCTATCCTGATAATGCAAGATTATAATGAGTTTCGAATGTTGACATCTTTAAATGTTCGTAAAAGCGTATTTTGTTGTAAATATCTTAAAGGTTTATAATATCCCAGAGTAAGCGTTCTACCTTTTCTATTAGAATGGAAAGAAAGGTGCATTTTGATTGGTGCGACGACTAAACGCATTAGTATAGCTACTGATATCTTGACTCAGTCAAGAATTATGATTTTGATAGACAATTTCTGCGTCTGATAGTATTTCATCATCATCCATTATAAGTTGACTCCTGAAAAGAAGCTTTTTCCCAGTTTCATCCTCATCGACCAAGACTGTGTTGAACACTGCCATACGTAACCAGCAAACATAGTTGATTTTTCCATTTTCTATTTCTTCAAATGCACTTGCTACCACTTGAACACGAATCTGTTAATCCTTTGTTATAACTATCACTATTTTTTATCATTTGTCGCTTAATTACCGACATACTTTTTGATCCATGTTGTTCAAATCTCTTTGAGTCTTTCCTAACATGTATCCTTTCATTTGTGTAGTTCTATGATTGTTTTGATTATGATTGTTCTCAATTCAATAACGTTCACAAACATGTTATTCATAAGAACCGAAAAGTTATTTCACTCATCCAAACTTCAACAATCAACAGTTGAATAATTCTGAAGATATTTGATTAGAAAATAATGATTGTATCTATCGTTAAGGTTTCTGAAATCGTGAAATCAGGGAAGTTCGTTTGTTACTTCCCCACACCTACCAGATGATACCTGATGAAGGACGTAGAGTACAACGGCCAAAAAGTTGTATGAAAAACAACCAAGATGAGGATGGTCCGAACATTAATAGAAATAGTGATTTCTTTATTCATGTTGTTCCCTGTTTCTGTTTTTTCTGTTATCAGCAACCCATCTGATATAGACGCACCTTTCAGTGAAACTGCAGGTACAAATAAAGTATCATACCACTGGCTGTTAGTTCGATACCTGATAATGCTACAAGTCTTGATTTAGTATCGCTGCAAAGGAATTTGCATGCGGCTATTCTATATTCGTAGACCATTGCAAAGTTAACCCCGGAAATAATATTGTGAAGGAAAACTGAAAACAGTTCTCTTTCAGTACCCAGTGATAACACTCCTGTACAAGTGGCATTAAAGTCACAGATGGCATCCAGTCACGATAAGAAAACTTAAGATACTTGTTCTTGTGGGAGAAAGTGTACGTAAGGAAAAATACTTATTGATAGGTGTTTTTTTTCGGGGGTGGGGTATAATGCAGCATCAAAATACGTTGAATAATTTAGGGTGGAAGTTTAACGGAAGCGACAAAATAAAGTTCTGTATAAGTTGAGCAAAACAAAGCAATAAATGACACTGGGCATTTGTTTAAAAGCCCAAAAGGTTCCATTATTTTATGTCCTTTTTGTAGTATGCCATTAACATTCAGGAAAGGAAAATGGAAACGTTAAAAGATGGAAGAGGAGATAGTTCAAGTCTGAAAGCAAATGACAGAATTGTCTTCATGCCTCATTCATGTGGACGCCTTCTGAGAGAAGTAAAAACAAAAAATGTTGAGCCAACAACTTGAGAGTCTGGTCAGGGAAAAAACAAAAGAAAAAAAAAGAAAAAAAAGAAATCGGTGGAGAAAGAAGCGTTTAGTATTCAGAGAAATACTAATGGCTCTTTGGAATACACAGAAGTCGGAATGTCAAAACAAAGGACAGAATTAGGAAACTTTACCGTTAGAATGATTTTTTTCCATTGCCTGAATAGAAAAAGAAATAACTAAGCTAAAAATCATGTTTTAAACCAGAAAGATAAACTATATTTTCGATTTTCTACCTGCTTATTCGGTGAATAGAATATCAAGATCTCCCTAATGTCTAGTAAAGTGAGATCAAAACACAAACACGCTTATACAACATAACTTTGCGAAATGAGGAATGAAACATAGGATGCGTATAATATCAAAGGATTATTTATGTCATTATCTTCTAAAGTACTACATACATATCATCAATTCAGATGGGACGAAATTCAATAAGCCAATAATCAATTGGCTATAATTAATTTAGCAGCATTTTAAGATAAAAATTACCTTTCGAAATAGTGATGTTTTCCTATTTAGAAGCTTATTGTCGGATAAAGAAAAAATTGCATCACTACTGATTGCATTATCGAGAATATAATTCTCAAAATTCTTTTATGGACAAGAGAATGACAGACTGTCAAGAAGCGATTGCATTAAATATGAAATATTCCATATCATGTGGAATAATTATCTAATGAAGTTATCACTAAATTGTATGAAAACTCATGAGCACTCACAATGTAGATATGATTGAAATTGCTTTGTTTCTAGGCATCCTGACATCCAATTACGATTATATATTCGAAAAGGGTGTTTCAAAGAGACGTAAAGAGCGGTTTATCAGATCAAATATGATTCTTTTAAACATGAACGCCTTTTCAGCGTATTCAAAAATATTCAGGTTGTGATAGCTGATCAAAAGATGACAGAAAGTAAAAACGTCAATGGATTTGTCTAAAAGAAAATCTACATTTAAAAGAAACGTTGCTCTTCGGCAGTTGGCTGAATTCCAAGTGAGCTGCCATCAGTATTCAACTCAAACCAGTGAAAATGACGTTTCAGAAGAGGGCAAGCAGAAAAGTTCCTTTTTTGAATAGAGAATGGAATTAAAGATTGAGAGTGCTTTGCAGCTATTCTCATTCATATAATCTTCCGATGCTATCCAAACCTTAAAACATGATGAGATGAAAAATCCTCTCCGGGACAGTGGGGGAAGTGAAATCGAATAATTCCTTCCGAAATTCGTATATTTTCCGATTCAGACAAGTTCGTAATTCAAACAAGAAATATCTATTTGCTATGTAAGGGAATCTGATTGGTCAATGATAGCTTGGAGATATGTCCAGAACATCAACGTTTATTGTACTATTTTGCTCGAATCTTCTACGGGTTCAATCAATAGAAAGGGTGAATTTCAGAACAAACTATTTTTAGGTTTATCATCTTGTTTCAACATCGGATATAAATCATTTCAGTATGTTCCTGGGGACAGCTTTTCCAAATTAATGTCTTCAACGACGTCAAGAAACCAGACATTTCTCTAAAATTGATTCATTTCTTTATTGTAACTTGCATCAAGGCCAGCCAGAAGGTTAAAAGTGGGTAAGGTACGTGGGTCTTTGGCTTGCGTTATTAAATGAAGAGCTGGAATATAACAAAAAAAAAAAAAATAGGAGATATACTCCCCGACGTCTTGATTGACAGAAGACTTCATATCGTACATGAGTTTTTATTTTTTAACTGTATTAAAAGTTTTGTAGTAATACATAGGTGAAAATAATGAACGATAGATAGTACTTATTGATTTATATTCACATTAAACGGTAAACGTCTGTGGGGTTTGGTGTTTGAAGCAAGAATCTTTTTCATGACAAAGATATGCTTACCTCTAAAAAAGACATGGTTGCATACTTTTTGATTTCTGATATGACTGAATACAAGAGAGAGAATAAATCCTGTTTAATAGTTTTTTTCCGGTATTGAAAGCAATCTTTTGTTCTTAAAACATTTGCTTTTCAAAAATTTATATGATTTTTGTACGGAAATCTGAGATTTTCCAGAGGCAGATGAAAGTCACTTTGTACTTTCTAAACTCTAGAACTTATCATACAAATATCTAACATGTTTTGACCCTCATTCACAATTATTACTTTGAAATTCTGTAATAATTTCCGTATTCACCTTGAATACATTTTATCGGTAAAAAGCTCCCTTTCAATCGACTGATATGTTTATAGTAGATTTCTGAAGATACTAGTTAGCTTTAATTTGATTCAAAACGAATCAAAATCAATTAAAAAAATCAAGCCCTTTAACGAATACTTTTAACAAAGCAATGCGTCCTTTCTTCTCAACGTTGAAACTTTCCATTGCCTGTGAATATTTTCTGGTTGAATTGATTCTTGAAGAAAAAATATCTGGTCGTTTATTGTCGATCAGAAATACCAACCAAGGAACATTTTCCATCTTTATCCATTTACAAAGCAATTTCTTTCCAACGCCTCAAGCAACATACATAGGTATTGACAGAACTGAAGTAAGGGAAAAATATAAAAAAAATTGACTATGAACCGAGCTGAATAAATGGAGAATATTGACAAACTCAAGTTATTAAAGACGTTCTCAGCTGTGCATTTCCTAGGCATTCAATTTCCTGACATTGTTGCAGTTGGTCCTCTTTATGCTGGTCTCTTGAGACATCAAATCCTATTTCAGCTTTTTCATTCCGTACTTTTCGGGTGTTTTTGTTGATACTGCCTGTTCATCTTTCGATTTTATTTCTTCAGCCTCTCCTCTTTAATCGTCTATCGTATTCAATACAAGGTATTTTGTTCGCAAAGTAGTTTCGATAATGTTCACTCATCGAATCAGATGTTATCGTACAAAACATCTGTGCGTAAAATAAAATCATAGGAATAAGATAAACACAATAAAATCAATGAATCCTCTATTACTTCTACACCAAGCACTCAATATATGTAATGTACAGAGGACAAATAACATTTTATCGAGTATATTCCTCAGTAACGTGAATGAGGCTTTGGTCAATTGATCCTTTGATGTATTTCATATGCAGCAAAAACTAATGATATATTGGACAGTTTTCTAAACATTTGTATCCAATCGTTTAAAGCTGTTTGAAAGCTTTCGTGACGTTTTTCCCTTCGATAAACTGTGTGTGGTACTTCAGTAATTGAATGAGTTTGCAGTATTCATTGGTCATGTCCGGTCGATGCTGATTCCCTTTTTGAAAGACCAAATATTTATTCCTTTGTTAAAAAAACAATTTACATGAAATTAGATATGTTTTCAACAAGGAAAATGGATAATCAGATGATGCAAATTCATGGTCTTATTCGGTGGAACAAAAAGGGAAGGTTCTGCAGCGTTTAAGTTATTTCCATACTTCGATCAATGTTTATGAACACTCGATTCCTTTTTCCCATCCAAAAATTTCCTTCTCCTTCAGTCATTTACTTCCCACTCTCATTCCTTCCCGTCCAAAGACTTATTCCAATCTTTTCCTCGACGTAAATTTCGTCAAACTCCAGAACAAAAGTCGTCTAATTTTTTGTACGGGACAATAATAATAACAATAAAAACAATTCTCACGAAACATGGTTGTGAAATTCTGCAATGTATAATTCATATTCCTTTTCAAAATGCTTTCAATTGATTGCAAGAAGGCATTCTTGCTGACTGAACGTAATTGGATATCTTCCAATGTCTATCATACAGAGGCACGTTGAGGTATTCTTTTTTAATAAATGAATGCATTATATATATATATATATATATATATATATATATATATATATATATATATATATATATATATATATATATATATATATCCTGATTTTCCATGGATATCACTGATTTTCCATAGATACAGAAGTTGCAGTGATCATCATCTTAATGTGGGATTTGACCCTGCATCAACCAGTCTTCTCCAATGTGTGTTTCAATTTTATTTATAGAGCACCAAATATCAAAGAAGTATGTTCGTTTTGTCAAGGAAAATATACTGCCTATGGAACAACAACTATTTTCAGAACTCAATATCTGGTAATACGGTGAACAAGATTCTATGGCAGCAAACAGCTCGTCCGATAATCATTTTTGTTACTGATCAGTGCAATTTTTGTGGAAAATATCTGTTCATATTATCGGCAATTAGCCTAAAAAGTTAGAAAATGAATCTCCATTATTCTTCTTCATTCCCCTACTCTAATATGAATATCATAAATAATGGCATCATTTATCAATACAAGTAGGCTCAAGTTAGGTGGAGAGAGCGGATAATAAAACAAGATGCCGATTGAAATGGAAGATTTTTGAATTGAAAGATATACAAATTTCATCCAATGCCTAGAAAGACAAAAAAGACAACGGTTAGTTGTGACTTACAAGAGAACTTGGAATAAAAAAGAATACGACCAAACTGATATTTCATGACATCTCGAACGATTTATATTTGTATGATAAATGATTCAATGAATAATGATACATTAACAATTCGATTTCTCAATCAATGTCTATATACATATACCTGAAATATTCGCCATCTGTTAGATTGGAAATTTCGATGCTACATGAAAAATTGCTACTAACCTTTGGCATTGCTTTATTAGCCGATTAGCAAAAACTGGATATCACACGATGTAATCATTACCAAAAGATTGTTGAAAGGCTATGATCCAGAGCTAAATATCAATGGATCTAATCACAATGAATGGGAAAACAGAATAATCGTTTATGATACACTATTGTTCTTATAGATTTAAATTTTATAATCTCCCTAAAGACATGTAAAAGTCAGAAAACATTTCAATTTCTACCTGTAAAGGACAAGAATTAGTCATTAAAATCCTCTGTGTTTTACCATGAAGTACTTATGATAATTCTTTTGCAGTAACGTAATGATTTCTCAATGAAATATCATGCTAATTCTGTTAACCAAATAATGGTGCCTTTTTTCCACTGCTGCCTTCAATTGGCCTTGCTTGTATTAGTCTAACTTTGAATCAATCGTTTGATTCTCCAGGAAGAAGTAATGGCACAGGACAGCTTTTCAATTCGAATCCCTTTCAAAGAACATTGGTTTCAGCTACGGTTTGCAGTTCTTTATTTAGCCTTCATTCAACATTGTTACTAAGTATTCACTTTTCTACTGAGTCGAACGCCTTTTTGAAGTCGATAAATGCTACGGCAAGTGGTAGTCTATACTCTGCTGCTTTTTCTTTCAGTTGATTTATCGAGTGCAGGTGGTCCATGGTCGAGTAGCTTCTTCTAAAGCCAGCCTGTTCACGTGGCTGGTTTTCATCGAGTGTTTTTGTGATTCGGTTGGTGATGATCTTTGTGAAAAGTTTATATACACAGTTGAGTAGGCTTATAGGCCTATAGTTGTTGAGGTCTTTCGGGTTTCCTTCTTTATATAAAAGCATTATGATAGCAGTATTCCAATCGTCTGGGACTTTACTGTGTTTTAGACACAGGTTGAAGAGGACGGCCAGTTTCCTATTGATGGTTTTACCTGCTTTTCGGAGTAGGTCGATGGTGATGTTGTCTGGTCCAGGGGCAGTTCCTTTCTTTGTCTGTTTAATGGCTTCCTTCACCTCCCACGGGGTTACTTTTGGGAAGTCCTCTAGTTGTTTGCCCGTGTCTTGCGTATCTTGCTCATCGTTTTGCAGTCCTTGTTTGGACGAATAAAGTTTTTGGTAGAATTCTTTGGCGCGTTCGACAATCCTGTCTCTGTCTGTTGTTAGGTTTCCATTTTCCTCGAGTATGCTAGTTATTTGCCTTCGTCCCGAGTTGAGGAGTTTGTTTATAGCTTTGAAGCCCCGACCTTTTTCAAGAGTTGATTCAATGACTGCCGTTGTGTATCTCCTTCTGTCTTCTCTTCGTTTCTTCTTGATTAATTTGTTTAGTTCAGCCTCTTCAATTTTCTCCCTCGTTGTTGTCGGTGGCTTGAGGTTTCTGCGTTTTTCCATAAGATTTTTAGTCTCATCCGAGATTTTGCTAATGGGTTGTTTGCCCATTGGCTTGAATGTAGAGGCTACTTCAATTATTGACGTTGTCATTTTGCTGCTTAGTTCGTTGATGTTGGTGCTGTCTTGTTCAGTAAGAATTCTGAATCTGTTCTTCAATTCGAGCTTGAAAGATTGAACGTGCTCTTTTGGTATGTTTAGAGGCTGCGGTTTTGTATGGAACATTTTCCTGCGTTCTTTATTGGTGTTTATTTGTACTTTACATCGTACCATTCTGTGGTCGCTGCCTACATTGACTTGATTTAGGACTTGGATGTCCTTGACGATATCGTTTTTGTCCGTTAGGATGTAGTCTATTTCGTTTCTTGTTTCGTGATTGGGGCTCCTCCAAGTCCATTTCCTACTGGGTCCCTTCTTGAAGAAGGTGTTCATGATTTTGAATCCATTAGCCGTCGCAAAGTTTACAAGATCTTCTCCTCTCTCGTTGCGTATTTTGTATCCAAATTTGCCGACGCAATTTTCATTTCCTTGTCCTACTTGTGCGTTGAAGTCTCCCATGATAACATTGAAGTGTTTTCTGGTGCCTTGGAGTAGAGAGTTCAAGTCATCATAGAAGTTGTCTATTTCTTGTTGGGTTGATTGCAAAGTGGGAGCGTAGACTTGGATTATATTGAGTTTGTATCGTTTTGAAAGTTGTATGGTGACGCTAGCTACCCGGTCAGAGACGGCTTTGAAGCCAGTTACATTGTCTTTCAGGTTCTTATTGATGAGAAAGCCAACTCCACTTTGTTTTGCTTTCTCTTTACCGTAGCTGTAAAGGAGATGCTTGCTTCTCAGTTCGATTAGTTCTTCTCCGGGTCTTCTTACCTCACTAATGCCTATGATGTCCCATTTGACATTTCTGATTTCACTTTCTAGATCAGTTAGGTGCATGTCAGTTGACAGTGTTCTGACGTTGTATGTGCCTATGTATAAATTTGTCTTCTTGTTGACAGTCTTAGAGTTCTGTTGAAATGGTCGTTGTTTGAGCGGTGACTCAGTAGGGACAGAGGGTCCCTTGGTGAAGGATTTGGGTAGTCGCTTTCGGAGCACATCACCCCTACCCAAAGTAAGTGATGTGGCTGAGTCTTTTGGGGCCGATGACCCAGCAGGAACTGACGTACTCTTGGTGTAGTTTTTGGGTAGTCGCCCTTGGAGCATATCACCCCCACCCAAAGCAAGTGATATGGCTGGGCCTTTTGGTACCGAGGTCCCAGCAGGAACGGCCGATATAACATTTGGTGTGCAAATCATGGGGAGTAATGGGCCATGCCCTGCCACGCTGGCCCAAGACGTGTTGGCAGGGGGTCTAGTGGATTGTCCACTGCGGGTCAGTGGCAAAAGAGCTCCACCGGCTCTTGATACACATCCAAACTGTTCTTGTGAAAACAAGAGTGGATGTTCGGAGCACCAAGGTTGAAAAAAAAAAAAAAAAAAGAAAGTTGGATGCAGATTCCAGTGGAGACGACTTGGAAGATACCTCTCCCTTATATATTAAGTTTTTAACTTAGATAAAGTCCACAGAGGGTTAAGTTTATAAAAAAGGTTGCAACAGCATCGTTAGTCCGGGGACTTCATTTTAGCAGTTGAAAAAGTTTCAATTTTTTCCATCGTTCCTTGCTAAATAATTCGTGCCCGTCTCCCAGCAAGAATTTACTACTGATAATAGATACAGCCTGGACATATCCAACACTACATTCGTTTGTTTTTTATGGCAAGTCAAAGTTAGGTCGAGGTAGTGGGGGAGGGAGTATGGGGTCAGTTTAGCTTTTAGATATTTAGATTTCGGCATTTGGGGGAGGATTCTTTCTTTTTTTTTTCCTTATAGATTTATGGTTAATTTCGGGGGGGGGGATTTAAGGTTCTTTGGAATATACGGAATTGGTGCACATTCAGGGATTTTTTAAAAAATTTTTTTTTGCTACTTGACCAACGATTCGACGCATAGGACATTTACAAGCATGTAATACAGAGTTGGATGAATAGGCAGGCATTAAGGATTATCACAGAACAATGAGGAAATGAATAATAAACCAAGAAAATTATGTACTCATCTAAATTTGCGGCAATTTTAGTTAGTCTGGGGACTTCATTTTAGCAGTTGAAAAAGTTTCAATTTTTTTCCATCGTTCCTTGCTAAATAATTCGTGCCTGTCTCCCAGCAAGAATTTACTACTGATAATAGATACAGCCTGGACATATCCAACACTACATTCGTTTGTTTTTTATGGCAAGTCAAAGTTAGGTCGAGGTAGTGGGGGAGGGAGTATGGGGTCAGTTTAGCTTTTAGATATTTAGATTTCGGCATTTGGGGGAGGATTCTTTCTTTTTTTTTTCCTTATAGATTTATGGTTAATTTCGGGGGGGGGGGGATTTAAGGTTCTTTGGAATATACGGAATTGGTGCACATTCAGGGATTTTTTTTTTTAATTTTTTTTTGCTACTTGACCAACGATTCGACGCATAGGACATTTACAAGCATGTAATACAGAGTTGGATGAATATGGAGGCCATCAGTCGCCAAGGTGTAGATCCAGTATATGTTGAAGTGTTGAAACATATATACAATCACGGCAGCTCATTTATCAGGCTACATAAAGACTCGGACCCCTTCCAGCTCCAGAAAGGAGTAAGACAAGGTGATACCAGCTCACCTAAACTCTTCACAGCCTGCCTCGAGATGATCTTCAGAAGGCTAGACTGGGAGAGTAAAGGAATTAGAGTAGACGGCGAGTACCTGAGCAACCTCAGATTCGCAGACGACATAGCCCTTTTCGCAGAGAACCTACATGACCTCCAACTAATGATAGATGAACTAAATGAGGAGAGCAAGAAAGTCGGCCTACACATGAACTTCAGCAAGACGAAGATCATGTGCAACAACCACATTGGAGATAAGAACACTAAGATAGAAATCGAGGACACAGAACTCGAGAAAGTAGACCACTACATCTACCTAGGGCAACGAATCTCCATGAGACCCTCAAAAGAAGAAGAAATCAAGCGAAGAATCACACTAGGATGGCAAGCCTTTGGCAGAGCTAGCTCAACCTTCAAAAATAATAAGATCCCATTAATCCTAAAGAGAAGGGTGTATAACCAATGCATCCTCCCAATAGTCACTTATGGAGCTGAAACATGGAACTTAACCAAAAAACAGACCCGTAAGCTGAGAACCATGCAACGTGCACATGAAAGAATAATGCTGGGCCTCACATGGAGAGACCACAAAACAGCACAACACATCCAGGAAAAGACAAGAGTTAGAGACATCATAGAATCCATAAAAAATCTCAAATGGCGGTGGGCTGGCCATGTTGCAAGAATGGCTGACAATCGATGGACATCACGACTCACAACATGGATTCCCCGAGACCACATGCGCAACCGAGGCCGGCAAAATGTTAGATGGAGAGACGAGCTAGATAAGTTCAGGAAGTACTGGCTCCGTGACGCCCATGATAGAGAAGTGTGGCAAATCCTGGGGAAGGTCTATGTCCAACAACGGACGCTAAAAGACTGATGATGATGATGATGATGATGATTCACTTTTCAATGACCGCCAAAATCTGTTTCATTAGTATAGCATCGTCTTTTCTCAAACTTAGTCAAATTTACACAATGGCATCTAATATAATCTGGATCGGGCAAATGGTTTTAACATCCTATTTGGATATTACAGTACTTTATATATGTTGATTATTCACATTGTATAACATTGATCATTATCTGATGATATCATGATCTCAAATGTAGATCATCCTAATATTTCACAATTATTTGTTATATATTAATCATTCAGAATACTTTCTACGTCAACTTAAATAATTTTTCCTTTATCCACTTAACTTTTTCCTGATATCAAGCACAGTATGCGGAAAGTATTTCTTTTTTTCAATTCCATATCTAATGTTACAATCAATACTTCTGTACATTATACACTCTGATTCGTCAGCAGTCATAATGAAGTCAAGAGCAATCTTTCTGAATTAAGATTGAGCAAATTGAAAGCATCAAACGACTAAACTAGAACAGATCTTCTGGCCACTATAATACACACACACACACATACACACACATATGTAAATATATATATATATATATAGTCATGTGTCTGAAAAAGAAAGCATCGTTTTTTTCTTTTTTTCTTTATTATAGCTCAAAATTGTGAGGATGCAACAGTCAAGTAATTTCGAAATTGTCAAGTAACGAATGATTCAAACGATGAGAAGAAATCGTCAAGTCGGGAAAAGTCCATTGTCATCATCTTTTTCCGAGTCTCAAGTAAAAAGAAATAATAATGTAATTATTTCACTGCAAGAACATGCTCAATCGTCAGATGCAGTTACATCCTCTTTGAAAAAAATTCAAATGAATATATAGGAATTATCTACAATTAACTATATTCAACTGAATCGTCTAAAAAGTCTATATTTGATCAGACTGTCTCATCCAAAATGGCATCCTCACTCTGAATAGTGGAATTCTTTATTCAGGATATAATAATTTTTTTATATAAGTACCACTGGAAGGGTATATCGTCTTAAAAACTTGGTGTTCCTCTTCACGTAAGTTTTTATAACATACAACGTGCACCAAGATGCAAGCAGATACACATACAATATATATATATATATACATATATATATATATATATAGCTCTTTAGGATATATATATATATATATATATATATATATATATATATGTAGAAGCCCAAATAGGCATTTTAACTCCAACTTCTCATTTTTCGCTTGTTTATGCTCTATATTTGCTCGATTCGTTTCTTTCAACTCATGCTATGTATTATGAAATGCATGGATGGCATTAAAGAATCATTTTAAATTGCCTTATGTCATATCAAAATTTTCATTTGAAATGATATTCCGTCATTACACAGTTAATATATCAATTGGGTAAGGCAACCTGTATAAAAGAAAATGGGCTTGCTGCATGGATCAGAAATATTTATTTTATAGCACTGGTGTCTCCATAGCTCGATGGTAAAGGCAGAGTAACATCAAGGTGGTTAACCTATGGTTTGCAGGTTCTACTCCTGCAGATGCACTTTAATTGTTATGTTATTTCAGCCGGATGATATATCAACAATTTTTGTATGGGTAAATTTGAAAAAAAAAAAAGAACTCTTTCAAGAAGTTTGATCAGAACAAACGTTCACTAATGCAGTTTAAAAAGTTTTGTCATGAAGTCATATTGTTTATTTGGATGTCATAAACGTTGATCATGAATATGCATATATTCATAAAGATCAAAAACGCTCAGAATTGTTATATATAAATATTCCTGTAAGAGCTGTAATACACACGATTATAAATTGCATTTGCACGTGATGCAAAAATTCAAAGAAAAGCTACTTTGGAATTACTTCCGTTGAAAAAACAAAAACAAGAATGGCTTCGTTGAAGTTGCAAGAATACTGGAGAAAAATGGCTGGGTAAAGCTTTGACGAAGAAAATGAAGGTTTCAAAATAGACGGAAGTAGAAACGTTCAAGGGGATTTTTTTCCCACAACATTCCTACTTATACGCACTTTGACATTCACTCACCAGGTACTTGCCCTGCTGCTGACATTGTGGTATTTGTTTGAAGAGAGAGCAACTTTGAAACCATACACGGACTGGTTTGAAGATTCAAGGGGACACTGTTATCGTTCAATCGACCAAAAACTAAATTCCCGCAAAAGATCCGTGGTTTCCTTCCCTTTGTTCAATGTGTAAACACGGGTTTCACAACAAGGTTCTTGGAAGGTCCTTTGCGGAGGAATCACTGCGTACTATGTGCCATTTCAGCTGGGTTACGTTTACACACATACGTGGCTACGCACTGAAAATTCATTAATGATATTACTCACTTGATGCTTCCACGGATATGCTGGAATGACAGCGCTTGATCAGGTATTTTCTCACAAATGAGTGTTGGAGCCTTTAAACTGATTATAAACTGGATTTTATTTTCATATTATCTTGATTCAAAACTCAAATTTTGTGGTGTGGTAAAATGATTTCTAAATGAAGTAGAGGAGATTAAGAGCAGAGAGTGAATAATTTCTCCATGAAGTCAAGGGAACTAACCACGGTCGCATAGTCTCATACATTATACAATATATATATATATATATACATAAAATATCGTAAATATAACTTATATCGTAAATATAACATATATAGAAAGAAGATTGCTGAAGGGAGTATGTACAATTGATACTTCAATGTTGGAATTAAGTGTCAGATAAGAAAAAAAAAACCTCGGTTCCCTGAAGAAAATGTTGCTAGGACAAGATAAACAATTTCTTATAAGAAACAACAAAAAAATCTCTGATGTCACAAATATCCCGTAATGTGGCATAAAATCAGTGTCTGATTATGCATTGTAATTATATGGTAAATTGTACCTTCCGTTAAAGCAATGAGACACGGGAAAACCACGTGGATTTTTATTCATTTTCCATATTAGAGCATCCTGAAGATGTAAGGCTAACGTCTTCTGTCAACCATGTGTCATTCTGCTGGTCACATATATGCCTACAGGAAAAAAAACGAAATAAAAGAAACCCAAGAAAAACATTATCATAGAGATATAGAATTTGCACTCAAACTATGTAATGTGCTTTGAAAATCACGTCAGGAAGCAATATATGCAGGTTTTACTGAGTGACAACTTAAAGCTAATATGAATATTTAACAATAAGATTTGATTATATCTGAATGGTTGCTTTGAATTCCCTTGGAACTATTCACGTGATCTAATATATACGGGCTGATTATATATTTATAAAACAAAAAATGTTTCTGAATCCCAATACTCATGCATACACATCGATATGTTTAATGATATACATAAAAGATCAATACATGTGCACACGTGTGAAGGTGCTGCAATGGCCTACTTCTTCGAGAACAGAAATCAACTTATCGTCGAATATAGAACAACAAAAAGCAGCAGTGAAAAAAATACCGATACAAACATGTTAAAAACGAGTAAGAATGTGTTACTAAAGAAAATCTCCCCTTCCTATGTGATCTTTTGCCAGATTAAAGTTACACACATACATCGTAAAATTTTCACTGGGTGATATCGATAAGCTCTACTTTCATTATTCCTCACGTTGTTGCAACTTCTGTCAATATTCTGTTAACATACCACCGACGTGATATATTCCTATCTGCAAGATCTTTCTCATGAAATTACTGATAACGTTTTTTGGGTTTCGGAATATTTGAAAGTGAACATCTGCTATGAAAGCTATATGTGCAAAATCCGTCAGATTACAAGGATCATGGTTATTATTTTGAAGAACAGAAACGTTTTCATTTCAATTTGATTCCAACGTAATAACTACCGTTACTTCAAAACTAGTATTACATGAGATAATCATTAGTATTTTCAGGGAACTATTTTTTTCATATTTTGAACAAACTTAATGCAATTTTAGCTTCTTTTATACGTTGGGTTATCTGACCCTTCATCAGATAGGTTAACCTCCATTTCTGTTCTTTCCTACTCGTATTAACATCAATACCAACATATTCATGATATTTAACTGTAATGTTTATTGAAAAGCCACTGAATGAAGACCATCACCCCGATGTTCAGCCATCGTATATTCTTTACGTATGTAATGCAAAAGCGTAGATCCCAAGCATTCCAAAGCAGATGTGGTCTGGCTCTAGGGGAGTGCTAAACTCGGAGTATTGACTCAACCCGACAGTGTAGCAGGCTGGGTGTCCAAGTCAATGCTCTTGAAAACAGGCAGTGAAACAATAATACAGGTTTCCATGCATAAAAGTAGAACAAACTTAGTGTCCATAGATTGAGGACTTAATAGATAGTTATGTTTTTCGAAGTCTATGATGATTTTAATTTGATATTGGAAAACAAGCTTATCTTTAAACATTGATAAACAATATACACTCACAGTAGATGCCAGGAATTTTGTAAAGTATTTGACGGTATATTTACCACTCATTTAGATGAAAACCAATAATACAAACCCTTCATGTCTGTACCAGAAAACATGATTCCAAAATTTATTGATTAAGGATACGGAAAAAAAACCCCAACAAAACATGGAACAACTGGATGTAATTAAATTGTTGATTGGAACCCTGAGTCAATAAGATCGAGCGAAAAAGTTGTTGTCTTTTAAGTTGGAGGGAATGGCTTCCGGTAAAAAGTAACATTAATCTAAATACAACTATATAATTTGCCGTAGCAGAGATAAAACAAGTGTCAACATGGAATTGATGACGACCAAAAAAAGGAAAATTGAAAATTACACATCAGTAGGTTGATAAAGATAAAAAAAACAATTTGGATGTTATTAGGATTGTAAAGTGGCAAGAAAAGAGATAATGAAGGTGGTAAATTTCAGAGCAATCACCTAAAGGGAAGAATTTGGGTTATTATTGTCATTTCTTTGCGAAGAAACTCATAAAATGAAATGAATGGCTTGCATGGTGACACACATTTAAAGAAAGTTTTGCATCTAGCTTTAGCATTCTTTCGAGGAAAATGTAATCATTATTAACGTGATATCAATATCAGTTCGGTTTTCATGTACATATTTTCCCTCTTGCAATATTGTTAAGTGAATATTGCACAAATGGTAATATTCAAATCAGGTTTGTTATGCTAACATTTTTCTCTTCTCAGATCCATCAAAGAGGTTATTTCAAATGAAAAATATGGAAAAGTCCATTGTTAAAGTGGATAAAGTCAAGAACCATCATACTACTAAGGATCATAACTTACGAAAAAACAGTAAAACGAAAATAATTCCATTTGTTTGAAAAATAGGTGGGTATGGATATCGATTATGAAGGCATTTCAGGGAAATCCTGGTCTTTATTCTAATATTTCCTAGGAAAAATTTTCCAGCTGTGTGTCTTTTGAAATGAATACTTTGATAAAGCAGGGTACTAAATATGTTGAGATAATAAACATTATCTAAATACCATTTTCCGTATCGTCCACTCAACGTTATTGTTGGATATTGTATCCATCTACTCATCATCATCAAAAAAAAAAAATATATATATATATATATATATATATATATATATATATATATATATATATATATATATATATATCTGAAAAAGATTAAAAAATCAAATTTCACTTATGAAACATTGATGGTATGGGAATGGGTTACAGCCAAAATTTCAAAACAGAGAATGCTGATTCAATGAAAGCAATTTTTTTGTTACTTATCATTTTCAAAATACAATAACAAGTTCGTTTTCTATGAGAACCATGCAAAATGTACATGGGAGAATCAGGCTCAGCATCACATGGAAAGACCACACACAACATATTATTCAAAGACATCATCGAAAGCATTGGGAAACTGAAATGGCGATGGGAATATCATGTTGCAAGGATGGCAGACAGCCAATGGACATCGAAGCTCACAACATGGATACCAAATATCAAATGCAAAACTGAGGCTAGCAGAATATGAAATAACGAGACTAACCTGACAGGTTCAGGAAATATTGGCTCCGTGACATTAACAATAGAAATACGTGGTTGATCCAGGGAATCTCGATGTTCAATGAAAAACAATAAAAACCGTTTTTTATCGAATTCGTGAGTTCGATGTTACTAGTTCCCCCCCATATATATATATATATATATATATATATATATATATATATATATATATATATATATATATATATATATATATATATATATATATATATATGATTAAGTAACCGATATATGATCTGACAGAATGATTATACATTATGTTATATTATATCTAAATGATCTCCTGTTATTACATGGCGAGTGTATGATTCAGCTGATATATTTGTCCGTCAGATATACCTATATTGATGTAGATATTCATGCATGTATATGTGCCACGTGGAAAAAGATCTATATCTGCATAAATGTGTCGCGGAGGGAACTTTGTAAATGACATTGATAACATATGTACAGAATATAGATCAAAGAATATCTATTAAAAAGTAAAAAAAAAAAAATGAGTCTCCCGAGATGAACACACTTTCTAATGCGTAAATATTTCCGTAAGTGAAATGTTGTCTTTCATCAATTTAAATCTCAGTCCAAATAGATTTTTCTGTGTCTGTTATTGATGAACAAAGGTATATCAGGAATTAGATGTATATTTCTTTAGTAAATGTAAGATCACGTTCTCGAAAGGAAGTCTAGTCATTGGACCAAGATGAAAAGAACATTTACGATTGTAAAAACCCAACTACTTATCTTGTAAAATCATATGCTGTACACTTCTGAAGCGATCGATTCTGAAATATTCTTATGATTATTTGCAAAATGATGTATTCTGTCTTCAAGCATTGAAATGCATTAGTCAAAACAAATGACCAGGAAAAGTTGTTGAACATTACGTTGAAGTGTTTGCTGGCACATGCATTTCCACATAGGTGCAAACACTTGTACACATACATGTGTGGTGTATCTGTGTCCGTGAATGTGCCTTAGCGCGTATGTGTATGTCTCTGCATATTTTTGCTAGTGACAGAATACAATACTGCTGTATTATTCTAAATCTCTCGTTGAACTATTGTCAATTCTTAGTTTTGACTTGTATTCCTTCCACAATTTATCGGCTTCTTTAAACAAAGCTCTAATGATTGTTACTTAGTATCATTATAAAGTTGGGATAACAAGTAACAGAAATAGAATTAATAAAATACTGGTTATAATTGATAGTTGACAAAGTTCAGCAGAGATCCAAAGAAAATAACAGCAAGTTTACAATGAAAGATGAACAAGTAAACAACTAGCAGATAATGCCCTATTGAAAAACTAAAGTCTTATGAAGCTTTTCGAAAAGAATAGTTTTTCTTCCTAATGCTAAGTATCATCTAAGCTTAGCTTAGTTGCGTACATACACAGGGTTGAATAATATACTTCTGCACCATACTTCCAACTGAATGGATATGTTTTTCAAATCCCTTGCAAAAGTCTGGCTTTTGATTTTTGATGTCTGTATTTGATAAGCAAATAACTCAACCAAAATACGTACAAAAATTTAATCATTTATCAATCAAATCAATGTATATAAAGGAATGATTAAAACCAAAAATATAATATACGAATCTTTATGTTTCTTTTTTTGCGCTGTCAAGCCGTTCTAGAACTTCACTTTCCTCCTTCTGATTACATCAACGAACACAAAATTCACGTAGAATATACGAAAGTGAAATATGATTATAAATACAAGCTGGTTATATCTTGCTAAAATAGCTACGCATTATTACAAAACCAAGGAGATAACAGCAAATCATTGAAACTGAAATCTAGTAGAACTTCACATTTTTTATTAGTCAAAATCGGGAGAACAAATGATCGACCAAAATGTTCCTTCTGATTAAATTATAAGTGAAAGATTTGTAATGCAACATTGTGCTCCGACCCTGAGACTCACTATAGGATCATTTATATAGAGATATTCTATATCAATATTTCTTAGCCATATCATTATCATGGGGTGCTTTTAAAAAAAAAACAAATTTCCAAATGGATCAAATACATTTGAGAGGCCAACCTTCACAACAAGCTCACCGACCTCAAAAATACCATTGTGGACTCGAAGAGGTTTGCAAACTCTAGATAGACTGCTATCAACCGTCCGATAAAAGTGATCTACCAGCAAGAACCTCTCAATAAATCCTTAAATAGTTATCAATTGATATGCTTACGTATATATCACATTATCACGTGTTGTAAGTGTTACTGTTTTAGCTCCAAATTTTTCTTTCATCTGAGGAAATTCATATCTGTCAATAACTGTATCCATCTATCTATCTATCTATCTATCTATCTATCTATATATATATATATATATATATATATATATATATATATATATATATATATATATATATATATATATTTCAGTATATCCGTACATATCTTTCTTTATATCGATCCATCAATTCTTCCATCATCGAATCTTACCTGTTCGTCGGTCCTTGTATGGGCTTGTCGTATCTATCTATCTATCTATTTTTCTATATCTATCTCTGTCCCCATATCTATATATCCTTCAATCTATCCATTTATCGGTCTCAGTCTGTCCATTATCTATCAATTCCAGTCTCTCTTCACATCTATCTATCTATCTATCTATCTATCTATCTATCTATCTACATCAAATTTCCGTTTTTCCATATATAACTGTATCTCACTCTCCATATCTACCTATCCATCTATCTATATATATATCTATTGAATATTAATGTCCTTCTATCCGTCTCTCATTGAATATGTTTACTTGTTTACAATCACAAATATGGGTTCGTCCTATTTGGTGTCAGTAATTGCATAGACATTGCTCTAATAGAAATCCGGCTGATCATTTCACACTAAATTAACTTAATGGTTAATCAACCGAACAACATCTTTTGTGGAGTAAGTGAACCGCCCAGTTTGAAAAAAAATTGTTTGTTTATTGCTTCATTGAAGGTAAACATAACTGATGGCCAGACATTAAATGAAATTAGTAAACCAGTTCGTTCCATTCATATTTATGATCTTAAGAAAAAAAATTTTTTTTTTAATATATAATTAAAAAACACTATGTTTCAGCTGTTTATTATGGAAGGTAATATTTTCAACTTGTTTTGTTGATAAATATAGACGTCGTAAGAATCCAGCGAGCCCCATGAATTGTCATGGTTTATAATGCTAGTTAAATGAAATTCAGATCTGAGGAAGTTATTATATTTTCAAAAGGCTCATTGAATGAGTAAAACTATTTATAAATGTTGAACAATACTATCTTGCGTTGATATTCAAATAGGGGGATAATATACGATATCATGACATTCTTTTATCTATCTATCTATCTATCTATCCATATATATATATATATATATATATATATATATATATATATATATATATATCTTTTCAATTTACGGTATTATTATTGGAACTTATTACCAAGTAAATATTTATTCCAGGAATCATTCATTACAAAAGGACTTGAAGATTTTTAACGACACATATCATGAAAGGAATAAATCATTATCAATTGTGCTTATATATCAGATTATTTACGCAGTATGCGTCTGTTCTAGAAGAAAAAAATCATCTGGTGATTAAATGAAACACTACATCAATTGACTTTTAAAAATACTGATGGATACGATTCGCCCAAATAAAAAGGAAATTGCATCTATTCACTTTTTAAGAAGTTCCTTTCAAACGGATCCGTCAATATTAAACTTTTTCCATGTGAAAGCAATAAACAAGACTTCATGTTTTTCTATAGGCAATAGATGATGTAAAATTCCTCAGACATTCATACCAGCAAGTATCATGGATACCAAACTTCTGACTATGTATACCTGCTTTTGACATGAACGTGTAAAGCCATGCATTTATACTGAATTGAACCATAAAAACCGGAAGGACAAATATTTGAAACAGCTTCTATGATTCTTTGCCGATATGACTTCAGTATATTGCAAAGTGCAAAGAAAAAATGGAAGATCATAAAGTTTGAAAAGATGGAAAGAGAAACGAAAAAGCCGAAAGGCATCAACTGATATAGAAACTAAATTTATAAAAATATCTTTCCATATGTTATGATTTCGAACATTTAGTGCCAAAATAAGGAAACCAACAAATATTAGCAACAGAGATTGGAATAAATATGGAGGATTCAGAATAATAGTTGCCTCGAAAGAAGAGAGTTTGACGCCCGGAAGTTGACAGAATCTAACAAGTTTCAACTTTGATATATTCTTTTGCCGTCTGTATTCAAAGACTTGTTTTTTTTAACAATGCAATATCTTTCTACGTTGTTATAAATACACATAGATATTTCTATTACTGATTTCAACAAATGGAACTTGAGTCACGTTGGCTTTGTGATATCATTATCATGTTCTTTCGAAATATTTCCCTGTTACCTTTTAGTCGCCGGAGGTAATCACATGAAAAGGAAGAATAGACAAGGCAACATGTTTTTAGAGTTGTATCAAAAATATTTTCAAATATTTAGGGAGATGAATATACAATGTATCTTCCAAGTTCCCAAAAGTCACGCACGGAACATTATTTAAATATGTTACATGAACTTAAGAACTGTGCGCTCACCCTCTTTCCAATGGTGAACTTTATAAAAGGACTTTAAAGAAATTAGATAATTCACTAATGATAGATATACATTTGCTTCCCGGAGAGGAAAGAGCACAAAAAAATATACTTAGTATTGTTTCCAACCTATATTGAATATAGTTCGAGTCATTTTTCAAATAATCAGGTCCCTGGTGGCGTATATTATATGAATTTATCTTGCAAATGAAGTGGGATTATATAGTGGGTCCAATTATCATTTGGTGCCATATTGATGTGGCCTTGTGCCAACCAAACTTAATTTTTGAAAATGACCACGGTGAATTCATTACAAAAGTTGCAGCTGGAACATGATCATGTACAGGCCATGAAAAAACTGCTTATTCATAAGTGTGGCAAGATCTGATAGTGATGCCTTTATTCATAAATCATTTTTAGGAATGTATCAAAAAAGAAAATGAGATGGAATAGCCAACTTATACGGCAATAAAGAGCTCTTAATTAGAGAAAAAGAGAAAGATGAAGCGAAAATAAATGTTAGAGAATGTTTGAGGGAACTGTAGAATCTAAAAGATGATTAAACTGGAAAAGGCATAGTAAAGAAAATGGCTGCTTATTTTCAATCAATGATTGATTATGTTAAACGCCTCAATACCCAGGTTGCTAAAAAACCTTACTGTTATGTAAGAATTAAGTTGTTCTTCCAATAAAAAGAATCAGGATTTTACCAACTATGGTCTTACATGGTAATAGAAACTTGCAGACAATGTTTCGCAGAAAAAAAATAGATTGTTTCAATTATTTCATTTTTGCTGTTTCATTTCCCTGCAGGAATTGTGGCTTTGAAAGTCGACTGCAGAACGAAAAAATGATCAACGCACAATTTCTAAGGGCTTTCAGGATATGGTATTTCTTGTCATTCATATTTGATAATCACCCAAATAAATGTCGTGAAAATGTCTCATAATGATAATAGTCCAATTACGTAGATGCACTTTCAGTAACAATTATATTACAGCTTGTACAATCGTTTATGTAATGTCTTATGAATATCAGCCATGGAGATTTTTTTTAATCGAAGGAGCTAATTTGGAACATAAGGAATAAGGGGGCAAAATGTTTTAAACATCTTTATTAGTTCTATTCAACAATTATTGAATGAGGATTAAAATTATTTAAAAAAATATTTTTGTACTACTTCTCTCTTTGCAGTGAACAATCAATAAAGATCTTTATATGATTTCAGGAACTATAAACGAAATTAACATTACAAATCGTAAATACTATCCTGCAATAGATAATCTCTGTCAATGTTACTGATCATTGGGTTCATATCTGATTGATTTTAGGTTGATGTCCTACAAAATCCTGATACGGAATCGTTTCTCCGACGTTTTAGTGCTAAAAACGCGAGCTAGCATGTTTTACGAATCATGGATGTGTTCCCTAGAATATCATATATTTTTGGTCAATATTCCAAAGAAAACGATCAAACTGATCAAGATTCTGCTTTCACTTATTTAGATATTGAAATTATCATAATCTCATAGGAGAAAGTAATATAAACACGCATTTATTACATATTATCATTACCATCTTGGTCAGGTGACAGAGTTTGTATTATAATATCTGTCTCATTCATATCATAATTTTGGTGCTTCTTGCCTTGAAGCGTTCCCTGCTGATTCATCGGGAGAAATTGAATGACTAGTACACTGCTGTTCAATTTTCAACGATGAAGCCTCGATATTATTGAGACTTCATCATCATCATCATCATCATCATCATCATCATCATCATCATCATCATCATCAACCTCTTAGTGTCTGTCGTTGAGCATACACTGTCTCAACAATTTGCCTGACCTGTTTATCATGAGTATCGTGGAGCCAATACTTTCAGAACCTGTGTAGTTAGTACTGTCATTTTGTTCTAAGTCATATTCTACGTCTGCATATTTTCATACAATCTCTGGGGATCCACATTGTGAGTCTTCATGTCAAACGGCTCTTTGTCATTTTTGCAACATGGCCAGCCTATTGCAATTCGTGTTTTCTTCGAATTCCACATGATATCCCTGACTTCTCTCTTTCCCTTTAAATAGCGTGCAGTTTTTTTTATATTTCTATGCGAGATTTTGCAAAATCTTCAGTTTGAAGGCCGGTATTTTGGTCAGGTAATATTTTCCAGATTCGTAGGAGGCTATTCATCATCATCATCATCATCATCATCATCATCATCATCATCAGTCTTTTAACATCCGTCGTTGGACATACACCTTCCCCAGGATTCACCACACTTCTCTATCATGGGCGTCGTGGAGCCAGTATTTCCTGAATCTGTCCAGTTCATCTTTCAATCGTGTGTTTTGACGGCCTCAGTTTCTTTTGTGAACTCTGGTGATACATGTTGTGAGATGTGATGTCCATCGGTTGTTCTTGCAACTCAGCCTGCCCATTGCCATTTGAGTTTCTTAATAGTTTCAATGACGGACACCCGTTTTCTTCCTTATATACAGTGCTTTTTGTGATCTCTCCATGTAAGGTTTGACATGATTCTCTCAGGTGCACGTTGCATACTTCTCAGTTTGCAGATCTGTCTCTTGGTTAGGTTCCATGTTTCAGCTCTATAAGTGACTATCGGGAGAATGCATTGGTTGTATACTCTTTTTTTGAGATTATGGGGATCATCTGATTCATGTAAGTTGAGCTTGCTCTGCCGAAAGCTTGCCATCCCAAAGTGATTCGTTGTTTGCTTAAAAAAAATGCATTTTTCTGTTTGATTTCTTGTTCTTTTGAGGATTTTGCAGAGATTTGTTTTTCTAAGTAGATGTTGTGATTAATTTTCTTCAGCACGGCATTTTTAATTCTTATTCTTATGCCGTTGTTTCTAATATAATCGTTGTTAATGGCATATGTTTCACTGGATTTCACGTATACATCCTTGAGCAAAGAGATAGTGTTGTGATAATATGTGGAAGACAGCACTCTCTTCGGGAATGTGTCTATAATAGCAGTTTTCTTTCTTCGAGACTTACTTGCCTATTTCTATGACTTGAGGATAAAATAGGTTACAATTATCTCGTACATCTATGGTATTCATTTCACTTGACCGCCCAAGAATCGTTTTACTTTTGTAAAGGTCTTCTTCTGGTATTGCCTAAGATGCTGGAACACTATAGATTTAGTTGTAGATGGTATAGCCCAAAAGCCAAAAGAGGTGATTGAAATCTATACATTTCATCGTCCAATACGTTATATTATTCATTTACTACGATGGGTCAATAACACGTGGCCAGACCTGTATTTACAATGAGCATTTTGATTGGGAAATTTCACTTTGATAATGTCCAATCTATGTGATTAATACTCACCACGATATGTATATTTATAAAATTGTAATAAATATATAGATAAACCAATATATATATATATATATATATATATATATATATATATATATATCCATAATTTTCTTTATTGCCGAAGGTTCAATGCTCTAATGCAAGGCTAATGAATAACCACTACAATTAGTTTAATATCCAGTTTATAATTCAGTCCTGCCTATTTTGAGAGTTTTTAACGGATGAAACAGATCAAATGTGCACTGTCAATGGGGCACTATACTCACTGTATGTTTTATTTATATATATATATATATATATATATATATATATATATATATATATATATATATATATATGTATATATATACACACACACATATATATATATATATATATATATATATATATATATATATATATATATGTGTAAAGAGATGGATAGATATATTGATGGAGAGCAGGAGAGAGAGACAGAGCAGATGGATATGTATATAGCCTCGGACGAGTCATAGGCTTCATCCTGTGTATCCTTCCTTAAGTTTACTAATTTTCAAAGAAGCAACTATCCTTTTAATCTCTCCTTCCCTCTTATACAAGTTCGAGAAACTATAATAACAAATATGATCATTTCTTTTGTCTGAAAAATCTCTCTCTTCAATTCTCTGAAAATTATTGATGTTTTTGGAAAAAAAGCGAAAACGATTGGCACTCAATCGGAAACATATCCAGTATAGAATATAGGTGAACTTACATTTGTCTCATTACGCCACTGTGTATAGGTTTATAAATCAAATACTGTTACACCTATCACTTTCTAGGATCGAATGTATGCATCTAAAGTGTCCAAGAACCAATGACTGACGACAGTCAAGGATGTCAGGTATCGAATGGATTCAGTAAAAAATGGGAGTCGATTCTTAATGCTGGTGAGGGAAAAACAATTTGCATTAGATAGCAAGCAGAGAAGTGAGTTCCATCAGGGGACCGATTACCATTCATGCTCAGAAACAGTGAAGCGATAAATGTTGAGAGAGCTCTTTGGAAGTAACAGTGTATCACTGAGTGTATTTTCCAGTCAGACATAAACTTTTCCTTTCTTTCGATTCTGACAGGCGTAGGAAGAGTAAGATTTATAACCCAAATATTCATTTGCTATGAAGTCAAGTTCAGTCGGTCTGAATTTAGCTGCTAGACAAATTCGTTTCGAAAGACTTGATTACGACGATCAAAACTGAAGATGCCAACTCCTGCCATTGTTTTATGCTTTGTTGTCCTCCTCTGTTAAAGACAAAATAGGAGCCTAGTGGCTTTTAAACTGAAAGTATTTGAAATACGCTTCGACATTATTGTAAAATACACACAGAAATAAATGAGAGTAAGGTCTCTTCGGGAAGACTGCATATGCAATGTTTTCTGCGCATAGCATTTATCAGCATGTTATTTCACTAAGAAGTTATTATTTTTTCTGTTCAATGAAGTTTATATAAGACCACGAGGAAGAGAATAAATTCAGCGTTGGCTCAGTAATAACAGAAAACATTGAAACAAGCTTAAGATCTTTGCACGGTGCTTGCACAATGATGGATATCAAAAAAGTCATATATATTTTCTATGAGTGTTGTTACATGATGAGCTAGAATTCAGGGAAATTCAGCAATTTGAATCCAAAACATATCTAAAATATACTCAGTATTCCAAAGTAATTATCCATAAATACATAACTTCCTGATCAATATCAAACGTCAACTGATTATTTGAACGTAAAATCTAAATCCTTATTTTATAGTCAGTACATTCATTTACTAATAAAATTTATTTTCGCAGTACTTTGTAAAGTACTTCTCTACTTAATAAAGAACTATATTTCAATAGTTTCCCCCTTGGTAAATTCAATTGGATAGCTTAACCATTGATGTTTTCTCGGATAACTCCTATTGAGACAGATTACAAACATCTATTCCTCAATGACTTGCAACTTCTGAAAGTAAATCCTGTTTCTATCATCTTAGATTCCAATGTTTATTTTAGTAACTAATCCTGAGAAATCTTGAGTTTGTATCAAACATGATTAAGTTTCTTACCTTGCTTTGCCTTGCCGATTGTGGAAACATATTGAATAGATTCATGAATTTCAAGATTTTTTCTGCATTACGATATGTAATCTAAGTGTCAACCGATGTTTTTAAGATTGCTTTGAGGAGACTGTTTTGAGATCTTCTTAAGACCTATGTATTTACCTGATAGATTAGCGTTACACACTACTGTTTACCTACCAAGCTGCTTATCCCTGTTTTTTACAGTCTTCTCTCTCAATTGTTTGTTGATATGTTCACATCAACACTCACGCTACCACACATGTACACATAAACACACACACACACGCACACTCTCACACACACTCTTTCTCTTTAAACACACACACACACACACACACACACATACACACAAACACACACACACACACACATATATATATATATATATATATATATATATATATATATATATATATATATATATATATATATATACATATATAGTTAACAATAGTGAATTAAACAGACTCAGGAATAAAATACACGGAGAATTTATTTGGTAAATAATTAATTCATAAATGAATTGATCAGTACTCTATGCATATTTGGGGACGAGGGTCCAATCTTCAATAGCATGTGTGCACTTTTTATGGTCAAAACGTTTCTGTGGAAAACGTTTTCGTATCAGATGATTCATTTTGGAAGCAAAAAATGAGAATTGAGAAAGAGTATCGCCAGGGGGGGGGGGTCATAATGGTGAGTCAAGTCTGTTCTGTGGCTATGGAAAAATCTGGGGACCTGGATAGCAGTAGGGGGCTTTGTTATATATGATCGAATATCATTTAGAAAGTGTATCTTCTGTATCTTCGATGGTCATTGTGTATGTTCCGAAAAGTCTGATGGCTTTGAGTTGTAAAAATGAAATACCATACAAGGTTCTTCGGTTGACGAGGGTTTGTGTGAGTCTGTGAAGTTCCTGATTTTGAATATGCACTGAAGGGGACATGTGTGTCTTCGATTTGTGAAACAAGGGGGGCTATTATGTTCTCGGTTTCAATTCATCGAACAAGTGATTCTGGACGAGTAGACACAAAGCATCTATGAAGCCACATAAAAAAATCTTCATCATATTCCAGGCTATGATTGCTAAATTAAAATAAGTTTCCGATGTGCAATTAATTTTCACTGGAAAATGATTTTTCAAAATTGTATTTCATACCAATTACTCTCTGATAAAAAATTAATTGAGAAAAACTTTTTTTGCTCAGTAGTTTTGAATCAATAGCAATCAAAATAGAAAATTATCGATTCAAAGTAGACATGATTCCAACGGAAAAGAATAAATTTGAAAGAGTTGGCGTCCATGCAGGATATACATAATTGAGAAGACAATGCAATTATTGGATTTCTTTTTTGCACTTATATGAAGCATATGTAATTTCGCATCTATTTATCGTCATAATTGCTCTCAATAATTTCTTCTTTGACATTTTTCAAAATTATTTTGAAAAAAATTAGTCGATGGTATCAATGTAATTGAATATAAGTTTCTATGTTGTTTTTTTTTTACATTCGGGGAAGAAAGTTTTCAAATTAGATGTGGGATCGACTTTTTCGATTCCATGGCTGAATAAATAAATCTATTTTCAAATCGGGCATCCTGATGTGTAAATCATATCATATTCATCAGTTTTTTTTATTAGATTTCAGATGAAAGTTATCTTTAGATACTTCACCTTTTCTCAGCATGAACCTACCTGGAACAAAGTAACTGAATATTTCACACTTTCAGAAGATTTTCAGGATTTTTCTCAAGATGAACAAAACTTTTCAAGTTTCAAAAGTTGTTATTATTCAATTTCTCAATTTCTATTGGCTACCCTCTTTTCAGCAATTAATACGCACCTTTCCGCTTAAGCTATCCAATATATTCAATCAATCATATCTGTTAAGATGATCAAATAGATTGATACTTATAACAATAAAAATGAATATTCGAATCACAAAATTTGATCTGAGAGCTGAAATGAATGTCAGGGAAATGCCAATATCAACAGGCGCACTTGAAACAGAGCTAAAGTCATCGAAGACAAGATTTTAAGAACTAAACATAGGACAAATAATTGCAACTATGCAGACCACAGCACTCCAGGAATGAAAAGGAGAAGAGTTTGAAATTACGAGACCTATGACTCCCAATTGTCAGCAACGACCCAAACGCAAGAAAATAGAAGGTACAAAGCGAGGAATGGTTAGTATGGTACAAAAAAGCATGCTATGGCATGTGAAGGCGATCGGGGCTGTTACAGTCTCCAACCATCTGGTCAGAAACTGCTACCAAAATAACTCATGTGAGCTACTGAGAAGAGGGCTGGAATCTTAAGGAGCTTTGCTGTCAGTCAATCTCCAGCGAAAATCACCTAACGGCTGAAGTGGACAGCATACTATTCCCAGATATACACCTGAACAATCAGAGTGAAAAAGGGAGCACAATCCAACAAAAGCGGCAAAAATAAGAGCATAATCATTATGAAAACTGACAAGTAAGAGAGATCCACACATGGCTGATACCTTACACAAGCAAAAGACCCTGATGTTGACGTAGCCTTAGCCATCATGGTTTATGGTCTCTGAGCTAAAACCTGAAATGAAAGGCTGTAGCCTTGCCGTTTAAAACTAAAGCCTGTTGATAGTAAGATATTACTATGCACATATTTTAGAAAATGCAGCAACCCTGCAATGTGTCAGAATACGAAAGCTTATTTAGACTGTTTAATTGATTATTTTTTTTTTCTTAAGCACTCTTTTTTAAACAAACTTCCGATAAAGATACTTTTTGCATGAGTATATGTTAACTATACTTACATGGTCTTTAAAAATATGCTACTTACTTATACTAACATATGTATGTATGTATGTATGTATGTATGTATGTATGTATGCATGCACATGTAAGAAACTAACCCTTTTCAGACGCCAAATGGATAGACATCTTGAGCAGATCTATTATGGCCAAGCATTGTTGATTAGAAATCGCATAGAAAAATAGCCAGTCACAGTCACCTAATTGAGAAGACATTAGTAAAAGTAAAGTGAAAAGGGGTTGATACGAAAGGGAATGCGCATAAGGATTCGGACGGCTGATGTACAAAAAATATACGCAGTAAGTTTAGTAACGTGAGTAGCGAAAAAAAGCAGACGGAAAATAGAAGAAAAAAGGCACATGATCATTTGGTTGCAGCATTGGTTGAAACAAGAGGGTATGAATTGATTAGGAAGCAGAGATAACGATATGAGTAAGGGGACCAAATGTTGTTCCTGAGGAGAAGACCAAAAAAAGACAGGAATCGTTGGGCCCCTGTGGACCCTCTACGAGCCACTGATCCCTGGTTGATGACCGTAGAAGAACTGATCAACCGATCTCTCTGTCTAACAATATGTATCTTCCTCTCTCTGAAGTCTGAGTGAAGATATTGTTTTGTCTCAAGCGAAGACTATTACTGCATTTTCAGTCAGCCAAAGTGAAAAAAAAAGTTCGATTTTAAATCCCAACATGAGTCTCTCATCTTTCGTTCCTTCCTTTTCTACATCCACAGTTCTCACACAAGCGATGGAATGCAGCACGGTTCATAGTCGAAATGTATCACTCGACATTACGCTTCAAATGCCTCTTCTGTACACTCACAGAAGACACTATATTATCTACATCTGGCTGCTGTAGCCTTGCCTCGAATCAATTTTAAAATAGGCATATCTGGGCCTGGCTACCTGACTTAAATGAATCACCATAGAAAACCAGAGCTAATTATCAAAATCAATCATCTGAAAATATCTTCAGAAAATACCAGCATTAAAATTAGTCTTTGTTTATCTAAAATAAGAATTGAGACCCTAATATAGTCAGGAGAGAACTTATTGATCAAAAGGAACATTTTTTTTCCAGGGAAAATTGATAAATAACGATTTTTTAGTCTATAACTAACTGTCTTCATCTATTATACTTATTTAAAAATCAAAGATTCTCTTCTAATTTGTAAACTGCAAGCATTTAGGGAAAACTGCCTAAGTCGAAGATGTATCGTATCAATAAACATTGAGTTATAAGAAATAAATGTTCCATGCAGACTATGAGTAAGTTCAGATTAAATATTCTTCTTCTCCGTCCCCTCACGCTGCCACTGGTTTAATCACCCCTGATTGGCAACACATATCATATCACTACTTACATGTGCAATATATTAATCAGACAGAGACCACAAGCACTAAAGGGCATTTGTGGGAAGTGAATATAAAATGTCCCTGGCAAAGTTTAAAATCGGTCCTCCATATCCATTCTCCTTGCCATTACCAATTCGGCTACCTCACACCTCTTTTTAAGCATTCACACACTCCAGAATATTAATCCTCGGAACGATTGAATCTAAAGGTGGAGGTAAAAGCACTATGTTATCAGATCGATAATCACTATCGTTGCTCAGTGATTAAACTCCGGATCTAAAGGGCCACGGTTTGCTTTTTCGAGAGGCTCCTTACAACATTCAATAAGTTTTGAGACAAAAAGGATATTTGCAATGGAGATGAACTATCATTTGATTGGTGAAAAAAATATTAATGCTACTCATGTATTACAAATATAGCCTTGTTATTTCGCTATGTCAGCAAAAATACATAACATAAAGTAGTATTTTTTAAATCATGGCGATACGAAGACATTTTTAAAAAGTGACTCCTTCTCCCTCATCAGCCTAACAGAAGTTGTTGCTTTTTTTCTTTGGCATACAGGATGAATTCTCAATGGTATTAATTATATGAATTATTTTTTCTAACATTGAAATGCCATACTTTGAATCACTAGTAACTTCACACCAACCCGAGCCCCTGGGAATTATTATAAGAAAGGACGATGAAAATCACCTGATGATTTTTTAAAGACTTTCAACACCTTGATTAATATTGTTTTAAATTTCTTGTTATACTATTTATTCCAGCCTCATCGGTACTTTTGTTTACCATTTTGTGTCGAACGATATTCATCTCAAAGTCTTTTAGTAATTGAGTCTTTGATTAACTATGAACGACTCATCTAAATTCTTACGTAGCAATGCACCCGTTTTAGTAAAAGACTTGGATTGAGAAGTAGCTTTGTTCTTGTTGATGACGATAAATCACACTCTAATAGTCTAGTAAATAATTTATCATTTGCTTTGCCTTTTCTACTTAGCCTTTATTTGTGAAAGCACCAAGCAGCCATGATAATAGGAACAAAAACGTAAAATACGGTTCTATATTCTGAAACCTGATTGTTGCGTTGGCGTCTTAAACATGTTTTTGTTAGAGGACTAAATCTTTATCCACAATGGTTTCAGCAAAAAAAAAAAATATTGAAATTTCATCTTTTTTGAAAGGGGACTGAGAATTATGGACGTTTGCTTTTGATGGGGGTCAAGAAAAAGTTTCAACTTATTTCATTCAGATAATTACATTTTCAGCAACAGTAGCTCTAACTGCATATCTGTGATTATTGTTTCACTTCGCCGGTCTTTTTGATTAGCTTACCGTATTTTGAATTCAGTTTATTTTCAAATTTGAATGCTGTATTTTTAAGTTATCATTTTACAAATAAGATTTGATTGGATTATAGCAGATTCAATTGTATAAGTTTTGCCGACATCCAAATAGAATGTAACCATACAACTTACGGGGTGTATTGAAATCCAACAGGGGTTTCGAAAATTAAAGATTCAAAAAAAAGTACATTACAACTAAATCATATTTTTCTAGTATGTTATTTCTTGTCAATTTTCCCAGCTGTTTTCATTGCAGTTACTCAGGCCGTTTGTGTACGGTAGTAAATAAACAATGTTGGTCGGAAATTATTTATAAAATCTTTGTGAGTTGTGATAGAGAGGAAATGGAAATCTAGATTAAAGAGAAATACCAGAGAAAATTAACCATAATAGTAGCTGACGATAATTGATGTAGAAAAAGAAAATAAGAAAAAAATATTGTCACGAGAATGGAATCGTTTTTGGAAAGACAAGATCGAATTATGTGTTCATTGAATCTTCTTAACTTAACGAATTTCTTTGATTACAGCCGTTTAGAAGATAATTCAAAATAGCAGTGGAATATCACTCTCAGATATCTGAGAGCATTTTTATTACCATAGTACAACTACTTTTGAATGTTATTCAACTGTCTTCTTCAAAATGACATCGTGACATAATCACTTTCCATCATGTGAAAAAAGCTTTTCTCTTCGAGGCTAAGATATTTTGAAAGGCACGAAAGGATTATCATCCGTATTTGTTATGTTTGTCTCGTGAAAGGTACTGACAATTCTTTCCACACGAGTTTTTTGCTTGATTAAAGAATGTATCTGCTCTAAGCTAAAAACACTGAAGTTGGATGAAATCAACAATGTCATCACACGTAAAAGGATTCTATATAATTTAATGGGATTAAGTGTAGAAATTGAATATAAGTATATTTCCTCGTAACAGTCCGCATGTTTATGTTTGGTTTATAAACACAATCTTGTTTATTTATGCATAAATATTCTTCCAAAAAATACTTCCAAGTCTGGTAGACTTACTTATTTACCTAGGAGATTACTAAGAAATTAAACAAAAAAAAAACAAAAAAAAAACAAACAAAAAAACAAGAACTAACATGAAACGCTCTCCTTTGTTTGCTACAATCAGGAAGATGTGGTGGATTAATTTGATAACAAAATTGAAAATGTTAGCCTGAATAGACAAAGGATGACGTTTGATTATTTCATTAAAATATCTTGCAAGACTCCTGAGCCTTCAAATTAGTTATCAAAGACAGATTTGAAGAATATGATTGGTCCAGGAAAAATATTTGAAACGTAATTTGAATTATTCGAATGGAAATACTGTTTTGAAGCTATGATACCAATTTCGAAAAGTCTGTGCAGTGAAAATTTCCCAGTAGAATATTTGCCAGCTGAAAGAAAGTTAGAATTTTGGCAATAACTCTGAATCTCAAGAGAACTTACTCATTTTTATTCTATTTCAAAGTGACCGTCGTAGCCGAAATTAAAAGTTTCTAATGACATTTTTCTAATAACATATTTTCCCTGATGCCAATTATATAGCTTTTTTCTTGAACTTATTTGAACATTATTTTTCTCCTAATCGGATTTTGGGTCTAATCTATCTAATTAAAAATTGTAGGAAAAAAGAGTAAATACTGAAAAATCATTTAGTGTGTATTAGTGCATTTGTGTGTATGTGTATGTGTGCTAAAGGGAGAGAAAAAAAAGAGAACATCAACTTTAAATATATTGAATGGCGCATTTAAAGGTCACCAAAACAGACTACACTTATTTGGTACAAAAATGTACATATATACATGTATATATACACATAGATAGGATCAGAATTACCACTTACGTACCACCTATTGAAAATATCAAAACAAAAACACTCCCTGATTTTTGGGGACAGAAGGTCCTTGCTAGTCTTTTGTGAAAGGGGAATGGACAACCACTCACTTCGGTCTGGTATTAAGTGAACAAAACATTTGGCGAGCTTCACGGATAGATTATTAAAGAGTCCTACCAGCACTTGTATGTCAACTATGCTGTTTTCCAATGTTTTTTTTTCTCTTGTAACGACAATCTGCGGGTGCGTCAATGTAATTATCTGATAAAGAATGTCCATTGTGAGTTCAGACTGGTGTCTGGGATCATGGTGACAAATCGGGGAAAAAAATGCTGCGCCTAACAGTGCCGTAAGTGGTGGAGAGTAACAACAACGTTCATATCACGTCGGGTCTGGTTATGAAAAAGAATCCATGTTTAATTTGCTTATCTCTTCAAGATCGTGCACGGCTCAAACAGTGTTGATGATTCTTGCAGCTAAGTTCAACATAGATGCATTCCAGACAAACAATTGGCAAAATCTAAATTGTTGTTGATCTCTTCGAGAAATACAGCATTTCCTCCGACTCTACTATCAATGTTTCACTAATCTCTACTTCTCGATAAAAAATCTGTGTACCTTGGCGAATTTCACCTAACACACACATGCACCAATGCTTATCCATATATCAATGTGTAGCATGAAATCGGCCCACACACACTTGCCTACAGACTTTGCCTTGATTAGCCAACATTTATCGCCTCTCGCAGTTCATTAAAAAGTACTCAAGACTTGGAGGCATTTTAGTTCCCTATCATTTCTATTTAAGCCAAATGCTCTGACCAAATGCCTACCTCTTCGATGCACAAGATAAATTTATTGGCCTTGTGACTCACTTTTTAAAAACATTTTCTCCTGCTTGTTTTCACTACATCACACTACCAATTAGGGCCCGTACTGAAAGGTAAGGGCGGCACGTCTTAGCGTAATAGAGAATCAAAACCACTGAGAGTATCATCCTAAGACTGCCAACATCCCCCTACATTTAGTTACAAATATATACCGATATCCCGTCTGACGTCAGTCTTTTTACATTTTCAGTTGATGGACCTTTCTCCTCATGACTCCGCTTACTGTTGCCCAATCAAGAGATCATACATCTCCATATTCCTAATACGTCTTCATCAATCTGAGTCCAAATCAACTTTTCCAATTTGGAAGTAACAGAGAAATATACACACACACACGTATATATATATATATATATATATATGCTTTAACGTACCGTCGCTCTTACAATTGGGCTGAGCAGTCACCTATTATTTGAATGCACAAATAACTGCTTAATCTCGAAATTCTCATTTTTGTTCACTCACTGTCCATATAAGCTCTATTTGTTTAATATGGCGGACTATTATGTTATTGAGTAATGCATCTATATCTTGACAGAAATAATTATATAAATGCATTATATTTTTTTGAATGTTTATTCGGAATGATCCTCCGTAAATATACAGTGAACGTATCATTTGGACTACACAGCATAAATAGTATGTTAACATTCCAATATTTGTTGAAACAGATGAAATCGTTGATTCCATGTTACAAATGACAAGCTAAAATGCTGAATATATGTTTCAGTTTGATAACAGCTATACTTTGTTTTGCAAAAACTCTAGGCTGTGTCTATGTAGCTTGTCTTTGGTCGTTGATAGATTCTTTTCTTATGTCGTTCATATCAGCCTGTCGTATCATTTATTAACTTCAAGAAAGAATCTCCAGTGTCATTGATGCTATCACATAGTATAGACCCTGTATGTGTCAAAGTATTGCAGCATATATATCGTCATAGCTGCTCCTTTATCATATCATGCAAAGACATGGAGCGCTTTCAGCTCCAAAAATGAGTGGGATAAGGTCCTACTAACTCATCCTAACTTTCCACAGACTGCCCCCTGGTGATCATCGGAAACATAGACTTGGATCACAAAGGAATCAGAATTGACAGTAAATACCTACTCCACGACTGATTTGTAGATATCTTCTTTTTGCAGGGAACCTCCGGATCCTCTGACTAATTGTAGACGAGCTGGATGAAATAAGCAAGAAAGTTGGCCCTCACAAAAAAACAGCATGTAAAAGACGAATGCAAGGAATAAACACACAACAAACATCATTGAAAATGCATAGCTGGTGAAAGTAGACAACTACGTCTCCCTTGAAAGATAAATCTACAAGAAATCAATCAAAATATCACTGTAGGATGTCAAACCTTTGGTGAAGCAAACCATGAATCCCATTGCTCCTACAAAGAAAATTATACAACCAATGTATAATCTCCTATGGAGCTGAAGCATGGTACACATCAAAAACAGAGATCAACTCTTCAACTGAGAACCCTGCAACGTGCACAAAAAATTACATTTAACATCACTTAAAGATATCACAAGACTGCACCATGTATTGAGAGAAAAACGGGGGTCTGAGACATCATAAAATCGATTAGAAAACTGGAATTGTGTAGGGCTTGTCATATTGCAAGAATGGCAAGCAACCTCTGGGCATCACGATTCGTGACGTAGATCTTCATAGATCACATGCAAAACCGAATCCGATCAAATATAAGGTAGCAAGATTAACTTGACAATTTAAGAAAATATTTGCTCCGCGGCCCAAATTGTAGAGAGGAGTGGCAGTTCTTGGGAAGGCTTTTGTCTAAGGATGGATGACAAAAGACCGATGATGAAGATGATGATAGCACAATACTTCCATGTAATACTAGTTTTAAATAATATTGTTCAAAAATGGTTTGGAAGTGGTTAATGCAGGAAATCACAATTAATGGAATGAGTGACAAATCAGATTCATCCAAATGTTTCAATTCATCATTATCATTGTTATATGTATTGTTAAAATACAATATTTTTATCGGTAAACTAGAATTGTTCCGTTTTCTTTCAATCCATCTATCCGTCACAAGCCTAGTGTATTCACTTACTGTGCGTTTCAAATTCAATTACGCCTCCAAAATATTGCACCTATCACCAGGCAAAGGAATGCGACGGACACCTGAATCAAATCAACAATATAATGGGCGTGAAATTATAGCGAAATAACTCGTTACAAACAGGAAGACATTATCTGTGTGTTTATTTGGTTGCCTTCCGTCTCACTGAGCACAATTCCAATCAATAAACGCCCCACTCAACTAATTCCTTGATTCTACAAGATGAAGTTCTAATTAAAGCTTAACTTTGACCAACTTGCAAAACATCCTGAGGTGGGGATATAATGTATATGAGGTTATCGATTTTCATCGGTTTTCATATTGTACTTACACTAAATTTGACTGACTTTGAGTGTGATTTATTATGTGACGTGCTTGTTCGAGGCGATATTCATTTTAAAATTAATCCCAATATCAACTTCGGATGAAAAAGTTAAAAAAAAAGCATTAAAAAAACCCCAATCAAACAAAAAACAAGAACAACTGAATGTCCTCGATCATTCAAAAGAAAAAGTCATTGGATTACCAATTATGTATCCAGACTGCTATACGAGGACGAAAGTGAAATAATCAGAAGAAACTTCAAATATCTTATCTAAGCTACAAAAAAGGTGGACCAGTAAGCCTGTACCTGGTAACAATATTCAATTTTGACTCGAAACTTTCATTGTATTTTGTTAGCTCTTTGTGAAGAATATTCATCCCTAAAAAGTGCGTTGGTAAGGAAAGGGCTCATGCTGAAATTTATTCGATGTGATAAATAAGCTGCTTTTCTTTCCCAGGCTGAGAATGTATTGATGTACCTAAAAAGTGTAATTCCATATAAATAATTATTGAATTGTGATAAAAAGAAAAATAATCAAGGAACCTATGAATTAACAATGTATATGATGAGTATTTATGCTTATAGACAGTGACTTTCTTATATGCAATAAAGGAAATTGATTGTATTTACTAAATCTCTGAAATTCTCATATGTATATAAGTTACCCTCAAATATCCAGCTGTTTAGTCTTGGTGACAGAAAGTCAGAACTTGTTCTCTGTAAAAATGGAATTGAAAACCATTTTCAGTGAGTGTAAGCAACACTAATTGTAGCCTTTTACGGAATGACTTAAATTCCAAACCTATATTTTAACCTCATATATATATTCACCGAGATGGATCTGAAAAAAGTGGTGAAAAAAAGTCCGTGGGAGATAAAGCTGAGAGTAAAAAAATGGCTGGTTCCAAGAGAGCAAAAAGGAAATAAATCAGGGATTCAAAGACGATCGAAAATCATATATACTCATACATACATAAAAAAATCCTAATTGCATTCCTGCCAAATGGAGTAAAATGAACTTTATAAAATGGTAATGGCATACATTTTAATCATTGATTCCCTGTCACAATCCAAATGTAAGCTGTTTTTAATCTGCCCATGTGTTTAATGCAATTTATCAAAACAGCCTTTTTACATGTTCACCTATTGATAAAAGTTTAATAATCATGAACAGCAACATTTTCTCCTTTTTTTTTCGGTATTTGTTCACTTATGTATACATGCATCCTCAATCTATCCACATGTAATTTAGTGTATGTATAAGGGAGGGGTATAGTGTGCGTATGCCGTTGTCTTTTCCAACGTGAAAAGAGCCACGTCACAAATCAAAATTTATCTCTGTAAACAAAAATGCCATTCAGCTATTACCTGATTATTTCGAATTTATCCAGTTACATCTCACAGTATATATATATATATATATATATATATATATATATATATATATATAGAGAGAGAGAGAGAGAGAGAGAGAGATACATACATACATACATACATACATACATACATAGAGATACATGAATATAAAACGAACCAAGACCCAGCTGAGAGATATATAATATTGATTTGCAAGTCTTCACAAAGTTGAAAAAAAATCCAAGCCCTTCTAGACTTTTGTAAATAGACGAACTCCCTGTGCCTAAATATGCTCGAGGCGAATGGACCCAAGATTAAGAAAAATGAAACAATTGATAGTAAACAAGGTTTAGAGAGTCAAAACCTCACCACTCTAAATCAGGCTATTTGCACAGGACAAAATTTAATCAACATGGATAAAACGCCCTGGAGCAAAGGGATTCCAACAGTCAAATGGACAGTATGTTCAGATGAACAAAGACTGGAAAATCCTCACCTCCCAGCGTGCGTGCACTTAAACACACATATATACGAGGTGCCACTGAAATGTTCCAAGTATGTGAACTGTTCAAGCAAAACATGGGCAGTAGGGTTTTCTGTCGCTAGGTCAAACCAGCAGCACTGTCTGTGCATCGAAAGCCAAAAGTCATTTGCGTGAATTACGTAAATTTTGAAACGTCTTGTTTTGAAGTGTTCTATTGACTTTGCAATGGCAGATTTCTGGGAGACGATAATCGATCTGCATGATTGTCGATGAACAAGACACCAGAAATATACCCGAAAAGTGCACCAGGCTATCATATATATATATATATATATATATATATATATATATGTACGTATGTATATATATATATAGAGAGAGAGAGATATATATATATGTATGTATACATATATATAGAGATATATATGTATGTATATAAAATTATATATATATATATATGTGTGTATGTGTGTACGTGTGTGTATGTGTTTGTGTTTGTGTTTGTGTGTGCTCGTGTATGTGAGTCTACATGCTAACACACCTATGTGTGCACCATTCAAACTTGTTTTGAAGACAGAGGATTAAACAGTACTTGGTATCAAAACTCGTCTATTCATCTTTAAAGAACAGAAAACAGAGTATTTATTAACCCCTGTATTAAGGTCTGGTGGTCTCCCGATAGAGCAAGATACTGCTACCTGTGTAAGAAGACTTAACAATGGGGAAGGCAGAACTAATAAAGACAGAAACAATCTTTTTAGCCGGAAAATAACTATAATTTTCTTTGCATAACGCAATACTTTTAGAATGAGAATTTTGGTTCGACCTAATATACGTAAAGAAAATAAGTTGAAAGACATAATCATCACTTAGAATGTAGAAAATCGCCAGGTGTCAATTTATCGACGGCTGGAAGCGAATATTCATGCAGGAAATAGACTTTTGCCTGGATGGTTCCATTACTCTAAAGAAAGAATCGGATGGAGGAGACTAGTCTACTTCATTCCTCTCTTTTGATTTTGACAATGGTAAACCTTCTCCATCACTCGATTACATTCCATTTATTCCAGTAAGTCATTTCATTTACCCTCAGAGACACTTGTCAATACTTATGCATTGTATTCAATCCGTCATTAATAAATTTGTTATTGGATTTCTATGTCAGTATTTGGCAGCATTTGCCATTTATGGCTATAGGCCGGAAAGACATATAGATTCGAACTGCACTTGATTAACTTTGATATCGATCAAAAAGAAAGAACGCTTCTCTAGTTATTCAATTCTTGAAACGGAACAAGCTGTAGCCAACAGAGTAAAGTACTTATGGACCAAGTAATGGGTTCGAAGTAGATCATGGGGAGAAGTTTAACCAGCTGACATTTTCCGATTTGTTATAATAGAAATTATCGTACTTTACGTGAGTAGTTCAAAAGATTCTCAGTGTTTTAATGCTTTTAGCTGATTTTGAATATTAATTTATTGGATAATGATTAATGTATGTGATTATTAGTAAATATTCCGGTGGAGTGCATCAAAATGGGAAAAGATTTACTTGAAAAATAAGTATTCTTTGTGTAAAATCAACGTTTTTTTCAATAAACTAACCACCGACATATTTGTTTACCAATCTATTAGCATCGTATCTGCTATATCTCTGCTCTTTTCCCATGAGGACGAAGAGATGAATTAGTAAATGATTTTTGGTGAAGAGAAATTGAATGCATCAAAGTATAGAATGTAATATCAACTATACAGTGATCTTAGTGAAAAATTATTTACAGTCAATCACTGCGATACATACATATATGCATACGAGTGTGTCTTCAAATGGGACTCAAGGGATAGCATCCAATACGAGAATAAAACATGTTAATTAGACGATTCATTTTTAAATTCTAAAAAAAAAAAAGATCCCATTAATCCTAACAAAAGGGTGTATAACCAATGCATCCTCCCAATAGTCACTTACGGAGCTGAAACATGGAACCTAACCGAGACACAAATCCGCAAATTGAGAACTATTTAACGTGCGCATGAAATAATTATGCTCGGTCTCACATGAAGAGACCACAAGACAGCACAGTGCACCTGGGAGAAGATAAGAGTTAGGAACATCATAGAATTCATTAAAAATCTCAAATGGCAGTGGGCTGGCCACGTTGCAGGGATGGCGGACAACCGATAGACATCATGACCCACGACATGGATCCCCCAAGATGACATGCGAAACCGAGGCCAGCAGAATATTAGATGAAGAGAGAGCTGGACAAATTCAGGAAGTACTGGCTCCGCAACGCCTATGATAGAGAAGACTGGCGAATCCTGGGGAAGGTCTATGTCAAACGACGGACGTTGAATGACTGATGATGATAATGATGATGATCTCTTCTTGATACGGCACTGTAGTACACAGAATAGATTAGTATCAACTGATAAATTGATTATCGATAATTTCGCTCTTCAAATCCAACAGCAGATGACGAGTGCACTTTCTGATATTTACTGTATTCTTTTATTCTCCAAACACATCGATAACGGGATATCGTCAGTTCGTCTCAAATTATACTCATGTTCAAGTGCATTGTAAGAATGTATTCACGAAAGAATTAAATATTTAATATTTCTGACAGTAGACACTTGGTATAACATGGCGTCTACACCAATTAAGGAAGGGAAGACGATTAATTTTGTCGTTCATTTTAGATATCAGCGCCAAAGTATGGAACATTGTTTCAAAAGAGCGTTTTGCATCTCATTGATATATCAGTAGTAATATCTAAACGCATCTTCATTTAATAAGTACCAAATCTTGCTATTTTGAGTTAACGAAAAGGTTGCCTACCTAGGGTAGAGGTGTTCCAGTCTTTTTCAAAGTACCTTTCTGACCACGAACTCTTTTTTAGCGATTTTTTCTCTTTTATGAATAGTTTGCATAGCCCCTCTTTGAGGCAGCTATCAGCCATTTCATTGCATTCCCACTGCGTTCCCGTTAATCTCTTTGAAATAATCTTTTACAAAAGCAGTTTTAGTTTTGGGAAAAGCTAGGATATGCAGAGAGAAGCAATGTAATAGTAGGGTTGCTGACGGATCTGGTTGATATGAGGACTCATCAAAAGCACTCTGATTTTTTTTTTCGGATAAAATTGTTCATCTGAATGCCGACTGAGTGAACCCACGGGAGAATGTCAGGCAATACATATGCAACAACATCCACCCTTTGTGGTCGTGAACTTATATCGAGATAGTGCAACTGTTTTTAGAGGTATTCAAAATGATTGTGTACTTTTCAGACACTCCTTTCACGGTCGAATGTAAATTGGCTTCTAGTGTAGGGTTGACATAAAAAATGCCTTTAAATCTTTATTCAGAACAGTATTATTCTCGTCAGATAACATTCAGAAATGACTATATTTTGGTCTAAAGCAGTTTCTTATCCAGTGGTCAAAAAAATGTCATGGATGTCTTGGTTGCTACAGAATACCTTTAATTGGTAATACATATCCCCAATAGTATTACCTCCCTAAGAGTTTGTTTCTCTCACTTAAACATATGTCATCGATGCTGATCTAAAATGGCCAGTGATATACATAGCTTTCACTATTTGGATAGCACCATACGCTATTTAAAGTATTCTATGCTCAATGTGTATCTCATGATATGTGTAAAAGTATTCAGACTTAACACAAAAACAGGAGTTTGCAAAGGATTAACCCCTGATTCTAGACTGTTTGGCGAACAATTCAACCGGTTTTATGAAGAAAAGATGATTTTTGAATCTCATAATGAGCAAAGCAAGAGTTAACCATTTTAAACACTCATAACACTGTTTGGGATTCAGTGACACATTCTATATTTTTACTTGCATCTTATTGACCAGATGGCATCGATAATCAACAGAAAAAGCTCCTTGTTTTCTATTTTACAAGCCGATTTCTTGTGCATAGTATTTTTTCAATGGAATTTTGATTTGTCCGTTTCTATAAGATTCTACTTTTGTTCGGGGGAAAATTGGATTTTGGTTGCATTAAGTAAGCGTATTTCGCCTCTAACCTTTCTGCATATGTCCATTATCTTTATTTCCCCAAAGAAATCACTTCGCGTAATCTTTGATTCTTCTCCTTCTTCTCATATGAACCTGTATTGGTTATAAGATAAGTACCGTATATACCTAAAATGTAGGATTAAATTCAGGATTCGTCATTTGTTTTCAGGAAAAAAAAGTATCGCTTTGTATTTCGAAACACTATATTCTTGTAATGATTTCCGTTGTGACACCAAACATGTGTTATTCTTTAAACATTTCTTTGATATCTTTGAAATATCAGACTATGCAACCATGTCTCTATTTAATCGTATGGTAAATAACTTTGAAAAAATTTATATATATATATATGTATATATTCACAGTGAACTTCTTTCCTCGTTATACTCTCAGCTAAATACAAGATTATAAAGATAAACATAGAAACTATCTGCTCGACTTAAAAATAAAATCATATTGTTACCATTCAACTTAGTTGGAGTCATGATATTACTAAGCTAAGCCTATCCCAAGGCTAGTTTAAACGAGAGCTAAATGGAGTTAGAAAGATCATGTTAAGATATTTCTCGCCTTAAGAAATGACTACCAAAATAATCATGGTCTTAGATTTTGTCTGGATAGACTCTGTTCTAAATTAGCAACTATCTCAGGTAACGGATCAAATACAAGTCTTAGTCTGATATGCTCATCCGGCATTGACCTCATTATTTAGTGAACCGTTCACTGAAATGAAGTCGCTACGCATTATACTTCTATAGGTGCAATCAGAAGCTTGAAGTTATAAAAAAAACAAAATAAGGTTCATATGAATTTAGTTGAAAGATGTTATCACATGAATTTCTCCAAGATTAAACTTGAAATGAAGAAAAAGGATTCCGACATCAAAACGCTTATTTGATAAAACCAGGCATATTCCTCGGGTATGTTGATTCTTTCAAAGACACAACTTATTCTGGAGATTGTACGATTTTATTTTTTTACTTAAAATGGCAACCCTTGAAAATTAATATACTAACAAAAATGAAAAAAAATCCCATGTCTCATAAGCGAGATGCCCAAAATATCTACATTTTCTCAAATATTAAAACGGTGGGGTTAAGTTAAAACGTGACATAATTCATTGATACTTTGAGAAATACAAGGCATTTCTCTGATGTAGGAAGGCATTTTTATTCGATATCTATATTCAGGTCTCGATTGGGAGGTAGTTTTAATATATAATAGCATATATTTTATGATATATATATATATATATATATATATATATATATATATATATATATATATATATATATATATATAATTATATATATATATACATAGATATATATATAGATATACATACATACATACATATATATATATATATATATATATATATATATATATATATATATATATATACAATTTTCTACAACACATTAACTAAAAATTGCTGGCAAATTATCTCATTTGAGTGCAAATCTATTTACAAATTGATTTGATCCCTTATCGTGTTTTTTTATTGTACATGTCAATATAATTGGAATTAATTATGACATGAGATGAACACGATTTCGGTGATGATAGTTATAGGAAAAATGTCACGTGATTCAAACGAGGTTAGTTCCATCTTTGCACCTTGGCGAAGTTTACTAGAATCTGCTCTCCCAACGACGGCATTAAAGAAAATATGATAAATGATGAACCATTCACTCTTTTTATTCATCAAATATAAGTAAATTTTGAACACTACTTGGAATCATTAATGTTCGAAAATATACATTTTTGTATACATAAGAGTTTTCCCCGGAACTTTGAATACCAGAAATATATAAGGGAGAAAAATTTCAAAGTTAAGCTTTGCTCAAGTTTGCATGTCAGTAACTTTCAGCTTTTCCCTTTCTATTAGTGGGGAATGTGAACAGGTATATAACATTTTGGAGAGTAATGGTGATCCTGCAAAATTATTCTTCATGGAATCTATTTTATGATAAAAAGTGACTCGAACTTAGGATGAAAGTGAAAAGCCAGACGATGATGATGATGATGATGATGATGATGATGATGATGATGATGATGATGATAATAATAATAATAATAATAATAATAATAATAAGGAGGAGATCAGGATTAGGGGAAGGATAGAGACCGTACAGACCACAGAGCTACTGGGAGCTGCACACATACTGAGGAAGGTGCTAGAGATATAAGTACTGCAACGAATTGTAGCTCTGTCATGATATGCGGAAGAGCGAGGAGACATTAGCTGAAGACCTGAGGAAACTTATAGTCACTCAGCCTTCAGCGATAACCACTGGGCAACCGGTGTGAACCTGTAAATCGCAGAATTACTGTGACCTATGAGTACTAGGAGAGAAGGGCTGGAGACATGAGGAGACTTGCTGTCACTCAAACTCCAGCGGTTACCACCAGACAACTGGTGTGAGATTCCAAATGATAATAATAATAATAATAATAATAATAATAATAATAATGATGATGATGATGATGATGATGATGATGATGCAATACTTTGTTCAAGAATGAATTGGAACCAAGAATAATATCGTTGTATTAAAAAACTGCTAGATCTTGATCGTAGACATCATCTACCGTGGAATATCAACTGTAGAGAGTTACAAAAAGCCGAAAAAGAATTAAAACGAAACTGTTATTATATCTAAAAAGAAATCAGTTGCTTATAATGTGGAACTTGCTACTGCAATGGAATGTTTAACTCTTTACGTCCTCTGTGCGTTGTCATACAAATTGTAAGAGCATATGCAAACATGAATTTCAATAGAAAACAGTGTCGCTCTTAACATGCAAACTTACCTTCTTGGACGTTTCAAACACCAGATGATTAATTGGTCTTTGAGGACCAGGATGGATCGCTGATTTAACATTTAGACATTATGTGATTTCACATTTTTTGTAAATGCTGTGTGTGATCCCCATGTAGGATTTGACAGGATCAATTTTTTTGTAGATACAGAACGAAACCTCCACATAGACACAAAAAATATTATTTGTTCCTTTTAATATTCCGAAGCACTTATCTTTAGCTCATCACTTTGAAACAATGTAACTTGATATCCATCTGGAGAAACAATTAACAACTCAGTACCATATTTAACAAGTAGAACTTTATCTCCAATATTACACAAAGGAATGTATCAGGGATTATTAGCCATCTTGGCGTGTATTTCAGTTGAATTTATCTTCTAGGGGTTTCATGTCTTTCCCAAAGACAAATTAGACGTTTTGGTAAAGAAAAATAAAAAATATGTGTAGGAGGGAAATGTTTTTTTCTTTTCAATAATAAAAATGGCAGTGAAAAAATGTAAAAATTCTGTGCTACTTGATTTGAGAACATACTGGGGATGACTGTTCTTTTTCCCATACTTCATTAAACGTTTAACATTCCTTGACGGAGATATCTATTGAATCAGCTGATATTATCGAGATCATTCCAAAGAAATACACTTTTCCTCTACTCACAAACAGAATTGATCACTTGTTGGTTTGTCTAATGTATTTCCTGCACGGGTAATCAGCAAAAGATGTGTTTTATTTTATGAATTATTGATTCTTTAATACTTTCGCTGACTCGCCTGGCTCATCAAAAGATTTATTCAACCATAAATCCTCTCTTACCTACGATTACTGACAGCTTTCTCGTCCGTTTCAAACGACTGTCTTCTGGAGTGGGGTTGTACCTCTAAAACCCATTTTCTACCCCATTAAGCACGCACAGAATATCGGATTCTAAATGACATTACATATAGTCTGGAGAAGAAACGTTTTCTTTCGCTCGAGTGGACGGTTGTAGACTTGCCAGCTGCCAATGTAAAGGGCAGAGTTTACGATTGGGTTAACCTTACCCTTTTTAATTTGTAAAGTCAATAGATGGACATAACAAGACAATGGTCGCCATTATTGATATTTTGAAAGAAATTGTACGAATATGTCCCGATTGACTTGTATGTAATTGTAGTTAACACATTGTCCCGCATTAACTTGAAGACTGCTGTATATTTAACCGAGTCAAATGATTTCACATAAGCTACAAAGGCCAAACAATGTTTGTTGTATTCTATTGCTTTTCGATTATCCATTTAATGTCCGTGATCTTGTGTTAAACAGAGCTCTGAAGACAACTCAGTTGTACGATTGAGTTTTGCTTGGAGTGCCTTTTAGTCAGTTAATTACTATTTTTGTGCATATTTTGGATAATTTATTATAGGAGAGAACCTGCCGAGGTCATGTTTCTCGTAGTGTAGAATCAGTATTTTATGATCACCAGTGCTTGACAGAAGTTTTGAGGTACTACTCTTTTCTGTGTGCACTGCGTGAAAAACTGCGCCATCCCTTTCTGAAAGATCTGTCCTAAATTGATATCAAGCTTAATGGTTGGTGAAAAAGGACTTCAAGTGAGGATTCATAAATTCCATTTTGAAGTGTTGGGAAGTGATTAGGTGAAAGTTATCTTTCACGAACTCTGTACGAACATTTTTTCATTGTGTTAGTATTTGAATTGTTATAATCTCTAATTGAAATATTTTTAGAAGAAATCAGTTTCAAATCGATGAAAGCGAATTAAATACTTGATAAATGCGAAACATATTTATGATGTATGGCTTACACTTGTAATCCAATGCAAAATCAGTTCGTTTACAATACAAAGTTTTTTTTCCAAATCCAACGGGAAGAATCGGAAGATATTTTGAAGGCAACAGCGGGGAGCATTAGAGAGAAAAAGAAATAATTCCAACATGAAAAGATACGAGCCAGGAAAACCTAAAAAAGATTCCATAAACAAATCCATTTCAAGAATTAAGTTTTGATTGTGTAAGATTCATTAATATCTAGCTTATTTCTTATCAATTATACCTGTAACAATTCATATCAGGATGTGTTTGTTGGTCCATTGGTATATTTTTTGTGATTAAGGCATAAAAGACGGTTTAATGTCGATTGAGTTTGCCAGTTGCCGATGTCATAAGTATCCTATGCTGCATTGTTGAGTGGTGGTTGCTCAGATTATTTACAGCGACGTTGAATCGAAAAAAAACTTCCAATGTCTCAATCAAATAGATAAAGAGATACATAGAAAATAAAAACAAGCCATATCCTATAAATCTGATAACTCATACGATAACTGTAACAACCAGTACAACAGCTCATATTCCTCATAATATTTGTTTACCCTCTTCGTTCAGTAACTCATCTTTGTAATTGAGCATGGATACCAATCGTGCTCTTCCATATACATCAGGGAAATATAATTTAATCGAAGACTAAAAAAAACTCTGTCGTCTTAATTCAACACCTGGTTACCATGTACCATTTTGCCTACTTAGTGATCACAAACAAATAAACAGAAATATACTGTTATCATTACTATCAAATAGATACTATTTTAACGTAATTAGTTGAAAATGTAATTAAAATAGGGAAATGCAAAACATACATCATTTGTAAGTGGGGAATTTAAGATGAAACCTTTAATGATGGGGAACCGAGAAGTGCCGAATTGATAAAAAAAGTTCAATTGACAGATTCATTTGAAAAAATCTAAAAAGAGGAAAATACACTCGACAAATATAGACTCCAAAACAGAGATGAATGAATTATATTTCTGATATTTCTTTGTGAAATATCGTATACAAATAAATAAAATCATGTTATTAGAGATGCAAAAATATCAGGTCCAGAACAAATCTTTGCATTAACGTGTATGGTAATTATTTTCAAACATTTGCATATGTATCTTAGGTCTCCTACAATGTACTTTTATATTATTCTCATATTGTTTAATGAGCCAGTATACATGAGAAATAATAACTATCACACGTTGAACTTTGATAGAATTTTTGAACAACACTCGACACAACTGTTGTGAAAAGTTGTTTTCTTTTTATCTTGTAATGTTTCCTTGTGATAATTATTCCTTATAATTAAAAAAAATTGTTTTGCATTTACATATAGAATTAGCACCGCATGAAACGATAGAATTGATTCAAGTGCTTTTGTCTTTTGAAAAAGAATTAATAGGTTTCATAACTGAAAAAGCTATAGTTATGAATGTAAAGACTTCAGTGCCATTAACATATCAAACGATTAACATGAAGTATATTTGGAGTAAAAGGACGGACCGGACTGCATTAAATCATTTCTGTTAAGATACATACATACATACATACATACATACATACATACATACATACATACATACATACATACATACATACATACGGAAGCACACCTACAGACACGTAGACACACACTGTCATGGATTGTAAGGAGCTGATACTTCCTGAACAGTTCCAATTCGTCACACCATCATGTTTTGACTACAACATTTTCCAGTATGACCTCCAGGGATAAACATTGTAAGTCATCATTTCCAGAAGTTTTCGTACATTGCAATATTAGTAGATCATTGCCACTTGAGTTTGGTAATGATATCTATGATATCTCTGACACCTGTTTTTTTTTTCAGTATACTATGCTGTCTTATGATCTAACCAAATGATGCCGAGCCTGTCACATGGTTCTCAGTTAAAGGATCACTATTTTGGTTAAGTCCTATGTTTCCTCTTTAGAGGTGATTAGCGGAGGATGCATTGGTTGTATATAATCCTTTCCAGAGCTACACTCATTATATCATCACCAAAAGAAATGTATCCATCCACCACCACACACACACACACACACACACACACACACACACACACACACACATATATATATATATATATATATATATATATATATATATATATATATATATATATATATATATAAACCAACATAGATATTCAAGCACGGAGATACCAACAGACTGACATGATAGTCATACAATCCACGGATTGTTAAAGCGGAAATATCATTATTGCTATTGGATTTGATCATTATAACGTGTCATAATTCACATAAATAAAAAAAAATACCATGCCGAAAGGATTACAAGAGTAGAAATTTGTGTGCTGGTTTCTCAGAGCCCCTGATAAAAGTGTTCAAATGACCTAAATGTTGGCATGGTAAGATCAGAGGAAATAAAAAAAACAAAACATTAGTATACCGGTCCTCACACCAAATAATTCCTCCGTAAACATATTTTAGACGACTGTAATGAAATGATGTGCTATATCTGCTGTTAATATCGGGAAATTTGTAAAGATCACAGATGTGATATTCAAAATAAATTCCCTCTAAATGATTAAAGTTCGTCGAATAATGAATGCCTCGAAAAAAATGACTGAAAAAATTAAGACAATCTGGATACGATCCCTTTTTATCCGTAATATACCTATACTAAGAAGATGACATACAGAAGAACCAATTTGCCTTTCTCCTTTTCAGCAAAATCAATAATCACTTCCGAGCTAATGTTGTGGTTTACATCTCTTGAATGCCTGTTGAAACCTGTCATATCTTCAGTGTTTTCCAACTTTGTCCCGTTCAGTCAATTTGTTGACTGTTGTTCTGATTACAATAAGAGCATTCACAATGATAATCAAATTTTATGACCATCTAAAAATGACACAAACTGTCTCTGATGATTTCCAAATATAGTAGGATTCCTGCACCAACCATTGAAAAGATTTATATTTATCACCAAAGACTCATCTTTAACTGCGTGGTTCAAATTGAATCAAATCTTTAAAATCATCCTCAAAACTTTTTTTAAAATTCAAAACAAAAGAATGTTTACTTGGCATGAAAATTATCGATTTTTTCTATCGTAAAAGTGCAGCTTCAGCAATACTGAATACTTTAATTTACTTATACTGTTTGTTGACCAGTGATTCATATGTATCTATCTTATACATATACTACATATGATAACACACTGCCGCAAATCCACAAGACCTCACATATTTCACGTATACGATGTATATTCCCCCTGGGTCTAATGGCCCCCTGGGCAATACTGATTACCTGAGTTCTATGTCTACCAATTGAATATTTAAAAAAATATGTATATGATTTCTAAATAATCAAAAGTATGTTTCGTAGCCAGTGTTGCAGAATAAAGTTAAATTGAAGAAAGAAATTTCATTTGCTATTGGGATCAAAGACCCCATTTAGGCCCCCTGCAGGGAGTAATTTGAAGACATACCCGACTTTAAAGGGTTATTCAGCTCGTTATGTATAAACTTATTGTTTCACACACTATTAACAAGGGCGTTGAAGAACAGAAGTCGAACAGCGGGTCTCTTTAAATGTGGGGAAATGATGAAAAGAAAAAGTCAGTTTTTATGGGAAATCGACGAACTGAATATTTAGACAAATCAATTGCGATTCAAGAGAATATAAGTCATAAAATATTTTGGAAATTTAATTAGTAGCCTATGAAAATCTGAGGAAATCATTTAATTAGTTGAGAGCTTTTTATATTCCTTAAAATCTCATACACACATCTATTACCCTGGATTCAAATTATGATGGTGTTCATCCCCAGAGAGTTTAATATTGTGACTGTTTTCCATGGAAACCCTTGATAACGGTGAAATTATTGCATTTAATGCAACAATAAAAATGTATTTAACTTTCTGCAAAATAAGCCTCTCTAGGGAAAGTGTGGCATTTTATGGTGGAATAAACCTTATTGATTGAAATCTTCTTTTGTCGATTCTGTTTTCCGTATATCCCAGCTGACTGACACACAGTGGCACTCATTCCAACACTGTTCAGGAGGATGTAAACATTTAGTTGCCTTGAAAGCAGCATAAGATTGTGAACAAAACAGTAAATATATTATATAAAGTTCTAGCTTTTTTTGGAATAAAAGCTCTTAATTTCATTAAATTTATTAAATTTATTAAACTGTGCTCATTTTATATTTAGCATAAAGCTTCGTCATAACTTAAAGTTTAATCTTTAATTAATAAAAAACTTAAGAATACCTTCATCAACATTGGTCTCTCAACTGACATCTATAATTAACAAAATCTGTATCGTAGTCATCATTCAGTTAGCGTCCGTTGTTGGATATAAACATATCCCAAGATTCGCCAAGCATTTTTATCATCGGCATTGCGGAGCCAGTATTTTCTTACTTCATCTAGCTCGTTATGCCATCTTGCTTTCTGTCGACCACAGCCTCATGCTGTAGATAAAGTGAAGGTAAGTAGTGATATACACTGACTTCCTGACATTAACAGATAGAAATCAGTGAGCTTAATACTTGAGGACACAAGTTATCATTTTACCGAAATGCTAAATTACCGATACTCTTGTGATACTTCCTCAGATCAGGTTTTCCAAAACACACACATACACACAAAAAAAAAACCCACCAAAAAGCAAAAAACAGACTTGAAATTTTATTCTGTTGTTGGGATTATGTATTTTGAAACCTTATTAAGTTGGGAGATCAAAGTGTAGTCTCTGTTCGTCGTAGTGATATTCTTTGGTTGCTTTGATATTGGTCTGCTAAGGTTCTTTGCTGAGCGCCAGCGGCCTAAGATTCATTCTGTGGCCTCAAAGAATAAATTTGCCTGGTTTTGGGTCAGTGTATTCCCATTGCAATTGAATGCTGGGGTTGGTCTTGCCCTGACGCCTTTGCAACTTCAGTTGCAGTGACTGGAGTAATTTCTATGGCTTTCCTGTACAAAAACCCACATTAAATCGACTTTGTATCACATCTTGGTCTTTCGAGGAAGCAGGCAAATGCAAGTCACTAAAAGGAAAATCACTGAGGGAATAGGCAAAATGAAAGCTCAACTTTTAGTTATTTATCAATGCATTCTACGATTTGAATACACACAATTATTTTGTGGTATTTTTTTCTAAAATTAGCTTTGGTTTAGTTTGCTACCATCGATACTACTTGATATTCATACACTTTCCTTGTCTTCAACTCCGATAGAGTCATTTTTCCTTTCATTTGATCATTCTTTATTTGCTTTGTTTGAAATACCAAAGCTTCCAATGGACAATGGACTCTATTATTACCGAAACATACATCAAACAAAATAATTTTTTTATTCTGATTTACAGTCCAATTTCAGATCTTCTTACATTGACCGATTGCATTTAAATAAGATAATTGATGTTTACAGTACAAGGCACAGATTTTTCTCTCTTCTCTCAAAAACCTTTCTAACATGATGATAGCAACAAAAACTCGAACTTATGACTTTTACATGAAAAGCCTGAAAAATTAGAATTAGAATGAGTTAAATTCATTTTTCGGCGAGCGTGCACTTTGATTGTTGTAGATCAGGGTTCAGCCAGCCAGTAAGCAGCAGTTATGATAAAGGATGCCAATAGAAATCTTCGTTCATAGCCGGACAAAAGAAGAACTACATTTAATTTCTTTGGTGAACACTAACTTCTTTTTCTCAAACGCGTTCGCATACTATGTTACAGTGCTGTTTGATTGAGAGAGATTGAAGACACACTTGTATAAAGCATTTAATTGAAACCATTCCACTCTCTATAAGTAATTCAGAAACTTGAAAACATCAATTCTTGAAAGGCTAAATCATCGCCGGTAACCTCACAATTCAATTTCTGTCCATTTTTGTTACATATCTCTTGGCAAGTTTGCAATGAAAGGATAAAATCTTGATCAGAAGTCACACGTATGACAGAATTGTGCTCTAAGTATACATTGGTTCCAAGTACAGGTTTCAGAATACTGAGGGTTACTTTGAACATGTAAAAAAAAAGTGTGTTATATCCTTCAACACCAGATCAAAGCATTCATCATTTATGAAGCATTGTTATATTGAAGATGTGCCTGATTTAAAAAAAAAATCTTCTCCGTTGTTAATTTTGTTTATTGTTATTCGATCCCAAATCGTCATTTCACGATAAAATGATACAGGTGGAAACGAAGACAAATATGATTAAAAAATGAACAGTGCTTGACAATTCTCCATGTAAGGAATTACACTCGATATTTCAATTAGTACTACTAAGGTCTGATAAGGGGATTAGTTTATCAAGAACATAAGGGAAAAATCCTTCACTTACTACTGAATCTATCCATGGACATATTTTGATTTTAATACAATCATCCATTCGATATTTGAAAAGAAATTCTTTACCTGTGCGTAAACTGGCGAAAACTGTAACCTTTTTTTAAATAATTGTATGAAAAAATAATGGCTGGGCACATTTACGAATTACAGTGCCGAATACTCTTGATCCATTGCAAAATCTCTTATATCCGATTCTCTAGAAAATTACAAAAAATTTTGCAACGTAGCATTGTCACAGACAGTCCAAGTTCCAATGTCTTGACATTTCGTTCATGACAAATTATTACGAAATGAAGGAATCAAAATATTACGTCATACGAATGCTATGAAAACAGCCAGCAGCTGAAAACATTACGTGACCTTTTTTTTCGTCGTCATTGTTTCATATCCAGCTGCTAGAGAAGAAGATTAAAGGTGCCTTAGTCAAGTGTCTCCAAAGATTAATATTCCCGAAAAAAAAAAAAAAGAGAAAATTAAACTTTGATGTTAGCAAACATAATAGGTACTTTCTAGAAATAGTGTACATATCCAAGAATAGCTAACAGCGGAAAGAGTATGTTCAGCCTGGGTGCTCTGCATCTATCCTGTAGAAATGCAGATCAGGGGGAAGTAATTGTCTTCTGTTGCGCCCGACCAAACGTGAATAGTCTTTTATCTAAATCAAGAAACTTTGGTATCAAAATGATCTAGCTTAAAATCAAACACCATAGTAAGATTTCTGGGAAAATACATATTCTGATCTATAGTCAAAATATTTTAAAGTCGGTATTCGTGAAAGGGGATTGTTATCCATCCGTATGTTTTTTTTTGGTACTAAGCTTTGTTCTTGAAACCAAGTAACTTTTTTTCAGGGTCAAATTTGTTCAATCTGAGTTCTGAATGTATAGAATATCAACTTTGCACCACACAGAAATGAAACTAAATGATTCAATCAATCAGGCAATAATATAATGGTTAAAAATTACCTACTAATGAAAAACTGACATAATTGTCCTTTGCATGTTATATGCATAAAATATGAGCCGTTTCGGGAAGGGAAATCAGAGTTATACAATTATGTATTGTAATAAAAATTATTTTCGCCATAAGAGAGAAACAGATTTGTTCGGGAACACTTATCTCACTGTATGAAATATTGTGTAAAAAGAACTCTTCTTTTGTCACAAGTCTCTATCTCTCTTTATCTATCTATCCGTCTCGCTGTTTATATATATATATATATATATATATATATATATATATATATATATATATATATATATATATATATATACATTGTGTTATCCACACACAACTATTTCATTGTTTTACAACTCGTCAGTGGGGCTGCAGACTGATCATTATCCCATTCAGTACCACGAGGTAGGATTGAAAATTTCGCTTCAGACAAAGAAACCGGTATCCTTCTCCGCTTCATGGATGTGGACGGCCAGTAAGGTTAAATTTAAGCGATTTATTCATTCACACATGAATTCCCCATCCACAAAGCTGCTCAATTTCAATGGAAGAGCATTGCATAGGCTTATAAAGAAAAAAGAGTTAAAGTGAATATGAGAGAGAATGAATGAGATAAAGGCTGACGGACAGACACAACCGAGTATGGCATGCCTACATAGTTTAGAAGGTTTTTCATTTGTTAATTATCCCCCTTTGAATGAGGGAGCCCGGTTGCTTATAGGATGAATCTGTGCCTTGTGAACTACTTGAACACCGCCCACTGGCTCTGGAGTATAGCTCATATCAGTTTCAGATGCCAGGAAAACCAGGAAAGTATATATATATATATATATATATATATATATATATATATATATATATATATATATATATATATATATATATATATATATATATATATTTATATATATATATATATATATATATATACGTATACAAGGTATACATACACGAAAGCTCGTGTGGATACATTCATACGCATTGAATTTTATCATTTATATATGATTGATGTAATAATTCTGAAAAGCTAGACTGATTTTAAAAAGTGAAAGCAAAACTTGTCGGATTAGAATTTGTTGTAAGCACGTCTGGTGCCATTGCAATAAATTAAAGGAGGAAAATCACAAAGCATACAAAGCACTTTTGGAAATTGTCAGTTGTTCAGAGGCAATTTAGGTGAGACACTCTCACTACGATAGTCTATATGTCTCCGTTTTTGTAAAGAAGTGAAATACTTGTTTTATCTTAAAAACAAACTTCTAATATTAACGGCTTATTTTCGGCATTCATTAGTGACAAGGGTTCATATGCGTCAAAATAGTTTCAGAAATGCAAATGGCGCGACTTATTCCAATGAATGCGACAAAATATCTCTTTTCTATCAAAACAAGTGCTTTTAATGTTCCACTTCTGTAATATCAACGAACCCTCCCCCGGAACTAAACAATTCTTTTAGAAAGTGTGCAGCTTTTGAAATGAAATTTCACGCTTATAGAATAGTTATTTTTAACACTTTCCTTGCATTATGTTACCTAATTCAATTTTCCTTGTTCACTGCAATACTTGACTTGTATTCTTCTGGTTATTGTGATTTCCAGAACGCCCTGTTGCCAAAGACTATGCAGACATGCCAGCTCTAAATAATAACGACGAAATAATCAGACTTCAATAATGGCGCACTTTCTGCTCTCGAAGTTCCACTTTTTTATGACCATATACACTTTCCAAAAAGTTTTTTGAACTTTTCAAAAGTCTGGAAAATCTCATTGTGGATCAGAATCAGATGTCATATTGCATTCTCCTTAATCATGTTTGCTGTCTGGAGTCTCTCTATTTTCAACAGCGAAGAGCCAGAAGTTACAGGAAGGAAATATCTCGATATTGGATTGTGGGGTAACAGAACCTGCCGATGTCATATTTTGTCATACACCTAGTATGAGGGAAAAAACAATGTTAAAGTTAGGAGATAATATATGCGATGATTGGACTGTGCACAAGAAAACTCAATTGCACCTCACTGCCATGTGAGTAACCATTCGGGAGAGTGTCCATTCATGTGCAGTAAAGTCTTTTTGGGTGATTGCCAAGTAATACAAGGGCTGCACAATAAGATTTCAGGATCACAAGAAAAAGGTGGTTATCTCCAGATAGACGTCGTACCGTCGTTTGCGTCTGGCGTGAATACAATCTGGAAATGGACCCCCGAGAACAGAAGACATTTGTCGACGATGGATTAACAGTAATTTGTACACATGCAAGCGTTCCAGTGTTTACTTATGTATGTACACAGGTGCATGTGCTGAAAAGACAAATACGGCCAACAAACATCAAGAATCGTTCAATGGACAGAATTTTTATATATACTGAACGAGTGTACAGTCGTCCAAAAGATTAACAACTATGAAAATTCATCTATTTGCTTTGTGACCAATGTAGCTTCACTTAAACGGTGCCATATAGAAAAAGAGCAACATCCATTTTCTCATCATCAATTACCATGCGATTTGTCCTTTTAACAAACTGCTTCTATTTCCACTTCTGGGGCTAAAATTTGTTTGGCTCAGCCCACGGTGGATCAGCATCTGGGCAAACCATTCAACCTGATTCACGGACAAAACTCCAATAGTTTTTCTCGACGTAATTCATAATTTGACCCAAGTGTGACTGGTAGCATCGTATCAAAATTCTAAAATGCTTGAGAACATAATTAAAAGATCTTTGTCCTTGTTTGAGTGAATAACGAATCTGTGTTTTTACATCGAAACTATGACCTAGAGGGTAAATTGCTGTGGACAGTGTTGCAATGATTTGATTCAGAAGATCAAATACATAACAGACTTTACAAGACTAACAATAACTGTGTGATGCACTTATTCATTCCAATAAAGCCAAATCATTCCAGGATCTGTAGGCAACACTTCTTTTACATGCCATTCAAGATCTTACGTGACAATCAAGTCGTATACTGATACATATCGATAGCTTACAATTAGATCACACCACGTTCCCTCGATTTACAAGTAAAGGGCAAGACCACGTTTCTCCAATTTTATTATCGTTTGCTACCTGTTAGCGTTCGTGGTTACCAACCCCAGGATTCACCAGCCTCCTCTTTATCGTGGGCGTCACAGACTCAGTATTCCTTTAGTCTATATGGTTCGTCTGTTCATTGTGTATTCTGTCAGTTTTGCTTACGTATGTGATCTCTTGAAATCTATGTCGTAAGTCATAATGTCCATCAGTTTCTCCGATTCTTCTGGGGATTCACGTTGTTAGTTGTTATGTTAAGTAATTGTATGTCATTCTAGCAGCATGATCAACTCGTTGTCATTCAAATTTTCTAATGAGTTCTATGATATCATGGACCTGTTTTTCCTGTGCTGTCTTCTGATTTCTCCACATGAGGCTGACCATCATTCTTCCTTGTGCATGTTGAATACCATAGTTATCCATGTGCCTATTATTGACTCAAGTATGTAGTAAAACTGAAAGAAGACCGTGAGCAGGATTAAATGCCTATGCTCATAAACAATTAATTTTTTGTAGACTAATAAATTAAAACTTTTAGGAAGATAGTATTGAGCCAAGCATTCAAAACTATCAACATAAGTTTCTTTCCTTTTTATGATTAGAATTTTTTGTTGCTTTTTTTAAAAAATCCCCTGTTCATAGGTAATTAATTGGGGTCATATTGAGTTTTTATGATATATCAGTTCCTCAGTATGTTTCCAGTAACATAAACGCCTGTTTGAGAATTCGGTGTTTTCTAGTGATCACTGTCTAATAAAATGTGCGAGAGGTAACTCAATATATTGATCAATGCTCTTCAAATTTTTTCTGGTCACCTCTAACACAATTTGCTACCAGAAAAAATTGGTCTAAGGACGGTTTATATTGTAGCAAACAAGACCTGTTCGTAATCATTTTTTGTAGTTGAAGCTTTCCATTGCTCTGCAAGTACATGCTAATATCAAGGTGAAAAAAATGCTCCTCGTCCTGAAAAAGAAACCGTAATTAGTCATATATACGGCCCTCCCATATCGTACAAATTAGATGGAGAGAGGTGTACTTCATGATGTCTGCAGTACGAAACCACAGGAAAATGTGTCTATGTATCACTGTTTGTAATTTGTGGAAGTCAATGCTAAATTTGATCGCATGGGGTGAGCTAAACGTGGTACTAGTAGAAGCTAAATTTGAAGAATAAATTAAGCGTACTGCCCCATGAGCTAATTCAAAACATAAGGAATGATTAGTTTTTTTTTTCAGTAGAAGATACGCAGAATCAACGTAGGATAACTGTTGTACTCGAAAAAATTATCATAAAAAGATTCTCAAAAATTATCGTTTACCATTATTATATCCATATATATTCTTGCACATTTCGCAAAACAGTAAGATAAAATGATTACATTGTCAATCGTTTTGACGCTAGTAGATCTTCATTTTCATAAAACAAATACAGAGGTCTAAAACGACAACAAAGACGTGATAACAGTAATTGCAGACATCATAAGAAGTCATGGGAAAAAAAACTAAAAGGTGCAATAATATGTATCTTTCCCAGCCAAGAAGATGAAGTGCTTCATATTAAACAGTACGTTATGGATACCACATATATAACATGGTAATACAAAATACAAATCTTCACCTCATTCACTTCACTTGCATCAATGTCACAAAATTCGATCAATAATATTGAATCATCCGGTCTGTTGGAATTTTGCCTCACTTTAGAAAAATCAATACAACACTCTTGTGAAACAGCGTTCTCTTTTTATCAAAAAATGTAATTTATGATAGTGAATCTGTGCACAAAAATGAGTCTCTATGAGTATTTATGTATAATTCAACGATCGACCCATAGGCACTGAGAATCGGCAATGAAGCCAGTCAGTAATTGGACTGTTTGGGACTGGCTCAAATCAATCGATAAACCGACCACTGTTCAAAGGCGTGAACATCGGAGACGTCAAAGTAAACAAGTACAGATCGAAGAAGTGATCAATACATCAAGTTGAAACTAATGGGAAAATATTCAACTTGATATTGATATGTTCTCGAATGTTTTTATAGATCACCACAAGCAAATTTACAACACAAATATTGGGTTTGGAACCTACTTTAGGTGAATCAATAGCTCTGCCGACAAATAAAGGAAAAGAAAACAAGATTTTTCTCACCTTATACATATTCAGTTTCCAACGTAAATTCCTTTGTCAATGCACTTTATACGTCGGTGAATAGTAATATGATAGATCACGCATTATACAGCAGACATTTTAGATAGAAGATTTGCTAATAAGTACGTATCAGGTTTCATAGTTATTAATCTACCCTCGTTTTTATAAATCTATATTTATTTCTTCACTCATTCGTTTGTTCTTCCTCTCATTACTTTCTCATTGATTCATTCATTCCTCCCTTCCTTCTTTCATTCTCAATCTATTGCATTCCTTGTCTTTTTCTCTTTATATTCTCAATTCAATCTCATTTGGTCTTTTCATAACATTTTCTCTTTCTGCACACTACTTTTCTCCTTCATAGTGATATGCACTTTCCTTCTCTCTGTTGAGTTTATGTCCTACCTATCACAGCTATTATTTGAAAGTCCCAGGTCACGCAAACAGATGGAAGGAAATATGTTCTTATATATAAAGGTTAAAAACACCCATTTTGATTTCCATTGCTTAATAGAATTGGACATATTTCAATAAATCGATAGGGCAGGACATATGGGCAAGCGTCGCATACATTTCTCAATTATAGATAAGTACTTGGAGAGTCCTCGGGTAAAAGCTTATGCATGCAGAAAACGTGGATGGCCTTTTGAAATGAAAGCACTTTTAGAATCATGTAGCCTTTATTTCGATCATGTTTCTCACTGACGTCTTGCCTGGGTAGCATTTCAAGAAAGTATTGTATTCTTTGTTGAGTAAATAAGAATCTGATGAATGCCTGCGTTAGAGTTTGATATTGCCTGGTGGAAAGGTTGGCGATATTGTTGTTGATAGTGTATCTAACACTTTTGAAATGGACTGGTCCAGTTGGCATTTCGATTTACACGTCTTTCATGTCATGATATGCCAGGAGAAACTAGTTTTCCCTCCCGTCCTGTTTGTCCAAACATCTGACAAGGACTGAAAAATGGATGCACTAAAACGTTGCATCGATGGCATCGATGCAAAAAATATTGGAGGAATGCCTATATCCGAGATCGACGAAAAATGAACACCAAGTTTGTAAAATGAACTGAAATATGTATCGTAGATACTTATTGAATACGTCTAAAAAACAGGCGATTAGTGCATATATATATATATATATATATATATATATATATATATATATATATATATATATATATATACATAATGAAAAGACTTGAAAATTCTGATACCGACGATTAAATTCATCGTTAGAACCACATTTATAGGAATATGGTGGGAAAAAAAAAAACCCAAAATACAACAAACTCTCCATCGAATATAGCACTATTCTAATCAAATTCATTCCCTGCTCGAACAATATAACGTAGCAGCAGTACACCGGAAGATATCACCGCTTGATTACAAGTGATGCAATCTATATTTTAAACAATCGAACGAGGCTGAACCCAACGAAGAGCGACAGTGAGAGAGAGAAGAGATTCGAAATCGAGAGATGGATATCTTGATTGATTCTATTGATATCATTCCTCGACAGGTTGTTCTATCTTGTTGGTGAGGCATGTTAGATTCATCGTAAATGGAAGAACGATTGCGAGAAGTCTGCGTGTCTGTGAAAATTATTATTCATTTTTGTACTCCTTCCAGCTTTCCCGAAACTATGATGATACGACCTATGAATGTTAAGACAAATGTTGCTCAGAAAGTCGCTGATTAATTTGTTTTCAAATAAACTGGAAACCTTCCTATCTCCGTCACGAAAATTTCATCATTAATATCAGGAATGTCTTTCATCCCCTACTTCTCTATCCCCCTAATCTTCATAGTAATAGCCAACACTAGGCCAGTATCATCTGATCTTGTTTTTTAGGGATTTAATAAATTTTGTTTAATAATTTGATAAATTAATTCTCACAACTTTTTTCATGCTAAAACAGAATGTTCTTTTGTGATCCAGTCTATGAGGATACAAATCCCAGAAAGGTGGTTCGTGATTGGCTAACACTGGCACACTTTGAAACTGTTTTGGGGTTGGGTAGTGATCTCCTAGAGTCTTGGTCAATGAACATATTTCTTTGGTCTATATCTTGGATGAGGTCAAGCGACTTTGTTTTGATTTTATTGTGTAATTATAGATAGGAACTCAATCTTCCCTCTATTTCTCTGTAGATAATCATCAATACCTCTTATGCACCCACACATACATTCACATACACACAAATTTAATCCACGTCAAAGCACAGGGCAATAATATTGACCGTTTATCAATAAAACTTACATTCTCAGGAGAAAAGATAACTTTTACAGAAGAAGAATCTGGTATTTTTCCAAATGAAGGTCAATTATTATGTACTGAATTGTGATAGATAATTTTGAGTGAGACATTGTAGATAATTGTAGGCACTTTCTGGCATGCATTTCTCGAGCTTCAATTGAAAATGGAGTCAAATGAATAACAATTACTTTTACAGCTAATCCTTCCCTGGAATTGTAAAGCAATGAAATTGATTTTGCTGCAGGCCAAATTATGCCTGGTTCTGTTCATTGTTAGATTGAGATGAAGTGACTGATAGTTTGATCAGCAGAGAACAATCCTTCAAGAGACCATTTTCATTGCTACAGTCGCAGTGATGATAGAATTTATGAGTCATAAGCCAACAGTTTCACACCTTAGATTACTTTGTTATTCCACTTCATGTCTGCAAAGTTATTGAATCTTCCGAAAAAAAACTGCTACTCTAGAGCTGATATTTTTCTATTTACCAGTGTATAACGCTGTGCAGATTACGGGTATCTAATGCAAGAGTATGTATGTTTGGGTGTGGAATTACCAGTAAGAAAAATACTAGCAGCTTGTTTGTTTTGTATTGCCCATGAGAACATATCTATGCAAATGCAGGTGTCAGTGGAGACTACTGATTTTAAATATATCCATAATCTTGATACAATCGCCTTCATGTTTATGTATCTATATTCCAAATCTTCAACCTTTGAGAAAATGACACACGTAAAAGCCGTTTGGAACACAAGCAAACACATTCTGATGGACAGACAGGCAGACATACACACAAACACGTATACATATACATAGATCTACGTAATACCAGGCAAAGACTGTGACAAGATCTACATTTGACAGTCATCGAACCTCTCAAGGCAAGACTGCATGGACACAAAAGAGTCCCTAGATTGGCTGAAGACACAAACGTTCCAGTTGAAACAGAAGATGCAGACAACAGAAATTTCAATTTTTACGGAGCCCATCTGATCAAAAATATATATGATTCCTTGACATGCAGATGCATGGAAGCAGTCAATGCATACCAATGCATTACTATGGCCCAGGGGTACAGACATTTCCAAATTGAAATCCCTTCATATCTGATTATCTTGGAACAGGGTCACGTGAAAACTACACATTACTACATTAGCACACAAGCAATTGGCCAACACATAGCAAACCTATGCAACCATTTTGAGGAAATGAAAATAAAACTCTCACCCACTTTCAACCAGAAAGATAAAAATAACACAACCTTTGCCACGTATATTCATACTCCAATCAATTGAATAGATAACAATTCTCCATTCTAGAATAGACACAGGCACAAAGTATCCTGAAAACTGACGAATTTTATCCCACCACCACCTCTGACTGACCACCCCCCTCTGCCAGCCTGATACTAACAGGAACAAATACAGACACTAGTCATGCATTCAAGGAACACTGTACGGATAAAAAAGAATATCGCCTCTCATTTACAGGGATATAATTTATCTAACAGAAATACTCATAAACATTACTATCGTGCCACACTCTATATTATCAATACAACGCAAGGAAAGACTGAAAAAAAATACCTACATATTGTGAGTCATACGATTTAAGGAAGCCCATGATCATTGACCTGATATTTGGGGAAATTTAGAAGATCATCAAAAGTGGCAACTTTGAAAATAATAATTATGGCAGTAATTTATCTATGATTTTCAATATTACCCCATTTCTATTCGCAGGGAGTGCAGGAATATGACCTTTGTAGCATTCAATATTCTATCAACATCACTCACTGGAAGCAGAATTTTTTTCAGAAAATTTTGCATCAACAGAAATAGAATACTGCTTCGATAGAATGATGATTTTAATTCTGACAAATCGAAATTTTATTTGTAAAACCAAATGTTATTCTGCCTATTATCAATTTCGAATCGATGGGTGTGAATTTCAGTTGTACCCTGAAGCAAGTAATATTGAAGTACCATTATATGATAGATATAGTGAATGATCGTCGAATTTCTAGTTGTGCAAATAGCAAGAAAATTCGAGCCTTTTCTAGTCGAAGTAAAAAATTTCTCGATTACTAGTTGAGACATCTATTGTTAGTCAGTCAATATAAACTGTCATATGACTAATATCTATTGGCAGCATGCTCTGTTGTGGTGATCTATTTGATGCTCCCCATGATGGATAAGTGTCTCACCTCTTTTGCTTTTTGTTTGGTGGTGATTTCTGAAAAAAGAAAACAAGCGTGAACACTGACCGACAAGCTTGCCATCTTAGTGTGATTCCTCGTTTGCATTGGTTGTATACTCATTTTTTTTTTAGGAGCGAAGGGTTTCTTTTTTGTTGGAAGTTGACTTTGCTTTGCAAAAAGCTTGCATTTGTTTATAATCTCCTTTTGAAGACATGGGATCTTAATTTAGGTTGTGGTTGCTCTACCGAGAACTTGTCATCTTAGAACAATTCTCCGTCTAATTTTCCCACCTTTTTAGGATTTCATGGAGACTCGTAATCATAAGGAGATATAGTGATTTAATTAGTTCAATATTGTGTTTTCGATTCCAAACGTTTGTTTCCTTCATGTTTGTCATACATGATCCGTTTAAGTTCATGTGAAAGCCAATTTCCTTGTTTTCTTTGTTCAGTTCATCTAGTATTAAATGGAGGTCGTGGACTTTCTTTGCAAAAAGAACAATGTCGTCTGCAAACTTGAGGTTATATGAGTATTCACCGTCTATTCTGATTCCTTTGTTTTTCTACCCAGGTTTCTTGGGAATCATCTCGAGGAAGGCTGTAAAGAGTTTAAGTAAGCTGGTATCACCTTGTTTTTATCCCTTTTAAGAGATGAAAGGGCTCTGAGCATGTATGTAATCTGATGAAAGGACTGCTGTGATGGATCATATCTTGCTATAATCTGACATGTACGGGGTCTACACCTCGTACGGTGATATTATCAATGACATTGGGAATTTCAACTGTGTGGAAAGTTCTCTTTAAGTATATAAATACTACCACGAGTGGAATTCTATATTCTGCTGCTATCTCTTAGGCGGTTCATAATATAAATGGACCACAAAGGTTAATTACAGTACACAGTAGAGCATAACATTCCTAATGCAAAGGGCAGTTATTCAAATATTCAAGCCCTTTGTGCTGAGGGCAATGATAGCAATTTCTGTATTACTGTATTATTAATAATACTGAGCTCCAAAATCATGAAAACAAATTTTACTATGTGCCAAATAGAGAGAAGAACCGGAAGTACTGGACAGAAAAATGTAACTGAAACAATTTTCAAAAGAAGTTACAATGATGCAGGAAACAATATCATAATACAATAATCATAGAAAATTATGTATGGTTTAAAATTTATAAGAGATTCAATTTCTGTGAATTCCATGAAAATACATATAGAAGTTCTCCGAGGAAAATTGCAATTTTTGATGGGAAGAAAGATCCACAAGTAAATCATGAAATAAATAAAGGAACATCAAGACAAAAACCTACAATTCATTAGTTGTGGGCTGACAATAACAGGGGACAGAAAAGATCCTGAAAACGAAGGGACAAGCGGCTTATTATTCATGATTAACAGAACAATCCAAATAAAATTAAATCAATGATGAATTGACTGAGCTTCTTATGAATTGATTAAGGTAAAGTTACGGTATAATCCACAAAGGAATCTCCAAGACAAGTAGTGGAAATCAAGAACTTTTCAATAGAAATTTCAGAATAAAACTTATTGCAAGAGGACAATCCGTAGAGAAAACTGGAACAAAGACAATCAAAGAATATATATATATATATATATATATATATATATATATATATATATATATATATATATATATATATATATAGAGAGAGAGAGAGAGAGAGAGAGAAAGAGAGAGAGAGAGAAAGAGTAGAGAATATGATGGCAATGTAGTAAGTGAAATTCAATTTCACAAGGGTCGTTGATTATAAACACGTTTAAATCAGCCCAAAAACTGTGATCAAAACCTAAGTTACTAAGTTATAAATCATATCTAATTTTTGAATTTGATTTTGAACAAGAAACTTCAACTGAAATATTTGATGAAGCATCTTTCGACTGAAAAATTAAGTCTTATAGTCCATGGTTTTAGGAAGTGATACTATAACCCTTTCCGAAAATATTAAAACTTGCTTTTAACAGCAGAAAACATTGAAAAATACAGTAACTTGAAAATGAAAATGAAAAATTATTTTCCAAACTATGAAAATTAAATCTCATTCATTTGATGCAAATGATATTTTCAATTTGCAAAATTTAATATGATATTACATCATTCAGTAATCGTTACACAGCTCGCCTTTGTGACATTTTGATACTTTTTTCTAGATGAGGAAACTGACATTTATGAACTGGTACTATAAGCCATGACTTGAATGCCAGGACTCACCCTGCGAAGTTTTTGTTTATAAAGTTTTATACAAGTTTGTATAAGCCGTAACTGAGATACTAAAGTCTAGAAAATAGTCACATAAAAAAAGTATACGTTTTTATTCATATTAATCCTTAGAAGGAAGATAATGCTTTTAGCAGTGACATCATCTAAATGATTTTTCAATATGAAATATAAACTTGTATTCAAATTATTTTTAGTTGTTGCGATACTAGAAAAGATAACGCACGTTGAATTGCATCTTGCTTGGCTTCTGAGCCAGTAAACACACAGAAAAAAGAACGATTGATGAAAAATGAAAGCAAACTTCACAGGATCGAAAAGATGAAAGGAAAAACGTATTTATTCTTTCTTGATGTTATTTGATACACATTAACATGTTTATCTGAAGATACACATTTTGTTAAAAATGGGCAGTCTTCTTACCAAGACGGAATTTTAAAGGAAGTGAACAAGAAAAAAATGAAGGAGGTAATAATTTCTCGGGTCGTCGATACTTATCAGTAAAAAACCTACAAACATCCTGCTTATGGTAAAAATGTTGGTTTATGAGTATTCAAAGACGACTGCATATCCGATCATTCCCCCCTGTATATATACTTGAAAAAGTTTTTGTCTGAATATATACTTTTGGCAGCCTTTTATCTTTCTAGTTATTATTTTTAACTTGAATATCCATTTACAAGAATGGTTTCTTGACCTCGAAATTGGTATTTTGACTTGTTCCTTACTTGAGAAATCAAATGTATCTTTACGCACAAAAAAAAATTCCATTACATGAATTTGGGAATACTCACTTCACGTGAGCTGGGAGACCGACTACTGGCAAATGTGAGGAACCATAAACTACTAGAGCCATTAGGCTGGCTCTGTAAATATTGTTTCGCAATTCATGAATATAAACAATATTTAGAACATGATCATCTAGAATAATGATCACTAGGGTAAATTTTCTGTCTTTAACAATGGACTATCTCACAAAAGAGTGACAATTTCAAAAATGAAATCGCTTCATCAACCATTCAACACAGTAGACCCCCGACTGTCTCATCTTGAGACTCAATTATTTGGACGTACATTTAAGCATTTGCATAACCCAAACGTCACTCAGACATTTAGCGAAATATTTGTTGACAGATGCCTCCTCTGAAGCATTTGATACGACTGTTTTGTTGAGTGAATAGAAGCCAGGAATGCTGTGTCCATGAGCTCATATTTCAAGAAGTGTCGGATAAGCACCTCATTCCCAATCTCCGTCATATTTTTTCTGTGATTTCATTACTCTAATGTATTGCTCAAAACATCGTGACTACACCAATTTTGAGAAAAAATAATTCAAAATTGGTATCAATTATAATCATTTGAAACTAAAACTTTGTGTAAATCTTCACAGCACTCGTACAGTAAAAATTTCAGATTCCTGTTTGGTTTGCCCACCATTGGCTAAGCATAGTTTGTTTTAAAATCATTAAGCTCTGTCAAAATTAACTATTGATGTAAAAAAGGGAAGAGAGTCAATTGCAAATGATCTGACATTGAAACACAGTATCAATTATTCAATGATTTACCAATTATCCGTCGGTCAAAATATATGAATTTGCTTACTGCAAAAACCATACCACATAAACTCATGAAATTTCCAACGCATATCATTATTGCATTTTTTCAGCAAGTCAGTTTTTGAAAAAACAAAATAAAACAACCTTCCAATCTAAATGTTTTTTTTTGGGGGGTCGATTTGACTTGGACAGATTTTTTGTCAGGCATTTTTTCATCTACCGCTTGACTGTCGATAGAGAAAAGTTTATTTCAAGAGCGAGTAGGTACTCTGAAAGATGTCTTCTTAGATCGTGATGAAAATAACGTAAAAAAAAAAAAACGCCCGACATAACATTTCCTGCGTCTAATGATGGAACAATGGGGAAAATTTTCGGCGAAATATGGTTTGGAAATCAGCCCCAAAAGGAATTGCTTTTTTAGACACCATTAACCAAAACTATTTACCTATGTATCATGTAGGCACCGAAAGAGCTAGCGTTTTGGAAATTCAAATATTCATGAAATATTATTCACGATCAAACGTCAATCAATAGTGTCATGGGTTGGTGCAGTTTTTACGTGGACCAGACAGGCTATTTATGTATATATAAATCACACATACAGGGTGTACCAATGGGGTTAGCAGGCTTAAAGGATGAACATTATCCAGAGGATTTTTTTAATCTTTTCTCCCATCTTGAAAAGTTTTAATGGTGATAGATCGTCTGGCAATGTGAGTTTATCGATTCCCTTTCCGTCCAGAATCATCCAAGCCTGCTTTGGGGAAATTTGGACTGTTTTATTAGTCACCTCCCAAAGCAACAGAAGTAACTTATCAAACAACCACTTCTTTTCCCAATATTTTAATTGATTGTGCTCAATACATCATGCTATAAAAATACATTAGTCACGTGACAGCTTTTTTACGGACTAACCGGAGCTGTTCTTTTATATTTTGATGCGGTATTTCTCCAATGGTCTTTAAGAATAGTTCAGTTCAAATATTCATCAATATTCATCAAAATCAAATTAAATCCTCAAATCATGTTTTTGTTTTCGGGGTCGATTTACAATTTGGTGTTACCATTTGTGGTTTATTTCTATTTTATTTCCGAAATCGTAAGAAAGAGTATAGTTGATTTAAATCAATGTGTTGCATCCATTCTGGGTTTGTAAATTCATTTTGTGTGATATTTTTATTCGACCAATCATCTATTTATTCATATATTATTATTTATCATGATTAAAACACATAATCGTATCACTACATTTCATAAATTCCGTTTATTTTTCCAATTATAAATCCTTCCAAAATCGATTGAACCGAAGCGAGTCACTTCAATGCATTCGCACTACTTCAAAACAAGCACTATGAATCTTTCTTCTTCTCTTTAAACATAGATATTATTACGATAAATATCATCTCCAGCAGTTTTTTTATATCCCAATGAGTGCTGTGAGATGGCTGAGCACGTTAAAGCACGTAGAATGTCCTCAGTTGAGAAAGTTTGTGTCCATTTTGCGCTAATCCCTTGGCAAAGGCATGAATACTTCTTTTCCTCCTGCTTTGGGTAACTTAGCGCTAGGTGAAGGGAATGACACCATTTTTGGTGATCTCCGATTCTGAGTCTGAATAACTTACCGTATATGGATTAGGTACGTACTAATAATATATTTATATCAAACAAAGACAGCCAAAGCCGTTGTCAGTGTAAAGTCACAACTTACCTACCTTGAGGTCCCCCTGAACTTTCATCTTTGTTTTATTTCTTCTGGTTCCCTTTGTTTTCACTTCACATCAATCAGTCAATCTACGTTCGTTTTCCTCCCTTTCCAAATCATCTGAGTATTTTATTCTTGAGAAGTGGCCCAAAATAGTCAACATATGTTTCTTGAGCTTTCATGTATCGTGTGTATAGACTTCACTGATGAAGCTAGAGGGCAGAAAATTCAAGCATTTACTCCCAATCAAAGTGTTTTTATCTTCCTTTCCTTTTTCCCGTTTTTAAACATTTATTCTTTATCATATCCCCAGAAAAAAACGTGTTTTTGTCTTTTTAAATTCCTATTGTGAATATTTTGTAGGTTGGGTTTCGTAACGTAAGTTTGTGCATAAATGGTCCCCATTTTCGCCCGGCTGCAATCATGCTTGTCTCCTGAAATTCGAAACTTTTTAGTGACTCAGCATAAGGTTCGAAGAGTAAAATCATTTATTCCTTTCCCATTTTTGAAAATTCCCTTTTTTTACCTCCGTAAATTTCAAATCACTTTTGTTCTGGTTTTCTTCCTTCTTTCTGTTCCTTTCTTCCTTCATTTTATTCAGTTTTCTTTATTTTTCCCTAGTCAGCTCCCTGTATTTCTAGATCTCTCACTCTCTTTCTTTTTCGCTTATTGTTCTTCTTTATTTCACACTTATTCTCTTCCTATATTTCTTCCTTTCTTTCTCTCGTTCGTCATTTTTTCTAATCTGTCCTCCTTTCTTTCCTTTTGCTCTAAATTACCCTCCCTTTTGCACAGTAATAAGGATATACCATTTGTCCTAAAAAGAAAGGTATACATCTAATGTATCATCCTGATAGTCACCGATAGAGCTGATATATTTTGATCGAGCCAAGAGCCTGACTTACTAATTGAAAATCATGCAAAGTGTACATGAAAGAATTATACTCAACCACACATACAGACATCACAAGACAGCACGATATTTCAGGGAGAAAACAAGAGTCGGGGAATTCAGAAAACCGATGGACATCATGCATCCCCAAAAACCACGTGTGCAATCGAGGCCGACAGAATACAAGATGGAGAGACGAACTAAAAAAATACAGAAAGTATTGGTTCCACAACGTCCATAACAGATTGGAGAAGTCTTATGTCCAATAACGGACGTTAAAAGACTGATGATGATGATGATGATGATGATGATGAAAGAAAATACTGGGTTGCAGATAATCCAAGGCTCAGACAGTCTGCAAATAAATTGGTCAGATTCTGTTTTAAGCTTTTATAAAGACAACGATTAAATAGACAAACCGGAACAATGCACGCATACCACTATTAAGATTGTAATTACCTGGCTCGAACACGCCAGATCTGAAAAACGGCCTTTTTTTTCTATCTCATTCGTTTGTTCTTTTCTTTCCTTTTTATTTCGGACAGCTCATCCCCAGGTAAATTCTGTCTGCTGCAGAATCTCGTTGGCCAATTTCATTTCTTTAGATTGCAACTTCATATCACGACAATACCGACAGATTCAACAAAAGAGCCTGAATAATATAATAGCACCAAGAATCAAAAGAATAACAGATTCGGTTGCCGAGACGTCATACTTCATCAATTATTATATATCCTCAAAATATCGCTTATCTATATAAAGCGCTTTTTATTTACTTATATGAAGCGCTCAGAGATCAATCTTAAACTGTCATCACTCTGAAAGATCTTTTCTGATGCGTACAAAATCAGGCGTAATTAAGCTTTACGATGTAGAGATTGAGAATATTGGGGTTCCATAGAAAGATTTGATGATCTTTTTTCAAGGGATAAATGTGTGACGAGGAGCATAGATCAAATCACGAAACCTATTAAGGTTTTGAGACTGCAGAACAGTCCTCAGGATCATCAACTATCTACCCAGCCACAACTCGATTGACAGGTCTTCCACTGAGCAACACTTGTTGACATATACGTGTAGAACATCACTAGCACTTTTGATCGAGAATATAACAATATATGAGAAACCATTGATGTCATGTACAGAAAACATTAATATAAGCATTCAATATATACGGAGACTGATATCCAGTTTCACTTCAAATAAATGACGGTAGATATATGTGAATAAGAAAAACCATAAAACGGATTCTTAGGAAAATCAGTTGACCACAAAAGTATCTACCAACATTCTCCTTTCCATAAAAGACATTAAAAATAATCATAAAGGCACAATATTACTTTATATTTTTCTTCATGCTGAAATATGAATAGAGTTTCAACAACGGAATATACAACCGAAATTGGAAGAGTGTCATATATCCAATTGAGTTAATGGGTAAAAATTCAAAGTTTAATATTCATGGAACCCGCACTCATTTCCAATGCATTTGAATCTATTTGTTCGGTAATTCCTCCCCGGAATCTTATTTTCTCGTATCGAGAAAAAAAAGGAATTGATCTTTGATTAACTGGGACTTGCTTCATCATATCTTTTTTTTCCTTTATCACTTACAGATTAATGAATGAGAATTTCTTCTGATCCTGATATAAAAAAAAAAAAAAGAATTTTGGTGAATCTCCAAGAGATGGCTTCTACGGCTATTGTAATAGAGCGAAGAAGTACAAAACAAGGGTGTGCATATCAAATCACGCCTGACACGCTACAAGAGACGAAAACAAGAGATTATCACGTCATCGGATATATTCCGTCGAGTATCATTTAGAGGATTTCTAAGAAGATTAAAGACAAGTCGATACTACTTATGGTAGTCAATGAATTCCCGTCTCAGCTCAGTACCAGACGGATAAAAAGAAGAGGAAAGTGATAAGTCGGCAGGTTAAGAATTAGGATTTACTGGAAGATCGATTGATATGAAGAAATCAGAAATTTTGAATACGGGAAGGTCTATATCAAATAATAACTAGCAACTTCCTGCAGAAAGAGTCCACAAAAATCTTTTCTCAGTTTTATGTTTAAAATATATATATATATATATATATATATATATATATATATATATATATATATATATATTATCATTAAAATTACCAAATAATTTTCTCCAACTTTCCACGGAAAAAAAAATACAGAAAAAGTCACTTTCTTAATTATATAAGTTGATTGAATGCGATTTACTGCGAAAAAATACAAAAAAAGTATTTGACAATTAGATCTCGAACCCAACTTCACATATCCGTGAATAAATACAGTTGAACCTATAGTTCGGGATAAACGGATAAACCGATAGACAGACAGACAGATAGATGGATAGATAGATAGATAGATAGATAGATAGATACATACATACATACATGCATACATACATAGATGGATGGATAAGGGTTGGGGGAAGGAGACAACAGAAGAGAAGGTGGTTTGATGAGAAAATTGGAAGGGGCAGGAGAAAAGAAATTAATATCCTTTTCTGAGAATCTGGGAAAAATAACTGCAGGTATTAGAGTTAGATAATATTATGGACCAGCTATGAATATTAGGAAGGATAAGGGAGCGGGAAGAAAATACGAGCATAAAATGAGGGGACAACCGAGGCTCAAGATGATAGATAATCTTAGTTGTCATCGCCTTTCATGACAGAAATATATGCTCATAAACTTGTGAATGAATAAATGGTTAAATGAACTATGATAGGAGATAAGTTATCCGTTCATTTCATTCTGCTTTTTTGTAATGCACGTCAAGGTAGTTAAGACAATTAAATTAAAAGTCCTGAAAGTCTTCAGCATGGAGTTTCAGAGATCATGAGCAAGAGTTAAGAAAAGTTAACTAATAGTTAATTAATCATGTGAAATAGAAAAAAAATGTTGGTTTATTCTTAATTCTTATGAAGAAGAAGTATCAAGAAGCAAGTCATTCAAAAAGAAGGAATACGGGAAAAATGTAGATGAAGAAATATTTCTGAAAGTTAGATCAGTTCATTGGAACCTGATTGAAACAAAACAATAAAAATGTTTGAATTGAATGATTTTACGTTTTTGTTCTCCTATGTTATCAATGTAATGTGTACGTATATATACCTATTCTGTGTCCATTTGTATGTGACTCTGGGTATAGATTATTGGATATGTATGTGTTATTTTATAGTTTGTTTCGTATGTATTTATTCATCGGTTTTTACATACGAGTATTTTCCCACAAAGTATTAATTGTGTATGCGCTTGTGTGCGTGTAAATACATTGTTTTTTAAATGAGTGAGAATACATTTGCAAAGGTTCATGTAATTACATCTGAACTTATTTGTTAATAGAGTCAAATTATTGATATATTTTACTAAACTGTTTTTTTAAAACAATGGCAACTTGATATTTAAATTTCCCGAATAAAATGAAAACCTTTCAAGGTTCCATGATACAAAATTCCATCTTTAACGAAACACCACGTTGGTCACTGGATATTACGTAAAGCAGCTCTTCAATAACCTTTCATCGTTTTTAAATTGCAATGTTTATGGCATTTGGTGCATTAAAATCTGTTATTTTATAGTTTGTCTCATATTCACAGCCAGCAGTGCATTAAATTCTATGAAATGTCACTGATTTTCTAATTGCATTTTGTTTTGATCTACCACGCTCGATTAAGAATTGATATGATAGCTAGTTATCAAGTATTTACTGATGTCATCCTGTTGTGCAGTGAGAAAATTGTTACAGGCATTCTTTACCCATCAACAGCAAAATGAAAATTGAAGTCCCACATTGAGTAGAACGTTTTATAAAAGGAGGTTTTAATAGACAAAGTTAGCAACACAGTATCACAATATTGATTTTTCAAAAATAGTTTTAGATATTGAATTCGATTTTAGTAACAGAAATGCTCTGTGTAAGGTGAAATTGGTGTGGTACAGCGTCTGGAAAAGAATCATACGACGAATTGCCAGTCCTCTCTATGTGGATCTCATTTGAAGAGTGAGATGCTTTGGATAATACGATGTAAGTGTGGTCTTCTATTTTTGAAAGACAAAGTAGGGATTAAGTAACGATTGCATTTTTTTAACCACTTTTTTCCCGTAGACAGATACCTTGTAACAGATTATTAGCTTGAAACATATTTTTCTTTTCCATTCTCATTTCATTTTCTTTCAATTTGTTCCTTTCTCTTAATCAGTTTTGGACTAACGTTAAATTCAAAACTCATTTCCATTTAAAGTTCAGAGTCCCCATATGAGTACGTTTTCCTTTAGGGCAGAGGACGTTTGAGTTCACAACGTAAAAAGTAAACAGAAAAATTATTAGTTCCGTTATTCTGTTGCGTAATGTAATTTGGTAACATAAGAAAGAATATAGAATTAGTCAATATGTACACTAAAGGGATAAAAGGATGGAATCTTTGTGTTATCATGATGGCCATTATTATCCACACACAAATTATGGCCTGACAGCGACAACAAAACCAAAGCGTGCTTTTATCTGCCTACATCAATGGATGACACTATATTACGTGTTAAAAGACTGGAACCCATCTCGTTGCTTGAAGATAACATACTTGTCAATTACGATTTGCATTTTCCTGCCATACCAATCTGAACGGCCATTTTGAGAACTCGCAAAAAAGTAACAGAAAGCATATCAACATATGCTCAGGAGATATTTGGCTAATTTGTTTAGCGCTAGATGGAAACTTGATAAAGATCCGAGAGAAAAGGTGTTATAACTACAGTGCATTTCTTGTCCGGGCTTTCCGAGTCATGTAATCTATAATATTAATGTAGGACAAAGAACATCCATTTGTCTAGTGGGTGCATTAATAAAGGCGAACAAAGCCGAGACTCGAAGACAGTTGGAAAAAACTCGAAAAATGGAAACAGCATTTCTTTTAACAACTCCGTGCTAATCAAAGGGAAAAGTTTCGTTTCTGTCAGTAATATTTTTCAACATGTCATATCCTTTAGTAAAGATGGATTGTTGACTGAGAGTTAGGAAATATACTACAAATTAGTTTTGCACTAATAGGATGAGTCCTTTTGTAGGACATTGATAATTCTGTAAGTTTACTGATGCGATCAAAAGGATTTTCCCATGCTTATTATGAAAATAAACTATATGTATGAATTATTTCATAAGTTTTTTTCGTGTGTATGTATTCATAGGTTCTTAGGTACGAGTATATTCTCACAAAGTATCACTCATGTATGCACTTGTGTGAGTGTAAATACATTGTTTTTCGATTCAGTGAGAATACATTTTCAAAGGTTCATATAGCTACATCTGAGCTCATTTGTTAATAGTGTCAACTTATTGAAATATTTCATGCCATATGTTTTTTTCAGATGACGGTTTGATATTTATATTCCCGAATGCAATGAGAGCCCCACAAGGCTTCACAAAACAACGCTCTATCTTTAACGAAACGGCACGTTCGTTACTGTCTGAATATCACTTGGAGTAGCTCTTCAAAATCTTTCATAGTTTTTAAATTGCCACATTTATGGTATTTGGTGCATTAAATTCTATGCTATTTTATAGTTTGCCTTCAATTTTTTTCATATCCATACAATATGAATTTGGTATTCAGATTAATTATTTCAACCTGCATTTAAACATATTATCCATGATATCACATGATTTTAATTTGCGTGGATATTTTTGAGTTATTTGTCGAAATCCATTGAGCCCAACAAGTTCTCCATACGTCTGATATTTGTTCCTCATATAATACAGACTCATGAAAGGAAAAAAAATTATCATCTTTACTTCTTGACAAATATACTAAAGCACTTCATGCCAAGATACTGAGATATCTCTAAGCAATACATTAATGTTTGCTATATGTCTTGTGACTGGAGATTTCTGCTCAATTTCCCATTTAGAATTTGAACATTTACCTTTTATTATGTCTCTTATCTGCTTTTGCAAAAATCTACCCTAAGATAGTTCATTCGGGGTGCAATTCACAATGTTTATAGCCAATCAGTCTCCTTCGAATATTTTAATTGATCTCCCCACCTATGGTATGCAGCCAAAATACGTCGGTTACTTTTGAGTGACAAACCAAACCTGTCTGCATATATATTGAATGAAATTTACAGAATATATCGATCATTTAGAGATTCTCAGCGGAAATTGATTTTGCTAAGCTGGTATTGTCGGAAAGAACCGAAATAGTCTCTGGCTTGAACTTAATTCAGATCCCATCAGAATACACAATGGCCTCTGATAAGTATCTTATTTAGAAGTGTCTTCTATTTCTTCTACGGACGCTAGGTATTCAGGCGGTTGTGAGATTAGCTCCTGTTAATGTATACATAATTATATTCTTGCTGAGTCCCAGCCCTTCAAATATGATAAAATTTGATATATCATTTTTAAAAAACTTTTGATCTTTAATAATGTCACGCTTCCTTCCGATGTAGTGTATACGCCCAAAAGCATATCTAATAATCTGATTATTACCTGGAGCCGAAAGTATCCGGAAAGCATAGAAAGAAACAATTTACTGGCTCAGGTTTACTGAAGACATTGTTTAAATATAAAACAACAACAACAAAAAAAAACACGCTCTTTAAGTAGTTCTTGACGAACATTTTGGTTTTCACATGAACTTCAACGAACATATTCAGGTCAAAGTACAAAAATCCGAATCGAAATCGCAGACCCGAAAGAAGTAGACCATTACATCTTTTTCACCAAATTTCAGAAGAAAGAGAAACAAAGCAAGAGATTTCTTTTGGATGACGAGTTTTTGTAGAGCTAGGTAAACCTACGAGAACTAGGAAATCCCATTGGTTGTAAAGAGAAGAATTTATGTCCAATGCATCACTTAGATAGTCTCCCATGGAGCTGATACATGGAACTTAATCGAAAGGTCGACCTTCTAACTGAAAACCAGCAACATGCATATGAAATGAGCTTGTTCAACTTTACATGGTTATGTCGAAACGATTTCACGCAACGGATATTTTAAATTGACAGAGATGTGAAGAAGAGAAAATTCGATCAATAATATTGATATAATCGATAACATAGGTTTATATATTTATGTTATCAACAGAATGTAAGAGAATATGCATCAGAATACAAACTGGTACTTCGTTTAAAGAATCAACGGACATCTGTTCTCATAGATTTTACAGTGGGACTTTATTTACAATATAATTATAATGCTAAACTGAACCTCGACTTTTCGTCTAGAGTAACTCGAGGGCAATTTTTGATCAAAGGGGCTAGGATTTGTTACTGGGGGATATGCAGAGAACTTGAACCCAGTGAAGTTGACCTTGGAGGTTACTCAAGGTCAACAGAGGTCATTCGTGGTTATTTCTATCCGATTGAAGTATCTGCAGGTTGTTATTTGAAAGGTGACATCTGGTCATGTTTTAACTTGAGTCATTAGAGGTTACCAAGGGTCATTTATAATAATTTTTAGTCAACTGGAGCTATTATAAGACACATTGTTTCACCTGAGATGTTGATTTTGATTAAGGGTGCATCTTTCCGCTAATAGTGATGAGCTATTCGAGGTTGGCAACAGAAGTATTAAGGGTCATTAAGAGTTCATTACTAATTACAAAAAAAAAAAAAAACAACTGTAAGAAAAATTACTCTTTTGAAAAAACGTTCAGAAGATTTTTAACTGATAAATATAGATCGTACCTAAAAAAATGTAATGATTTTCAATATTTTTATTAGATGATTATTGTTTTAATATTTTCTCAAAGTAATATCATTTATATTTTCCTCGTAAATTACCCGTGTATTTATTTTTAGAAATTCAATTTTTTACCTCATAATTCCTGGCAATTCGACAACACAGTAAAAAAAAATAAGTTCCTTAAGATATTTTTCCCTCGCACAACACAAATCATGGAGCCAAATCTGGTTATTTCCGAATATTTCTCAGTATTTTTGCCTACTTTTTCCTTATATTATGCAACAAGGCCAGGACCAATTTACATTCCTGGGCAGAACCAGGACGTTTCAGTCTGATATGTGGAAATAAATGGAAGGAAGTAATATATGCGAGTAATTTTTGTGCTTTTAATCCATATAGCCTCTGGTAATACGACACATTTGATTAAAAAAATTTAGGATAGGGATTTGAATGTATCTACCATTTTAAATTTGACATGGTAGTGTGCCAAAATAATCGACAAAAATGCACTCTTGATTCTATGATACTTTTTATAAAACAATTTGTTCTCTTGAATTACTATATTTGACAATGTCAGGTATCCCTGCTTATAAACACACGCACACACACAAGCTGATATATATATATATATATATATATATATATATATATATATATATATATATATATATATATATATATACATACTTGAGCGTGGGTCAGTGCATGTATTTATATATACATATATATATATATATGTGCATAAATAGTTTCATGCATATAAATGCATGTGTATGCATTGCAGATATTGCAGCGTAATTATTGTGTACATCTGTGCACATGCGTGTGTGTATGTATCCGTGTTCCTGTGTGTGTTCGTTTAGAAAAATGAATAAATTCTCTCGGAATTCGTATATTACACGCAGCGTATATATTCATAAGATATCAATCATACTAAACAATTCAAATACACCCGTTAAAGTGTTTCAGAGCTGATTTTAAAATCTCTGAGTGTGTGTGTGTGCGTGTGTGTGTGTGTGTGTGTGTGTCTGTACGTGATACTTTGATGATATATATATAGAGAGAGAGATAGAGAAGGAGAGAGGGAAAGAGAGAGAGCGAGAGAGAGAGGGAGAGAGAATGAGAGAAATAAATTAAGTATGAACAAAGATACAAACTCACACATGAATATATATTGGGAAACTCACAACTATGCAGTTTTCTTATAAATTAAGTCGAATTTTATTCAATATGGTGAAATTAATCCCTATTCTTGAGCCAAGTTCTGCATCATTAACACAATTAAGTGTTAGGAATACAAACATATTTTATCATATGGAAAACAGTATAAATTTGCATCCATATTCAATTATTCAAAACTGTCCACAAAATGAATTAATTGCAATCATCACCATCATCATCATTATCGTCAACCTTCCAGTATCCGTCGTAGGACATAGACCTTCCCAATATTTTTCTGGACCTCTTTATCTTTGAAGTAGCTGAGTCAACACATTCCTAAATTGTCTACTCTGTCATGCCATCTTATATTTTTCGGTGACTGTTTCGTATGTGATCTGTGGGGACCCGCATTTGGATTGGTGAGATCCATTGGTTGTCTGACATTGTTACAACATGGCCAGCTCAATGCCATTTGAGATCTTCAATGGATTCTATGATGCCCCAGGCTCTCTGATATAATGTGATGTCTTGTATTCTCTCCATGTGATATTAAACATTATTCCTGTGCATATTGCTAAGTCCTCAGTTTGGTTGCTATTAAAGGTTTAGCTGGCTCTGCTAAAAGCTTACCACCTTAGAGTGATATCACCAATAAGTATAAGTTTATTTATGTAATCATCGTCTATTCTGATTACTTTATTCTCATTTTCAGCTGTTGGCAAATACCCTTGATTTTATTGACTTAGTCTGAAATCTCAGGAAAAAGAAATCGAGTGAATTGTATGAGAGATTTTAATTTAAACAATCAATCGTTGAGCGGTAACAATAAATGAAGCTGGTTCGTAGAGGTAATGGTTATTAATGAGAAACTTGTCAAATTCAGTATTGTTTTCATTTGTACAATTTGTCATTGCAACAATAACTAAAAAATACTTGAAATGTACTTTTGAACAAAGCATATTGTACAGAGCATTCGTTTTATTTTCATCTATTCATTTCTATAGCAGGAATGGACATTATGAAAGCATTCCACTTTTGGTATTTAGTTTTTAAATAGATGTTTTCTGGTATGCTTTTAAGATAATAGTACACAAGAATGGATAGCTACCAATAAACTGTCTCTTAAAGTACAAACAAAACACCCAACTTTTAAAATTGAAACTGAATCCGAGGAAGCAGAGAAAATTACTTTATATGTTCTTCATACAACAATAAATTTACTTTGTGACGGCTAATCTTCCCGGATTAATTTCGCCTCCATCTGATTTACGACTGTTTGACGTTTTAATTGCAGTTCCAAATTTGCAGTTCTCTAGTGTTTATGATCACATTTAAATGGTTTCAGTTTAATGGAAAAAAAAAAAACATATATGTTTTGTACTGTCGCAGCGTCTATTTCATATAGGCTAAAGACTATATGTGTGTGTGTGTGTGTGTATATATATATATATATATATATATATATATATATATATGCGTCAGGACTATAAAATGCTTTAAAGTATATTTGAAAGTGTAGGGCTTGGTGTAATCTATTAGGGAGAAGAATACAAGAAACTAAAAGTGAAAGAAGGGGCACCAATCATAAGTGTATGACAAATCATCAAAAGCATTGACACTATCAAAATATGCACATCCACATACAAACAAAAGCATGAATGCATGTACTTGAATTCAAAGACGTAAATTCTTTATTTATGCAATGAAGAATACATATGTTCTAGTAACAACTTCCTAAAATGAACAACTTGTCGAATAAGAGCAAAATCGGAGGAATTCATGGAATCTACCAAATTTCATTATAATTGTTAGAATATCATTTTGAAGATACGTTTTTATCATATCATTTTGAATGTTTCAACGCAGTCCATTTAACAGCAATTATAGTTCATTGATGTGTCCCCACGTATCTTTGAGTTCTTCTTCGGTCGTTCAATCAGTTGATCACACGCACGTTAAACAACAGAAATAGGAATGAAAGAAGAGATTTGATGTCATTAAGTGGTAAAATATTATCAAAAAAAAATCCATTTGATCAGTTCTTTTACGAGTTGCTATTTGATGTGATAATAGGAAGAAGCCAAAATGGTCAAACTAACAATTTTGATTTGAAGTAATACCTGCAGAATATCCTTATCGAAATATTTTATCATGTTAATCATTTGAAATCAATGGAAGACATTTCGCTCTTCCTCCTTTTCTTGCTACTATTACCACAGCTGGTGAACGCATCGTTGAACTAATGGTTCTTATTTATTTTATCAGATCTGATCAGCGATCTGTGAAGAAACAAATCTAATTTGAATTATACAGATGATAACTTTAAGTTTAAGCTTTAGGTTATTAAATTAGATGGAAAACCACTCCATACTTTTTATATGGAAAAATGTGTAATCAATCTAGAATCATTGTGACAATTTGAATTTGAATTACCAGAAGCAATGCAGAACCAAATAATTAAATAATACTAAACATAAAGAAAATTGGCTGGTTATTACAGAAATTAGTTTCCTTCAGTCTTCTGAAAGTTTTGAAGACTCAAGCTGAATTCAATAATGCTTTTGTAGAGAAGAAAAGGGAAATAAAAACAGTCAGAGAAATAGAAATAAAGAAAGTAAACGAAAGAGCATGATATACAAAGATTAAATCAAGAGATGTCAGCTCAAAAGATTTCGTTTGATGTGTATGTCAATTGCTTAGTTCCCGACAGAGCTCGTAGCGTGCTAAGTCGAATCTTTAAAGAAAAGAAAAAAAATAATAACATATATGTTGAACTAATCGGAATTGTCTTCCCCTGTCTTTATTAAGACAAAGAGACATTCAATATTTGTTACGTATTTCCCTGAGAGCATCAGTTTTCAACAATCAGTGTTGGATCCAGGGCTTTGAATTCTGAAATTAAAACTGTCACTCAGTTACTATGTTAATTGGTTACCAGAGGAATTGAAGTCCTCCTATTAAATATATTAATGTTCCTGATCAAGTATTCAAATTTTGAGACGATTATTATACACTATCCAGGGAGTAAACAGCATATTACTCGTGGCTTTAGCATGAGGGTAAGTAAGCTTACCCCAGTTAGTGTAATCATCATTAGTGGGTTTTACATCGCTGCGAACAAGAACAAACAAAACTGACTTTAAACGCATTACCTCGAACTGTTGCTTATCATTTTGTCTCGATGGAAGTTTCTTTTTTTTCTCTGAGACAAACATAGTTATTACAATAATGGAATCAACAGAGTACTATCACAATGTATGATTTGGGCACAGAGCTTGTCCACATAATTATCCCATAAAAAAGCATATGAAATATACAATTATTGATTATTACGATACTGGCAGTTTAGTAAACCTTCGTATTTCTGATACAATTATACTGATATTGGTTGAAATGATTCTGTTTAATATGATTTGAGGGAGGATGTACTTCTGAAACCAATCAATAACAAGATAATGGCATAATGTTTGAGAATTCATGAAAACACATCCTATAGACGTTTATGACTAAAATTATATATATATATATAATTTACATGCCAATGATTGACAAAAAAGTGATAAATCAAGAAGTATCATCTATAATGTACTAGAAGAAATATCAATCTATGGACTGAAGGGAACCAAAAATTTTGACAAGGCTTTCGTCCGTCAGAATGTTAAAAGGAAGAATGATATTCTTGCTACTTTGACCCAAACCATGTCGTCGCTTTTCTCTTTAGGATTAAGGTCTGTAAAGAATCATAAATAATGATGAAAAAAAAAAAACATGTGATTCAAAAGTAGCAGGCTTTAAAAGACAAATTTGAATCGTTCTTATATCCTTTGAAATAATCTTCATATCAGTTTCTGAAAAATAACGGAATAATTCATTGTTATATAATACAGTAATAATTAGATAAATTGGGAATGTTCTCACGACTAAAATAAAAGTAAATAATTTTGACGTGTAAAATGCCCCAGAAAAGAGAATAAACAAGTGTTTTGACACTTATATTCTTATGGAGAATATATCCCACCATCAATGACTGATTCATGAGTAATCCATTTGTTGTCGTTTTCAGCTACAGTCAGAATGGTCGAGGTATAACGAAATCATAACGAGACTGTTTCTCCAACGTGATTTTAGTCATTACATGAATTCATGACGTATTTTTAAGTGTGAAGAACGGCATCATCAGAATTTGATATCAATTGCAACCACAGCAATAACGATACGAATAATAAATCCACTATGATATCAATATCAAAGTCAATAATTACACGGATGAACCCCCCTTCTTTTCCAGCGTTCATATGGTTACAATCAAATCCAATTATTTTACTGATTCGTTTTCGATTTTTAAGAGATCATTCGTTCCATGGAAAACTAATTTTTCATTATTCAAAGAATACCCGCTCTTGAATGATCGAAACATGTGATCGATTAATCATTTCAATCCATGGAGCGTGCCGAGAGATGGGCAGTAAACGAAAACCAAAAAAAAAAAAAACAACTCACAACCTTATAACAAACACATTGAAATTACTATGACATTGCAACCATTACGTTTGATACGAGAAGACATCGGAAACAAATGTCACATCCAGAACAGGAGGTTTGGGAATAAAACAGACATCAATTCTGCCTTAATGTTCTAATGTTGACAGTTTAATGATTTTTATCGCAACTCAAAACATTTGAATGATGTTCAGCGCGAACGAATTCGATATTGATATAGTTGACAGCTTCTTTTGTTTCACTGACGATGAAGTAATTAGCAAAATGTGGTTGTAATGGATTACTCTGATCGACATGACGATCTTGGTTCAATCGATTTATCTTATTATGTTGATTTTAAACACATTAAATGTTACTGATACAGTTAGGCAGAAATAAGCAGAGTATAAATTATTTATAAATCTTACACATGCATAGATTCATCAATGCAAAATAGTTGATCCCACAAAAAGTTATTTTATCAATGCTACAACATACTTTGTTGGGTTGCATAGCCGAAGAAAACAAGGAAAATAACATGAATGTAACGATAACTGAAAAAATTACCTGCTTTTATTGTTCATAATCTTATTCTCTAGATTTTAGCTGTATCAGCTCTGAACCTGAGGCGAACAAGTTGGCTACACGGAGAGGAATCTCAAGATAAAGTTGTAATTCCTTATGAGAACTCAACATACGCAAACACTGAAAAATAATTTTTGTTTTTATTGCGAAATAGAAAAGGAAAAATTGAAAAACTTGTCTGAAAACATCAGACCCTTGCCCATCCTTCAGAGAGAAAAGCTCCCAAGTGGAAGTTCTCATCAATAACATGATATGATGTGTTTAAGAGAAGTCAGTGAATCATCGATATTCCATTTGACGTTCGTTGCCGGCTTGTCAAATTCGGTTCATGTTTTTGCTCGGCAGATATTGGCGCGCCTTTATGTGTGGCCGGCACGTACTTGCTGGAGGCAGTCTTTTGAAGGAGTGGGAAGAATATGTCTGCTTGAGGAACGATTAGTGTATAGAATAATAAACGTGGTTTGACGAACATTTAGTTATCAGATCATGGTTCTGTCAAACCTGTTATATTTCTAAAAATGAATAACTAAATATTGGTGATGAACAAAAGAGCAAATATATCAGCAAGATTCAATCGAATATATATATATATATATATATATATATATATATATATATATATATATATATAGAGAGAGAGAGAGAGAGAGAGAGAGAGAGAGAGATAATTCCCAACAAATTCCGTCGTGAAGCAACTAAGCATATAAAATTGGGATCCAGATTTGAAGTTCATAAGAAGTACATAACACCGATTGTATTAACGAGTAAAGCTACTAATATTTTGTACTTTATGATATGAATGGTGTATGTACATGTAATTATATATATACATATATATATATATATATATATATATATATATATATATATATATATATATATGTGTGTGTGTGTGTGTGTGTGTGTGGAGCAGATTGTGAGAATGATAGAAGAACAATACATTCAGATTGCCAGATAGCTGGAATAATAGATGGATAAAAAAGTGAGACGGACTCTTACGAAATGAGAGTCATAAATTATATCATTGATTTGACGTGGCTGAGTGGATGGTCTGAAAAAAATCAATATCAGCCAGCGTTTTTAAATGTAATTTCATTCAATCTACTCACGCATATTTCATTTTTATCAGACGAAAGAAATCACAGTAATTTTGGTAAATATTCTTAAGTAAACTGTGAGCTCTTTAAACTCATTATTTCCTCAAGATCATGGTCTGTGTGCATTTTTATCCTTTTGGAGCCAATAAGGCAAAAACTTTTTGACAACCAACTTTCTTTCCAAATCTTTTCTTAGCCTTTGTGGGATGGCACTAGCACTAATATATCACCTCAGATACCTCATCAATGGTCTGAAAACGATCCTTATTGATTGCGTACACAAAATGTCTGACATTTCTGTCAATAAAGTTTATTTGAAGTCTGATAGAAAATGATTGGACTTCCCTCATTTTTGTAACTGGAATATCACGTTTACAATTGTCTTTCACCAAAAACGTCTTCTTCTGAACCTTCCAGAAGCATTGCAGCATCTTTATTAGTTGTATTCCCGAATAGGAAACTAAACTTGAAACACAGTACTTGACCTCTTTCTCATCAGCCATCGCAAAAAACATCAGGGGAAGATATTGGTCCGTCCAGAAACACGTCACTTGGCAGAGTTGCTCAGAATTGTGTCGACTCGTGCAATGTGCTAATAATTCAAGTTTGCCCGGCACATTCAAATTGTATATTTTGTGTATCCCTTCATATATCCCAACTATCAAACACAAGGGTATATATGAATACAAATTTCCCTAGTTTTTATTTGAGTGAGTACGGAAGGAAAGAGGAGAGACGAACAGTGTCAGTGTGAATGGAACAGACTAAATGAATGAAAATAGAAAATAGTTTATAAATAATGATGTTTACTATCGACTTTTTCCATATCTTCAATGCTTTTGAAATTTAGCGGGTACATAAATCCTGTGTATTTTCACTTGCACATAAGTATTGCTTTAAAAAAAAATATCAAATCAATGTGCTCTAATTATCTAATTGAATACAGAACAATCTTTTATGTTAAAGTCACTGGCAGTTTCATTTGTCAATATCTATTCCTATACTTACTTTTTCAGGGGTTTCGCATTGTTATTCAAAAGAAGTAAGTCTTGATAACCTGTTTGATAACACAAGGATTTTCTCAGAGAAAAAATCAAAACTTTCAGAATGACAGAAGATCAAAAAGAGAAAAAAAAATCAAGTTTGATTTGATATTAAAATTCTTTTCTATACAAGTCATTTGAGAAACTGAATAATTTTGATGCAGAAGCTCTTTTGGGAAAATGTCTCACTCGGAAAAAAAATCAATAAAATCAGTTCAACAACCAAAATTGATTCTCTCAGAATATTGCCTGCTTACTGTATATCTAAGAGAGCATTAATATCTTCATTCTCTGTAAAACACTTGTTAAATGAAAGAAAAATAACTTGAGAGTCTGATAAACATTCAATTCCATGATAACTGGAAGCTTGTTATTTAAAAAAAAATAAAGATAATAATATACTGATAAAATCCACTCGAAATTGATAAGTAGAAAACAAATTCATAAATATATATAATAATTTTTGATATTCTGAATGCATAAATATGGGAAAGAAATTCATGATAATATTCAGAGAAATAGATTCGAGGGAGAAAAATAGAATCGTGAAAAGCGATTAAAATAAAAGAGAAGAAAAAAAAAAAACTGTTGGAGACTGTTTCTTTCCAAAAAGAGTTTTCACTTTTTTTTTTTAAATGAAATGCCAGGAGTCAAATTCTTGATATCTTATAAAATCAAACAAGGACATACATGCACACACACAAACAAACGCACACAAACAAACGCACACACACACACACACACACACACACACACACACACACACACATATATATATATATATATATATATATATGTATGTATGTGAGTGTGTGCATGTGTGCATAAACATATATACACTACATAGATCTGTATACACAGTTTATTGTATATATATATATGCACACATACACAGACATAGACACACATAGACACACACACACATATATATTTATGTATATATATATATATATATATATATATATATATATATATATATATATAAATATATATATATATATATATATATATATATATATATATATATATATATATATATATAGTGACAGGTAGTTTATAGCCTTTATGGCAAACAACTTGTGAGATAAAAAAGAAAAAATGATGTATTATTCAAAAGAAGTAGCTCCCAATCGAAATAAGAATGGGTGAGAACAAGGACTTTGCTGGTGAATTTCGATCGGAAATAGATACTTCACGAAAAAGAAAACGTCAAAATCGTATAAAATTTTAATTTTATCGTTGGAATATTTCTGGCATGAGAAAGATTTGGGAAAATTAGAGATAAATCATTTTTGTGTACAGCTCAAGGAAATGGGGATATCTTGAAAATAAATACTGCAGATGCAGTAGCAGGGTGAACTAAAATTCATAACTGATTCGGAAAGTATTCACGAGAAAAACAGTAAGATTTCAAAATTCTATAAAATTGAAATATTTATTAAGTTTTGATAAAATTGTTGGTATTTCAGGACAAGACATTTATAAATGAAATTCCCCCCAGATAATTCGGAAAAATAGTGTGATAAACTTCTACTATTGTAAAGCTTTTTTTTCAGTTTCTGATATTTGTTCTTTAACTGTTGAAAAGACTAAGAGAGAGAGCTGTGCCCAGGGTATATAAATTGCTGAAAATTCCAAATTTCTATTGATATTTCTGTAGGAAGATAACGTTTGTGTGGTGATCTATAATTCGTAAAAAACTGATGTGAACATCCATACAAATGATACACAGGAGCCAAAATCTCAATTACTTTGGAATCGAATCAGAAATACGTGTAATAAAACCTGGAGACCACCCACCCACGAACGTTGAGGGAAGACAAAACTGTGCAGATGGTTTTCCAGTGATTGTAAGGTAGGATTAACTGTAATCATTGACGCCAGTGTTGTTGGCCGATTGACCAATCAGAGCATCAGAAAAAAGAAGACTCCTTTTCAAAGGTAATAAAAGAAATAGGAAGAGGAAATCTCCCACCAAAAACAAGCTTTCCGTTTTACCGTATTGCTGATGACGTTTCCTGCAAGACTAATTTATCTGAAAAGTTATGTTCACTCAGATCACAATTCATACTAAATAACATTGTCTATCTCGCATAAAAATGTTATAATTTATCGTTGAAAAAAAGACAAATAATCATATTTCACTTAGACTCATGAAAATACGCCTGATACACAACTTATTCGTAAGTGTCAATAGATATAACAATCCTTCCCAAGTTTTTACACGATTTCTGTTAGCTTCTTATTGTTTGACTAATGTTAAGGAACTGATACGAGAAAATAATTCAAATAAGCTCTGTTCTTTTCTGTGTCAATGTTTCGGAAAAGTGAAGGAAGGGTACTTTTTCCGACATTTTCTACCTGTTTTATTGAAATATATCAGACTTCTGATTCATCAAAATTGTAACTCGCAGCATCGGATCTGAACTTAGACTGCATTTCCTAATCTTACTCGTTTTCATCATTTTCGTATTACATTCAAACGTGATTATTTGTCTTTTATAAGTAGTTAGTAGAGAAATAAGATGGGACCTTTAAAATACTTAGGGCTCCAAATAACAGCAAAGCAGTAAGTTTTCTGTCGCTCAAGTCTACTACTACTACTACTACTACTACTACTACTACTACTACTACTACTACTACTACTACTACTACTACTACTACTGTCACATATTACAGTTTAAATCCTTTATTCAACATACACTTCTTAGGATTCGAAATAAGTCTATTTTAGTGTCATGTCTGAACATTGTCATTTTAATAGAAATATTTACTTCTTGTCTTTTATGGGAAATTGTTGCGAATAATTTAGAGGCTTTCTTACTTTCTTTTATGACCAGAAAACAAAGAAGAAGGCATTCCTTTTGTATTCTCAATTAGAGATTTCTTTGGAGACAAGACGTCTGCAGCTTTTGTTGATAGCTCTGTCAATTAAAGGAATAAATCAATGTTTACAAGAGACGGACGCTGTGTTTGTGGTAAAGGTGAGAAAAATAATGAAAAATTAAAAATGTGTCCCAAATTTAAATTCCAAGGATAATAATATGTTTTGTTGCATCCTGCAGGGACGTTTGTAGAATTAAACACCAAAACATCCCCATCCGGCTGCACACACACACACACACACACACACACACACACACACACACACACACACACACACACACACACACACACACACACACACACACACATCCATTTTGAAATAACTGAGAACGAAACACTCGAATCTATCTTGTTATTTATGGAACTTCAACTCCTTGGAAGGGATTTTGGAAATGGTGACACGTTAAACTTCCTCGAAATATAACTAACACTTTAGCATACATCTCTGAACTTGATAACTTTGGTTGCAAATGAACTCATCTATATTCAGAGCAAAATTCACCAGGGGCTCATTCAGGCTTCTCTCTTCAATCTTTGAATTATTTTTAATGTTTCATGACTCAACATGAGACATATTCTTCGATACAAAAATATCCACAAATGTTGTTTCATTGTCTCAAATAAGACATTTATCTGTTTGGGGCTTAATTTGGCCCTAAAAAGGAAAGTTCTATTTACAAGAAACTGAACCTATACGAGGATATATTTTTCGAAAAGAAAAAGAGAACGAAGAGAGCATTAATTAAGGAAATTTCGAATTTAATCAGCTTCGTAGTCATTAAATTATGATCATATCATTTATTTAATGCAGCATAATAACCAATGAGAATATCAAGCTTTTAATCCTAATTTCGCTCTACTTCAGTGATTTATATCAATTTAAGGGGATAAATACAGTATAGAAAATATAGATACGTATATTGTAGGTTCATACACATGTATGTTCAATATGTATACGTCCTATAATGGCATATATTGTAGCAAGTGAATACATGGGCATATACGTGTGAGAATCTATAGATTGTATTTATGCATAGCTACAAAAGGGATACCGATACAGTAATAAGAGAGAGAGAGAGAGAGAGAGAGAGAGAGAGAGAGAGAGAGAGAGGGAATCGGAGACAAAGAGTGAATGGTTGGAATGAAAATTTGTTTTCGAATTTTTCCCTAAATACCGATAATTGTTGTGTTATTTTCTGAAGTGGACAGAAATGTACGAAATAGCTCCTCCCGTTACGAGAATTGCCGCATAATTCAAAACCAATTTCATTAGTTTAAATTTACTTAATTCTCGCTTAATTCTCCGAGTTTTGTCACACCAGCAGCAATAATCCAAAGTGTTTATGATTTGAATGCCTGAAAACAAGCCAGAAAATGTACCTAGGGCCGTTGAATTTCTGTCCGAGAATATCCATAACAAGTCCTTTTATTTCTTTTCCTGGCACCTGTTACAGCAGACTCCGAGCTATTCATGACCATTCCTAAGAACCTCAATAATCTGTCCGTCTTTTATGAAAAATGTTAACCTAGATCACGAGGAACCGTCTTTGTATCCCCGACGGAAATGTTGTTTGCTTCCAAGATAATAACATAAAGGGTGAAAGGGTTGTGACATTAAAATGGACCTTGCTTCCCTGATGAGGAGATGGATAAATTGCTGTAGCATATCGGGGGGAAATGCGTAAATTGAATATAACTGAAGTTTTATTGTACGTATGACGATGGAAAAAGTAATAAACGACAAATAAATAAGTAATTGATTCTTCATTAATATTTCCTTACTGTGAACAAACTATTATTTACGATCAGAATCGACGGCGACTGTTATGATAATAAATTACACCAATATCAAATATCTGATGAGGTCGTTTCATTTTGGGCATGTACTGAGAACTTCTCACACCATGGTAAATCCTTCGCTTTGACAAACGATTTTCCAGTTCATTCTGTGATTTGCAGTTGATAATAACGCCGTTTATGTAAATGGAAAATGGCAATGAGCAGTATATGTTCATACTAAATTTTGTACATCTTCTCTCAAAACGTTTTTCTGGGATAAAAATGTCAAGAAACGTGTATTTTTAGGGAATGGTTGGTGCATAGTGACTGAGGTGCATCGGTACAATGTGATTGTATGCAAATGAGGCGATCAAAAATCAAAATAAGACGGAAAAATAACAAAACGTGCTTGAAAAGTGTTCAGAGGAAAAGAAAGTAAAAAAAATACCGCAAGTCCCCTTCCTAAATAAAAGGGAAAACCAGTAATGGATTCACATGATGAAACTGTATGTTAAGCGTGTGTTAAACCTCCTTCTGATTCCAGGCCTGGTAAGAATTTGGTGAATCACACATCTTGTCAAATAAGGTTTGAAAAAAAGTGATTGTCTAGCATGAGGAATCAGATTAATATTTTATTCTCTATAGGCTAAAGTTCACATTTGACGCTGTTTTGATATACATTTCCATTTTATTAGGAGAGAGGTTTCAATAAATCCTGTTTGGTGTTATTCCTTCTCGACAGTTCTTTATCCATCTTCCATCTTATTGAAATGGATCATTGAAGTCAACTCATCGTATCTGGCGGCCATTATATCCTTAAAATATCACCTCCCCGCCGAATGCATTCCCTATAACTCTTAATATTATGTCTGGTTTATAGCTTTATATTTCTCAATGTCATCATATCAGTACTTAGTGGTAAGAGAACAAAGATACCCCATTATACAAACTATCCCAACTATTGTTTGATACACTCTTGCCCGAAAGTTTAAATGATGATATTACAAAAATGGCCAATATTTCAAAAACTATCATGTCTATGGTCATATTTCAAGTTTAATGAACCCAACCCCCCAAAAGTTACCACCATATGAGTGAAAAAGTGCCAACTACCCGACACAAATGAACGCTTGAGAAAATTGCACGAAGAATACCGTGAAAGATGTTCATGAATTTTTTTTCTAACCAATATTATTGATAGAGAATTATTGTTAAAAAAAGGGTACAGAAGTGACCTATCACTTGATTGCACGTATTTTAAAAAAATCTATTTAATCAACCACCACCAACAATCTACCAAAACAAGTTAGTCACCTAACGGTTTGTATGTAGTGAGTAACTGAACTTTTTTTTATATATATCATATCATCAATACTCGGAAGTTTATATAAACGCCGTAGCACTCACTTAATCAAAATCATCACATACACACACACACACACACACACACACATATATATATATATATATATATATATATATATACATACATATATATATATATATGTATGTATATATGTATGTATGTATAAATATATATATTTATATATATATATACATATATATATATATATATATAAATATATATATGTATATGCTACCGCTGCATAACATCTGATTCTAAATAAATTTTTGTACGAAAACATTTAACCACTGAAAGGTACACACACACACACACACACACACACACACACACACACACACACACACACACATACACATAGTCAACTCTACTGGAGATGGGTACCCTTCCCATAACATGTAATACACAACCAATTAGTTAATTCATGGATTGATTATAAATGAACGAAGTTTGCACACATCCTTACTCCTGAGTCTGCTAAATTTATCTCAACCATGAGACAATGGTCGTTACCAACAGTGAATTAACCATCAATAGTCCTGGAAAATGTATCAAAAAATGTATCAATAGATTTCCATTTGTTATCATCAATATAGATACTGTGAATAGCTCTTTTAAAACTCATTATAAATCTTAAAAGATTTGAGGAAATGAAAAAGTTCCTACCATTTTCCACGGTTCGAAACGAAATAAATTTCACTTATTTCTAGGAAACTGATTGATGCAAGTCTCAATTCCCCGAGAAAGATATTATCAAGATCAGAAAAAAAAACAAAAACAATTTAGATAACAACGATTAAAAGATTTAAAATACAACCTAAGCTAAGATTTGTTACAATCAGCATAGATACTATGAATTGCTTTTTCAGAACTCGCTTTGAATCCTGATAGGTTCAAGGAAATGTACTTTTCTACTATTTTCTATGTTTCAAAACAAAATACATTTCACTTATTTTGAGGAAAATCATTGATACCAGCCCTCGATGACAATGAATGAATTCCAAAACCTACATAAGCTAAGATTCAATACAAAGCACTGATTTGAAGGCAAATTTAAACAAGACCGTCTATTATCATGTTTTCTGTATGATGTGTAACTTTTTCGATAATGTTTTTTTTTTGATGCCAGTAAATGATGGTTTCAGTCGAACAAATTTAACCAACTATATTCAGCCTAGATGAATTTGACGACACATACACATGTACAATTTATATCATAGATACAGAGATACATTTACGCATAGCGGACTATATATTCGAGCATCTATACTTGTATATATATTTGTATATATGTATGTATTTGTGTATGTAGGTGCAAATACACCGATACAAATACATGTATAGATAATGTAAGAAGCTTAAATAAATATAATGGTATTCTTTTTTTTTCAAATAACTGGGCATTTCAGCTGGGTTATTACGAATACTGCTTTTCATATAAATGTTATTTCTTATTTGAGCATCTGTCAAAGACTGTGCCGGAATGGTTCATCGCATTCATCACCATGTTCCAAAAATATGAATGTATATAAAACAACATTTCAAACAATATGGGCATATAGCTCCCTGTAACAAATTACAGCTTCACATTCTTCCTTCTGAAATTACAACCTTTTTAAAAGCTGCCTTCTGGTTTTCAGAACTCTTTTCTATTCAAAGAAGAAAAAAAAACAACATATATCAGCATTTTTGACGAGTTATGTGAGATTCAGAGAAAAACTCATAAGCAATTCTATTCAACCCTTTTGGATATTTTTTCTTTCTTTTGAAAATGTGGAAAAACATGAAAATGTTCAAAATACGATTTTGGGAAAAAGACGGCACTTAAAGTCGAGTTGTTGCGTATATAAATACATCGAAGTAGATGTAGAAAGATATCCAGTTAAGTTGATTATGGCAAAAATGTTATATTTGTAAATTTCTTTAAGAGGTAATACGTGGGGAAGTGGTGAAATTGATGGCTGGTGAAAATTAGAGAAATTCCCAGGGGAGAAAAAGATAGAAAATACTTTTGGGGGAAAAAAATAAGAAGAAAAAAAACAAGAAAAAAAAACAAAACAAAACAAAGCAGCAAAAAAAAAAAAAAAATAACTGAATTTTCAAGCAGCTAAACTTTCGGCATATTCGACAACTGAATGAGATTTTTCAAACATGATTTCATCTAACTTACAGCAAAAAATACTTACATAGTTTTGTAAATTATGATTATTGATATCAATGTTCTATTTATGCCTTTTTCCCCTATATATATATATATATATATGTATATACATATATATATATATATATATATATATATATATATATATATATATATATATATATATATATACATATATATATATATATATATATATATATACATATACATATATATATATATATATATATATATACATATATATATATATTTATATAAATACATATATATAAAAATCTATACAGATATATATATATATAAATGTATATAGATATATACATATATGTAGGTATAAATATATATATATATATATATATATATATATATACATTTACATATATGTATATATATATGCATATATATATATATATATATATATATATATATATATATATATATATATATATATATATATATATAACTTCATTTCTAGTCTTTTTAAAGGAAAATACGTGAGTAAATTACTGGTGTGAGGATAGGGATATTTTCCGAAGCAAACTGGAGAGTCACAAAAAAGAAATGAATGAATAAGAACATTTGGAAAATGGATGAAAATCTGCAAATTTTTGGCATATTCGACAAATCAAGTATTTCAAACATATAATCTCATGTAACTTGCTGCAGAAATATTTTCCATGTAATATCATCAATATCTATTAAAGTATATATATATATATATATATATATATATATACATATATATATATATATATATATATATATATATACATATACACATATATATATATATATATATATATATATATATATATATATATATATATATATATATATATATATATATATATATATATATATATATATATATATATATATCAAGATATTCCACGCATCTTTGGAAATCTTTTTAAGACGACTTTGTTCATCTAAACTTACTTTAATACCGACCACCACGATTTTATCCATGAGGTAAAACCTTCCATGTAAGATAAGCTACATTCACAAAAATATTAAATGCTCACCATTATATATACGTAATTAGAAACATAATTTGAGCGTATATAACCCGAAAGATTATTCACCTGAAAATGGCTATGTATGAGTCTTGTTTCTTTCTCTATCTTTCTCTCTATTCTTCTTTTGTCTGTTCATCTTTCTCTATCTCCCTCCCTCTCTCTCTCTCTCTCTCTCTCTCTCTCACACACACACAAAAATACGCACAGCATCATGGGAAATATCTGTCTAGCTAGAAAGTTCACATTTTAATTATAGATTTCAATTTATTCCAACCCTTTATGACAGTCGTTTTGTGTATCTCAAATTCTCTTCGACCGTATTACTTCTATTACATTTATACCCCAAAATAGCGACACCAAATACTAGTGTATATACTCGAATGTTGAAATAGTTCGATCCAAATGTCCTGGGATATTATCTCAAATTATCATATTAGAAAAAATTAGTTTATCAAAAAAGAAAAGTAAATTTTGTCTCCTCTATTTTTTTAAAGAATCCTTGCTTCATGCCTTCTTAATCATAATGTTCAAATGATACCTTTGTATTGGTTTGTACGTATTAACAGGACATATTGACTTGTTAGTCTCAGAAATACAATGATTAATACATTATATAACTACGTTAACCATTATCATAAAACTGAAAGAATATTCCAACTGAGGTTCTATAGAACAATGTATTTTGACGGGCAAATATCGATATAGAATGAGAAAACACAAGAAAAATTAGTATTTAATTTTAATTTTTTTTCATTTCATGACTATATTTGACCTTCATCTTAATGTTCATTGGTTCTTTTTTATTAGTACATTTGCTAAGACTTATTACCTTTCGGCAGGGAGCAAATAGCATCGATTAGAAAAGAAGCCTTAAGTAGTATTTAAACCCACATCACAAGCTGCTTATTTGAAAGTATGATTGCAATGAAAAATAACTGATTGAAAAAGGATGAAGTTAAATCGTACTCATAAAATAAGAAATTTAAATAACAATTGTATTATTCCATTTGAACAAGAATAAATGGAAGAAAGACCTTTTTTGTTTTTTCTAAGTTGCAACGATGTATCTTTAACTTAATGTCTATGGAACACATTAGAATAAATCTCTTAAATTGTATCGACTTAAAACCAACTGCAAAATGATATTTGATGCCCTGAAAATTAGTCATTTTTGATACTTCATTGATTGACGAATTGAAACTAAAAAAGTAAGAGCGCTCAACTGCACTAGGATTAATTCTCTCGACCCATAGAAATCTAAAAAGTAGACAAAATAGAAAGCATTCTTTGATGCAATCTTAATTCGAAACTACGATACCTATTTCAATTTCTTTATATGAGTTTCCTGTAAATGGGGTTTGGAAACCGTAGCAAAACAAGTTGGCTTCACAAGTGGGTATGAATCTGTTATCATTTGAGCGTACGTCACTGAGTCACTGTTTCGTGCATGACGTGAGTAAATTCAACTCATTGTCATCAGTCATCGGTCATTGTTTATACACACGTAGATAAAGTAAAATTCCGACGGTGAAAGTTTGACAAAAGCAGAAAGAAATACAGCCTATTCTTTAATCTGTTACTAGCCTCAGAAGCAAGGGGGAGAGAAAGTCAGAAAAGATGTACTCAACCTAATGGTTAACACACCTATGGCCTCAAGAGTAGGTTAAGAGTAGAGAACGTTTTGAGAAATCTTTTGAAATCTAACAAAAGAAAACAGCAGCTATTTATACGTAAATTTATTTGAATGAGCAACAACCATCAAAAGTTCTGTTTTTGACCCATGGAAGTAGATTCCAACATGACGTCATCCAACTTTTTTCAAGCCATATGTTCGGATCTCAAAGTCTTGAATTAAAGCAACTGACTGATGAAGTCCACTGTGTTTGAGTTCGATTGAACTAAATGGTTTTTTGATCCTAAGCACTCAAATCTCCATTATTTAGTGTTGGCTAAAAAATAAAATTTGGTCAAGTGTTATTGCCGGTGCAATTTACGTGAAGAAATGAAGCTTACAAATTTCACGCTATCAAAATACGCACTTTGGATTGGAATTCGTGCAACATATTCAAATGGAGACAAAATATAACGTATTTTAGGCGCGTTAAAGGGGAATAAAAACCCTGGAAACTTTTCCGCTGCAAATGTTTATTTCTACGTCATTTCGGTTGGAAGCTTATCCTCTATTTTTTCCTCATCGGTACAGCAACCAAAACGATCAGAAATAGAGTGAAAAAAAAAGATGTCAAGACTCGGCATCAATCGACTGTACTCCATCTAAAAAAAGATCGAACAGTATTACGTATTTCTATGTTTGCTTCAAAATGTCTTTACAGTCTTCCCATCAAGTCAATTTTGCAGTCCATTACTTCATCACAGCATTTATTGTCCGTTCTGCTGAAGTAGATGAACCGAAAACCCGGTGAATAAATAACGTTTACTCTGACAAGTAAATACACCGAGAACCATAGTCGCAAGTACTTATGTTCCTGACGTGTTCACAAAGCAGAAAGATGATTTTATATGTTTAAGTGCCACAGCCCATTTGTGCTAATCGAGTCCTGGAATCATTTTACGACGAACAGATAGATTGTATCGCCCGAATGTGAAGGTGCCTTCGGACATTTTGTGTGGAAATCAGAGGCAGCCGAAGATGGACTATGTATTTCTCTGTTATGATGGACAATAAAAAGTGTATGTATATCAATGACGAATCATGAAAGGTACCTTGAACAATTGGAAAGCAGTATAATCTTCATTTCTGTATAGAGTAACAGTAGTAACACACTTAACTCACGCTCTCTACTTTGAAATACTTAAGAGAATCAATTAGTGTCCGACTCAATCATGAAAATAAACATACATTCTTCACAATCAATTGAAGGTAAATAATAAAAACTGATAGTAAGATTGGATTGCCAAAACTGATGTACCACTTAATAACAAACATGGTGCAGTAGAGTCCAGGATATATGATGAGTTTAAAAGGTGCGTTTTAATATCGCTTGCCACTAGGTTCAAGTTTCAAAGTCGTAACAGAGTTAAGTAAGTCACTCTCTGAATTAAAGAGTTATGATTCCTTTTCGCACTTGTACTTATTCTTTATTCTGATTAGTGTGGTCAACTTATTTACTTTATCTAATGATAACCCAGGCTTAGTTTAGTAGCAATAAGAAGCAGTTGATATTAAGATAGAGGTGAATAGTAGCTTAACAGATAATTTGTAATTATGATTCAAATAATCGCAACGATTCAAAAAGCCAAAACGAACGATAGAAAATATGAAAACGTATAATACGATATAGATTTCAAATCTTCACATGCATTTTTATCTAAACCACTTTTTGTATGATGTTACATAATTTCACTTTAAAATTGTTAGATAGTGTACTTTATAAGATTCAATATCGTTGAATTGTATGCTCAGCAACTCTTTCAAAATCGTAGAACTGCAAATTTTGGCAATGCAGGTTTTTATCTCTCGATTGATTTGAAAGATTCGGTGATACGCTTGGCAGTAGTAGGGTTCTGAAAGTGGAATCTTTTTTGCAGAATGGAAAGAAGCATTGCAGAGATTGAAAAGTCACGTTTTTCAGGTCATAAGGGGCTTCCTGCTCCAAGTTCTTGCTAGTTCGTGCTTTCTTAACAGACCCCTTTTTTCCAAGGTCAGGAAATAGTGCACAGGATTTCATGGGCATGTTCTTCGTAAAATGGCTGCGTGGCATCCAAATTTTTTTTCAACATCACAGCTCACTCAGTGTCTTAATATACTTGCAGCAATGGAATAACTCATGCAGTTTTGTCTCAACATCAAGCTACAGTTCAGGAACGAGGCCATGGATATTCGAAACCCTTTTAGAATAGAGCTCAATGTACAATTATAATAGTTAATTAGACTCATCATTCAATTTTACATTTGGACGAGCCAAACTGCGAATGTAATCTAGGAGTCGAATATAAAAGTCATTTACCAAAGTAGTTCTTTGTCTTAATAATTTCATATCATTTTTTAAAACTTATAACAAACACAGCAGTGCATCGAAACATTGGTAATCTTTTGTAACTCAGAAAGCCCGCGAACATCGTAGGTTCAATTTGTTTTGTCAGCAAATTGATGTAATATCGTCAATACGAGTTGTATTCAATCATATACTCGAATATATTTCCATTTGTTAATTTAAATTTCGGAAGAAGGAAACATATATGCCACAACTTGGGCGGGGGAATCATGAACTTTGTTTGCTACGATTGACACTATTGGATGAATTTGTTGTACTTGTCCTCTTTCATATCGGTCATTTTGATATGCTGGGAGCTCAGAATATTTGCCGGGATTTAAACTGATAACGACTATAGAATCAATAACAATAGAAAAAATAGCGTCCAGGTCTTATTTGTTAAAGTGAATTACTATTCGAAAAGAGCAGAAAATATTAGATTGGCACGTTATACGTCGATAAAAGAGAGTTTTAAATAATTACAGCAAATTAATATGGGAAACAAATGTATTCACTTGTCAAGGGTAGTTAACAGAATTATGTCTGCTGACATGCAATGAAACTGCCTTATTTCAAAAGACGAAGTGAAAACAAGACTGTCCACAAAAGAGGATAGTTAAGTCCCTTTTTATCCATGAAATATCTTCTTTGTTCTTATCAAATATTTTTATAAGGTTGACTTTCATTTAATACGATTCGAAAGAGATTACATCACTGAAGTTCGTATTCTTGCAGGGTTTATCCAATGAAACATTTCGAATTCGCGTTTTACTTTGATGATGATTCTATCAAATTTTGATATGATTCCCTTTGAGTATATATGGAATAAAGTTGGAGAGGAAGAAGTGTATTTCGAAACCTTTTGAAAATGGTGATCTGAGGAATTACAAGAACTCAGATTGTAAATATTTAATATTTTCTTATCACTTATCTTTGCCTGAAAATCATGCTATCTTGTAAAATCCATTTTGATTTATCAAATATCAATATTTAGTATTAATAATATCCGATACATATTTCAGTTTCTAATGATATATCATTTGTTTATGCATAAAAAAGATGTTGGAAAATTGAGCTGTCATACTCCAATTCTTGCTTGTTGTTTAAAAGGTGCACAGATTCATTTTTGTAAAACTGTGTGCTATTACGATAAATTAATCCGTCAAGTAGTTCTCTCTGTTTGGCTCCAAAGTTTGGGAAGACATGAACAAAGAAAAATTGTTTTGATAATTTATTTGTTTATGAATAATTATTTGAAAAAAGTTACAACTACATAGATGTTTTTTTTAGCAAAAATAACTTATAAAATAATATACAGTAAACCTTTTGATGAATTTATTGCTTTGAGGGTATTGTGAGTTTGGTCTAACAATGATTGTCGAAAGAAATTATTTGTAATTTGTTTGTTGAAATTAGTTCTTTGATATTTGGCAGACGTGATTAAACAACATGGACTTTTACTTACTTTTTATATTTGAGTGTTTATTTTTCTTTTGAATAAATGACCACCCGTTCCCCGTAGACAAAACTTTTACATTAACGGACATAATTTCTGCACACACTCACACATGCACACGCACACACATAAATATTCATATTACCAAATCATTATGCAAAAAAATTTCCCTCCTGTATTCTGATACAGTGGAAACATTGATATAATTTTCTACTCAAATATTCACATAGCACTATTATGCAATGTCTCCAAATATCAAACTAAAATCCATGAGTTATTCCTGCAGTGATTTAATTGGCATCGTGCCAAATTATCAAGGATAAACGCTAATCAAATAGTAATTAAACTATCAGCTGGAACACAGAATGTAGAAAGTTTCAAAAAAGCTATAAAAACGCGTATTCATGAAATACTGGAGCTTATAAATCAAAACATGCGATTTTGAAAACGTAAACTCTGATACAAATAAATTATTTTCAAATTCAAAAGCCTTGTTTACTAATCATAGATTTTAGTCGATCATTCAATAAAGATCTTTGTGAGGAAGGTTGTTTTTTTTCTACAAGGCCTTTTTTTCTGGTTAGGTTTTGAATTCATACTGATGTAATAGCTTCTGCACATGCCACATTAGCTTGTTAGGATTCTTCCTTGGTTGCAAATTGTTTGATTCACTCCATATATTTTAAAGTAGGTTGAGCTTCAGGGAAATTGCTGGACAATAGATGAATTCACCTTTCTTGAAACCCATATTCAGGTTGCCAACAGTTGCATGCACACTGCGCGGAAGGGCATTGTCTTGTATGAAGATAAGTTTCATTTGTCGGCCTATGGACCTAATCATAAAACAAAGCTGAAAAATTGTCTTTCAAAATTTTTAGGGAAGTAATTTTTCTTCATTTGATACATGCCTAGGTCCAATTTAATCGTCCTCCACAATTCAAGCCCAAAATGTTACTACATCACTGCCATGTTGATGCCCTAGTCGTACGGGTCTTTGCCATTCAATCGCAACCAAGCCCATACTCAATAAAAGAAGGCTCAGCACCCGTCAGTAAAAAAAAGAACATCGTTGAAGTCAGTTTTCAAACACTTTCAAGCCCATCCCAGACGTTTCATCATCCATCTATGCTTCAAATGCCGTTCAATACTAAGCCTAACACATTTGATGATCTTTTGATGGTATTCGAGATGATCTGGGAAGGTTATCTTGATCAAACACTTCAAATTTAGTCTTGCTGGTCTAGGCTGTTTTTGTGACAATACACGTAATTTCAGATAACTCCCCGCATGATATAAATCTAAACACGTCAATGTCTGATGCACCTGGGTTTTCAACATATTTGTTTTCTTTTTGAGGGTCCTTGACATATATTTACGCCATTTCAAAGATTGCAGAGCCCTTTCCACGTTTTTTGTCGATAGAATTATACTCAGTCTGGGATAAATTGATTTTGCATTCAATTTGGTTACCCTATAATTTGTAAAATATAAATTATGAATAAAATGTAAGCTCATAACAAAAATTGCTCCCGTTTCTTTAATTATTTTTGCTTCGTTGGCAGTGGTTGGGGTAACCAATATTTGTGTCATATTATTTCCCTTTATCCTTCTTTGATAAAAATATAACGTTTTAGCACACTAACTCAGTACTCACAATACACACACACATACACACACAAACATATATATATATATATATATATATATATATATATATATATATATATATATATATATATATATATATATGTGTGTGTGTTGAATCATATACTTAAGACAGGACATGTCATTTGTTGTGATTTTGTATTTTATATTCAGTGGGGCTCTCCACGGAGAATAATACATGATATGCTGTTCATAAAAGCAAAGAAATTCTTGTCACTGGAATACATTTATTATGTAAATACAAGCTGTAAACTGATGATTATAATTGTATGTGTTTGCAGGTATCGTCAGTATCGCATCACATCTGAGCGATGAACGAAAAGCTTGGTCGCTTTTTTTCTTGATATCATAGTTTTTTTTCTTGTAGAAAGAATGCCAACAAGTAACCACAAAAATAAATGCAGATATATTAAGGCGTGATTAGCAATGGAAATTTAGCTGAGTTTTCCTGATACTGTAAAGCTACAGAGAGCCAAATCTTAATTATTCAAAAAATTGCTGAGTCATCCCGCCGAAATACTTGGAAGATCTTTTTTTAGGCAATCTGTCCAAGCTTTTTGTTCTCACACGTTCACATTTCATTGGAGTGATTCAGGATGAGATTATTCCATTTAAAATGTGGGGACCTATTGAATAATTTCCACTGAATAATAACCTGTTTTATATCAATTCATTTTGGCTTTGATGTTATAATTCTAAACATTTACATCTTTATAAACACTGCAATTACAACGCAAGCATATAACCGAATTAAATTGAAGATTTTTTAAAGAGTTTTCGAATAAGCATATTTTTACGAACATAATTCTATTTTTATGTTTATAAAACTGTTTACCCGACTTTGGTAGGAAACTATATTCGCAACTTTGATATGGAACTATATTTGCAAATAAGATCTAACAGTTTACAAAAACAATTTTGTTATTGCTCTCAAAGTATTTTGCCATGCTGTTCTTTTGATGAATGACATTTTTAATCTTTATTGAACGTAAGCCATTTCTGGACTCCAGTATGGTTCTTTGATATTTCCTTTTTATTGTTTGTTTCAGAGCGCATATTCCAAATTTTGTGCCCATATCCACGTATAATGATCTAACTCCCCGTTATATAAGATTAAACATACACGAACAAGAAAATGAGCCAACTTAAACTGAAATAGAAAAAAAATCAACAGGCTTATCTTCAGCCATAGAGACGGCTACCTATGTTAAAAAATTACTTTTCAGGTCTCTGTAATTGACTGTTATTTAAAGTTCCTTAGAGCTTTCAACCGATTTGACCGCAGCATCACTTGAGATTTTGACATCAATATTATATATTTCGGGATCTATCTATCTATCTATATATCTATCTATCTATCTATCTATCTATATATTTATCAACCAAACTGCATTTTCACTTGTATACACACCTGTCTATCAATGTATCTACAAAGCAATCGAACAAACCGTCCTTTATTACTATATTGACCTCATTAATCCTGATACATATTGAAAAAGTAAATATCGATTGGTGTCTGGTATTGATGGACGATTCTATTTGAACGCAAGTACCATAAGAAAAATACAGCTCGTGACGCGAACATTTAAATCATATTTGAAAAGTAATAGCATAAAAGCCACCGCAGCATTAGTAACATTTATAAATGTATTAACCCTTTTGTAGACCTCTTTATGATATAAGGACTAATATATTCTTTTTTTTCTTTTTTTTTGCCTATGTATATTTATTATCTGATGTATGTATATCTGCCTTGAGGAATTGTGCTTACTGTCTTTAAAAGAAAAAAAAGAAATGCAATATTTATTGACAGCGAAAATAGTTGAAATCTCAAAAATATTGATCTGGCTTTGGTTTCATCGTTCAGGATTTGAAATCTTTGAAACAGATTATTGATTATCTTTCTAACAATTCCATTTAGATTTTTTCGTAACGATTTCCGTTCAAATTGATAGAATGCATCATTTGCACATTGCAATGCTTCAATTTCAATCGATTCTTTAAAAAAAAATCGATATCTTCGGTATTTTTTATTTTTCAATTTTCGAGCCATTCATCGAGAAAATATATAACAGCTGTAATAGACGCGAGCTTTGAAATAACGAAAGAAAATTGAAAAAGTTGTAAAGCAGCGTAAAGATTTTGATATTTATTTTTTTTTTATTGGAAAAAGAAGCAATACTATTAAGTACCATATATTTCCAGAGAAGTCAATCACTCATTTAGTCCAGGCATATTTTACCAAGTATAACGTGGACTGCAAATATGAATAGATGTCGCTAAAAACGTCCCATCAGTTTATTAAAGATAATTTTTTTCCACTTTCAACACTACACCTCACTAACCCTCGATTATATGTATTTTTAACTGTGTTTTCTACCCACCTTAAAGACTGTATGATTCTACCTAAAATACCAACAGTTCATTGAAAGGTCAACGGACCAAGTTGATCGGCCCTCAGCCAATTTGTTTATCGTCAACACTTTGCTATATTCATGTTATCAAACAACTCATTGATATTAAATCTCAATTATCCGTCAATTTGGTTGAGGGTATTGAACTATTTTTCTTTGAATTTCTTTTTCTTAGCATTTTGACCTTTTGATAATTCGCTTAACCTTTCACAATCTTGAATTTGAGTAATTATCACTTATGAAAGATATAATATTTCATCATAAGATTCAACAGAGTTCCAATAGCTGGGAGTATATATTCTGGTTGTAAGCATCTTGTGCAATTATTTTGCATTATTATGTTGATGCTTAACAACCTATATAGACTTGATCTTTGGCTAGTGTATTGAGTTCGATCCTTAGGGAAAGCTAAATTTCCTGCTTACTGCAAAACTGAACTTTTCTGTCTTAAAAACAATTCAAATCAATTCGACCGTCGATGTTATTGTTGAAATCTGTGAGCATACGAATTGCACACAAACAGTAAGGTATCTGCAGTGAAGGCTTTTTTCTCTCTTCCCTTTAAATATGATCCAAATCACATCTGACGGTGTTATAACACATGAGTGGCAAGTGCTTAATGTTCAACAATACGAAAACACTACAATGTAATAATTTAGTCATTCTTAAAATGTTGAACGAAGACCAGGTTTTTTCAATATGTCACATGACCTATCAAAATTATTACTTAAACAAAATACGATATAAATTTAATGAAAATGATATTATACAGTCCAAAGCAGGGTAAACATTTTCTAATCGCCTTATCGAAGTAAAAATACACATGAAATAATGGACGGTGGATTTTTTCAAAACACACCACTTGAAAAAACCATCTTCAAGTCTTCGTGTTCCGACCTATTTTTTTCAAGTACGTGGATCCATGTTAAATCGCCACGATACTGCAGGATATACCCACTTGACATATGATATCACAAGATATTCTCACTAGGAATAAGTGAAGGTTTCAATACTGTTCCATTTGGAATCGAACTTTTCATTAGATTATTCTAGCTGTTGATGCCATTGTTTAATCCTGAAAAAATACGTGATGGAATGTGTTCAAACAACAGGATATCTACAATGAACACTTCCTTTTGGAAAATGTGATATCGTGTAATTTATTTTATTCCTTCATATAGTGTCTGGCCTTGCCCTACTGCGTTTAGTGTCCGAAAAACAAACCCACTGATTCAGACAAATCGCGTTTCTATGATGTCTAAATGCGAGGTGATAATAATGGAATCAAGTGACCGGGTAGTTTAGGATTTCGTCCCTAAACTCTAATTCAAAGTTTACAAACAGAATGGTACTGAGTGCTAACATTTCTATGGAATGTGGCTTACAAAACATTTTTAGTAATTGTTTTATTCTTTTTATCTCAACTTCCAACACTCAAAGCGTCTTTCCATTTCCCTTTTTGAAATGACATTTTCAATTTTCCTGCAAATTCAGAATTGTTGAGCAGCTGACGGCAGAAAACTCCTAAGGTCAATTTACACCCTTCCCTGCGATGAACTCGCTAAGAAACGTTTTCACAAGTAGAAATATGTGAGAATGCAAACTGGCAAATGTATGAGAAACTACATATTCATTCGATGCAGACTTTACATTAATTTGATCGTTCCAGAAAGAATATCTTCAATCTACTGATAGGCAGTAAAATGAGGTTAACATTAATATAACCCACGAATGGCAACGATATATTCCAATGAAGATGATAAAACTTCTCATTCATAATCTTCGAATACAAGCCTATGATGCAATACTGAATGACAACTCAAGTCGGTTTTCTAGTTCATCGGTTGAGAAAGACATTGAGTGTAAGAGATTTATTAGCCAAGAAAAATGGTTACATTTAGTGTTTGGAAATATCCATTTGAGCTTGCTTCACGTATATTACTGAGAAGCAATATCATAGTTCGTAAATAATATGTCACTGTCATATATACTTTCATTCTATTTTGCCATTATCATTCATGATTACATAGCATTACGTGAACAATTATATACACACACATATATATATATATGTATATGTGTGTGTGCAAGTATGTATGAAAGAGAAAGAAAAAATATAGGGTAATGTCATAAAATTACTGCTTAAGTTCGAGTCATCTCGCAGAAATTTTTAGTACGCTTCTCGTCTCTTTTCAAAAGGCCTGAAAACAAAGTTAGAGACTCTGTATATCCACTCTTATGGTAGATGTAAGAAGTTAAACCAGTCGAATAAAATTCGCAAAACCGATAGAGACGCCTTTCTTTTTGCGTAGAAAGTAGATATCTCGTACTTAATGTTCGATTCGCACAAATCATATTCGATCGAATGACCAAGAGCAAAATGCTAGGGATTTGCCCCAGCATCTGCTATCGATCATCTGCAAAAACTCACAAACCCCAGAAAGGCGCCTTAGTTCGCTTTGACAGGGAGCAAAAGGTTATATTTTGAGTATCTATTTCTTCGCCATCTTTTCATGCAAAAGACAAGGCGTCCACAGAGGAGCTTACAGAATTGTTCTCCTACTTTCTATCCAACGATTCTACCTATATCAGCTCCTGTCACATCTTTTCCATTCACATTTGCCAATACCAACACAATGTCTCCACTTGAGGAATATTGAAATAAAACATACAGGGTGGTTCATAAAAGACGCAACTCAAAGGAAAAAAGATTCGAACAAACATGCAAATAAATTTAATGCCAAAATATTAGTCATGTGCCATCACTTTATCAAGATACAAAAGTATGCAACAGTTGAAATGAGATGAAACCAAGTGCTAACCTCATTTAAAAATCACTTTTTGGTGTTTTGTCAGCTTTGATTTTACAATGGAATAAAATTGGCATTTTTATTAGGATACGTGCAAACGTGTTCGCCCGCCTAACAAAGGAAACGAAACTTATTTTTTTTGCAAAAACTAGTTGTAGGACCGGTTGGCCAATCACATACTACCTTACGATGAGTTGTGAATCGCCTAGTCGATTGAAATACAGCTCAAATATAATACTGTGAGGGAGAGGAAGGACTCGTTACAGGCAGTCAGGGAGTTGACCTCTCTCAAGCACCTGTCTAGTCAGTGGGGGGAAGAGATGAAAATTGACATGATATCAAGGTAATTAGAAAAAATTCACAACAAATTTCCGCTTGGCAACTCAGTTACTCTCTTTTATTCGACATCTTTATTTCCCTTTCCAATCTTTGGCCAGCTTTTCCGGATGCTGTCTCGTTTTTGTTTTTCTGAAGCTGTTCTCAATGTTTTGCCGACGCTGTTCAAATGAATATAACTCTTCTTTGGACTCCAACGTGTATCAATGCAATTATATTCTCAAGTGATTATACAACACACGAACCTGCATCTGCGTTAGAAGGAACCACGTCAAACATATTCTAAAGTTAAAATATATGTATAATTATAATCTTCCTGAAATTTGTATATTATAAAAATAATCTTCAAATTTAATAATTTGGGTAGAAGTTGTATCGCTTCGTAACATCCCTTGATTAAAAAATCGCTCATTTACATTCCCTACATCATCATGGTATTGGAACGTCCAAGATTTTGCCGACAGGAAGTTACGTTCTTGGAAGACGATATTTCTTATCTATTATATGATTTTAAAGTATTTTTACAATCAACTATCAGCTACACGGGTTACTCGTGAGTGTAAACTTAATTTCCTCTCGAAGATCTGACTGTAAATACGTATCAAAGAACAGATTAATTTGAATAATTAATACATTATCACTGAGACAGAATTTGGTTTTCACAAAACTCTGGTTTTGAATAAGGTAGATAAACAAGGTGGAATGCTGCTCTTCATACATCGATGAGTGATATTTTCGAAGCACCATCTCGATTACAGTAGTGATTACATTTAGCTCTATGCAGTAAACAGGAATGAAATAATTACGAAAAGGAAATTACCCTCGTTTAGAAAGATTATTCAGTGCACAATAGCAACCAATATCGCTTCAATAATGTCCGATGAATAATCATTGAACAATGACTCGAGCACGTGAGAGAATTAAAGAAAGATAGAGAAAAAAAACTCAAAATTTTTTTTAAGCTATTGGGTTGATAAAATTGAGGTAAATCCTTTAATCTTATTGCAGTGGCAGCATTGACGGTTACGAGGAACAGAATACGAATCGATATTTAGCTCATTTGATACGAATTGAGTTATCAATTGCAGAGCATATTTTCATACACAATAGAATAATAACTTTTGAAAGCTAAGATTATAGCGTTTGCATTGACAGAAAAAATAGCCTGAATAATTTGTCACTCATACGTTCGCCCTTAAACTCAATATTATAATCTGAGATTAGTTGAGCTGCAAGGGTCACAAAAATCTATCAATGATATTCTGGATAAACGTTATCGCATGTTCAGAGCAAATAATGACTCTCTGGAAAGATGCAATAGCTGGAGGTCGTTAAGGTTTTGTTCAATTTGACGATGTCTACATCAATTAAATGCTGCATATCTGTGTGTATGTTGGAAGTTCCGCAACATAATAATTGAATTAAGAATTTGTTTTGCACAACTCTGTTTATTTATCAACAAATTTCCCTCCCTTGATAATGCACAATTTCTAGAGGTGGATAGCAATCAAATTTGTCGGATATCATGCAGTCGAAATCTCAGATAGAAATGCTGATGATAACCACGTATCAGTTGTAGACTCATTGATTAACCAAAGTAAATACAAAGTTCATGAGTGCTTAGTATGGAACGAATCAGGTAGTGTTAATTTTTAAATGTGGTACGCTGAAAAAAGAAATTTTACACATTATAACCAGGCCATATAATCTTGGTCTTGTCATATATCATCGTTGACAGTATCACCCATGGAAGAGTACACCCATACAAATAAGAAATGAAGAAAGCAGCATTGAAACTCTGTTGCTAAAGAGATGAATACATTGATATCCAAAAATGAATAATGAGTAGACCCTACAAAAAACATTTTTAGTTGACTAATGGAAAATATTCTCTCTCCCATGTAACCCTCCCTTCCTCAAACTCACACGCAGACACAAATTTATTTATGAATATGTTGAAAATAACTGACATGGTTTACGCAACTCTTTGGTAAGTTTTTACTTTATGTACAAACAATTTACTAATGTCATCAAAGTTGTTTTTTAATGTTTCAAAGTTGGTATAGATCTTATCAAGAGGAAAGTTAGAGTGGTATTTGAAAAGTGATAAGTATTATGTCTTAAAATGATATATTTAGAATTTAAGTAGTTTTCTCAACTGGTGTAAAAACAGCTCTTTAAATGTATTTGACTGAAGGAAACGCAAGGCACTGACACCATATATATATATATATATATATATATATATATATATATATATATATACATACATATGCATATACATATACATATACATACATACACACACACACACACACACACACACATATATATATATATATATATATATATATATATATATATAATGTGTACTTTAGAGAGTGAGACAGACTCGGGAGTGAAGTTTTTGGTGGTAAGGTTTATTAATCCTTATATGTCAATAGTCCATACATGTTTTGGGATTCTTCCCATCATCAGTGGTGTGTGTTGTGTATATATATATATATATATATATATATATATATATATATATATATATATATATATATATACATATATATATATGTGTGTGTGTGTGTGACAACACTCAAAACATTTTCATCAATATATCTTCGTATTAATTGCTGAATTACTATTTACGCATATAACGGTAGTTATTGTTGTTTGTTTCTTTCATCGTACAGTTTTAAAAAACTTCTCTTTTTTCTCCATTCCCGCATAGAGTGTATCCATAGATGGTACGATTACACTGTAATTAAACAGGATACTAAATACTATTTATCACTGTAGAATAAGTAACGTATTGATTAGTTATTTGCCATTGTTGCATTCTCAGTTAAATTGCTTTACATTTAGAAACAGGATTCCACAGACACAAGATCACGAGGTTATTCAATAATTCGATTAGGCATTTCAATAGTATTGATAAAAGGATTGATATCATCTATTACTTCCACTTCTTTCAACTGTGTTCAATAAAATTGTCTGTGACTTTATTCTGATTATTCCCTCCATGCTATAGAAATGATTTTAAAGTTTGTTTTTTATATTCGGCGTTTGACAAAATTCTATCTAACTTGACCATTGGCTGAAAAAACTGAAACATCAACACACAATGACGCCATTGTTACTTTGACCACCTAAACAATGCTCAAAAGAGCCGAAAGCCGCCATTGTTTGCGCATTGATCACAGACTGAGGCTTCAAATGATGAAACAATCAGCTACTGAAGGTTATCACAATGATGAAGAATGTCCAGTAGCCATGCTTTCCACTGACCATTGTCTCTCTATCTGCTTGAAACACAGATACTTGTGTCCTCTCCTCAAGCAATAAGGATTCCGACCAGTTGAAATTGAAAGCACACACGTTTACATATTGTTTCAGTTCACCTTCCTACGAGAATTATCAACGTTAATGATCTGTGAACCAGCCGAACCTTACGAAACTTTGATTTGTGTTACATTTTTACATAAAACTAATATTAGTTGTCATATATTAGGAATTGTGAATATATTAGCAATAAGAATATCTAAGATCTTTTCATAAATATAAATTGCTATGAATAATAAGACCTGTCAGTCACTCGATAGGAATGGTCATGTGACCAGAATATTCTGGTAAGCATGCCGTTTTCTGAGTAACCAATTATTATATTTGGGAAACGTGTGATTGATGAATAAGTTACTCATATCATCTTTTGTTGGACAGTGATTACTGTAAAAAAAATTTAAAAAAGAAAGCAAAAGTGAATAATTCCAGACACAAACTAAGCAATCAATTTAACATAAACTCACATTTGAAATTGAAATATTATTAATAACCCATGGGGGGGGGGGATTTTTTTAATTTCTAGATATAACAAGGAATACATGTTGAAATATCAAGCCATGGTAAATACATAGCTAGCCAACGAATTAAACAGTCGCTAAGGAAGAGCAATTCAAAAACTGACGGCATATATGTTGTGGTTGACTATTTCAATGTTGACAGTATTGATTGATGGTCTCTAATATCTTAGCCTTAGTATGTCAACAGAAACTTACCACAACTATGACATACCCAAATATATTATTTTATTTCTTATCAGTGGTGTCACAAAATATAACCTGTGTTGGATTTCTCGTCTTCAGACATTGAAAACGATTTTCTGTTTGACTTTGCAATAACGGATAAATAATTTTAAAAAAAATTGTTTTCTCCTTTATTCAGATGCAGGAGCTGCTACTGTAATTGAATCATTAAATTTGTGCCGAGCTATGAATGAGAAATAAATACAGAATATATTTTCTTGCTTTTCTAATTTGGATTATATTCAAATACATTATGAATATCTCTGATATC